>JAHTLZ010000007.1:5706216-5750361 GCA_023846285.1 Phrynocephalus versicolor | reverse complement strand
AGGAGGAGGCAAGAAGCTACAAAACAATCACAATCATTGATCACTGAAATGTTATTTTTAAAAACATGTTTTTATGGCCTTCCTAAAAGCTGTTAGAGAATCTGCTAGCTGAATCTCACTAGGAAGTTTATTCCAAAGCACCCAGGCCAGTCACTGAGAAGGCCCGACTACAGCTAGATATCCTGCAGAAAACCCTAGGAATGACCACCTGGAGTATGTGGGCTAGCGATGCTCTGGTGGAACGGGACAAAGCTGATTTCTGGGAGATGTATTCTGCCAGATACTCAGGTCCCAAGCCATGTAGGATTTTGTAAACCAAAACCAGTACCTTGAACCTTATCCAGGAGGCAACAGGTAGTGAATGCAAGCAAGCCAGAACTGGGGTGATGCGGTCATATCTGCACCCACCACCATTGTGGCTGCTGCATTTTGTACTGCTGCAGTCTCTGAATAAGGGTGAAGGGCAACTCCACTTAGAGAGAATTGCAATAATCTATCCACAAGATCACAAGCACTTGCACGACTGTTCTCAATGAGGCCTCATCCAGGTATGGGAGAATCTGGGCAATAAGCCTGAGATGGTAAAAGGCTGCCCTGGAAACAGTTGCTACCTTGGCCTCCAGGGACAAAGCTGGATCCAAGACGACACCCAGATTCCTCACTCTATCAGCCAAATGGAGGGCAGTACCCCCCAAGAGGACCACCACACCCCTCCAGGAACCCCCGAGGAACAGAACTTCAGTCTTCATGGGGTTGAGTTTGAGCCTGTTAGTCAGTAATAGCCCTGGGAACCCATGGTATAATCCACCCACCCCAATAGCTGTTCTTTCTATAAACGGTGCTGTTTGATTTCTATGACTTACCACAGGTAACAGTTCTCCACAGTTTGCTGTTCTTTATCATTATCTCATGCCATGATCAACTGGGGTTCATCAGTGAAACATGCCTTTACAACTAAATTTATGTTAAGGTTAGATTAACCACAAGGCCAGAGGCCTTTTGCTGATTCCTACAGATCAGCCCATTTTCAATTAAATACTGTATCTAAAAGAAAGGAGGGAGTGGTGACTCAGGTGACTATAAAAATCACAGATTCCCAGACAGGCTCTTCCTGAATAATTGGAAGCTATCAAACCTTATAGCCCATGCCCCAGCCTAGCTCTCATTAAGGGAAAAGCTAGAGAAGGATGATTCAACATAGAAAATTAAAGTAACACAATCCATTCTGAAGCAAACTCAAAAGAAAGTCAACTGATTTCTTTCTTAGAACATGGTACTGAGCATTCTGCTCAAGGATCACAGCCCTTCAGTGGGTTTCACCCCACTATATTGGGAAAAATTGTTACTTCTACTTGGAGAGGTACCGTAATTATACACAATACATAAATATAGATAATCTCATAGAGGTAAACACTGTCAATCCCATCATTTGAATGAAAGCATAGGGGGCACTGTTGTTGACCACCACAATCCTTCAGTGAAACAGAACTGAAAAGAGTTTTCCGCCTGTACATCTGTATTGCAGAAGACTTATGATGAATTTCAGCAGGTAAGCAATGTAGAATGCCAGTGGTTAGGACCATTTCATATACATGTGCAGTCCCTTCCCCATATGAATTCAAGATCATGTATACCTCCCCAATAAAAAAGACTTCTTAAGCAATGTCATTTGGGCTTGCTAAAAAGAAGACAGTTTTTCTAACTTGAGCTTGATTTAATATGAAGCATTTTCTGATTTTAGGCATAGGAAGGAAATTGATATATTATGTTAGCAGCACAGGAAGGAAACAGAAAGAGTATTCATGGCCTCTAGTAAAAAGTCAAAAAGCTGTAAAGAAAACAGGAATATATACCATATGCCAGGTTCCATTTCTTTTCCTTAAAAGTGTCACTGGCATACTTTTTTTCCAACATTCATGCCTCACTGTTGATTTTTGGCATGGCACAGAAATGTGTTGGGTCCACTCCTGCCAAGTTGAAGCACGGCCTCACATAGTCATTAAAATTCCATTTGGACTGCAGGGATGCCCTGTGCCTCAAATGAGGTGGTGGGAAATGGCTAAATAATTGCAGTGATGGGGAAAAATTGAAATTTAGATAACATCTTTAACGACGGGAACTGAGTGCAGTCATGCTTGAAAAAACATTTTGAATATACGAAGAGCTAGCAAGTAAACTGGCAGCTGCACTGTGCTTTAAGCTGCAGCTCTGCACACAGTTTGGGAGTAACTCATGACAAACACTGAGCCTTTTCACACGACCCCTAAACTCCACGGCAAATGGCTCCCAGCTCCGGAGCTTAAAATTGTTTCCCCACCAGCTCCAGAGTTTACAGAAAATTAAGTGCGACCATGCCCACCTAAGCGCGTCCCAGAGCACTTTTCAGGTACCTGCTCTCCGGGGGTGAAAAATCCCTGATGCGGATCTAACGTAGTGGGTGCCGGGTTCTCCTCACTTCTGTTTGTTGTTTTTTGCCCCCCGCCCCTTTAAGAGATCTGAATGCTGCCGGGAACAGAGCGAGACTGGCAGAACGGAGGTAAGCCGGAATTCTTTTCTTTCTTTTTTTCTCCCTCCCCTCACACAGCCAGCAGCCAGGAGTGCGGAGGGGGTGGGAACACAGGAACAGCGACAAACCCCCAAGATCTCTGGTCTGAATTTAAGTGGCCAGCGGATCTTAGGGGTCGTGTGAAAAGGCTCACTGACTTGCTTGCAATCAAGAAGGAAGTTACAAGTTAACATACTGGTTGAAATTCTGTTCACACAGTTCTGCCACATAAGGCTGATGATATCTGCTGATGATGCCACATAAAGCTCATGATAACTAAGGTATGTCTAAACCAACACCACACATGGCCTTAAGGGTCTCACGAGAACATCTTTCATTTTGAAGAAGACTTTGGGGGAGAGATGCATTTAATTTCTAGAAATCACTTCCGCAGAAATGACTTTACTAGTAGTTTCAGGAGTGAAGCAGATATGGAACGGTGTTGTCTCTTGCCCACGATGCACTGAAGGTTCACAAGTAGCCCAGTGCTAAATCATTCCTCAATGACAATGGAGCTATAGTGCTTTTGTTATTTTTATAGCATTTGCCCTCACTAAAGGCTTGAGGCTGAGGAACAATAGCACTCAAAACAAGTGCTGGTTCAAAAAATAAAAAATATATTTAAAAAAAACAAGAGCTGGTTCATGTCATATCTTACACTGTTACCTTAAGTTTTTAAAAGTAACTTAATATATACTTTTAAGTAAACATACAAAATAAAGAGTTACACTTTACATTTTAAAATGCCATTGCAATTATAGCTGCTATTTTAGGCCTTGAAATTGTAGCTAATTACATTTCAAAGCTATTTTCTCAAGTTCTGTCCTAAGTTACATCAAGTGTAAGACCCACTGAACACTGTGCACTTATTTAAGAGCAGTTGTGCCTAAGATTCTACTAAACTGCAGAGATAATAAAATATCCCAATAGTTTATATGAAATCAGGAGTTATTACACAAGATGTCAGTTTGATGTCAGAGATTGTCTATATTGTGTTTCATAGTAGCAGGCACAGAAGAATCATGGTGCAGTACCAGTAGTTAAACTGCAGTATTGCAGTCAAAACTTTGCTCACGGCTTGAGTTCAATCCTGACAGGCTCATGTAGCCAGTTCATTGTTGACTGAAACTTCCATCCTTCTCAGGTCAGTAACTGAATGCCCACTTTGCAGTGTGTGTGTGTGTGTGTGTGTGTGTGTGTGTGTGTGTGTGTGTGTGTGTGTGTGTGTGTGTGTAATATGTAGCCTGTATAACTAAACTGTGAATTGCCCAGAGAGTGCAGTAAGTGCTATGGGGTGGTATATAAACTCCACAGACTTCGATTTTTAAAACTACTTGCTGAAAGATCCTGCACGTATCAACCAGATTTCACTGAGTCAAGGCACATTTTTCAATAGCTGTGTAAAGGATAGTAGCCATAATCGAGTTCCAAAACCAAAGAAAAGTCTCATTTGTTGATAGGAACAAGTAAAAACAAACTTTATGTTCCATTCTTAGTTAAACAAGAAATGTGATGATTTGATGGCAATCCGTGTGTTCACTGTTATCTAAAATACAGTGGTACCTCTACTTACGAGTAGAGATGGGAACAAAACAAACTTTGGGTACATTTTGTTATTCATTATTCATTTTGTTACCTAACAAAATGAATAACGAACTGCCCCCTCTAAGAAAAATGAATTGAAATGAAATGAAATGCGAAAAAAACCCAGGCAGTAGGGTTCAAAAAAGAAAAAAAGAAAAAGAAAATGAACCCAAACTAAAATGAATTACAAAACAAATTTTTTTATAAAAATTGTTTCATAATTAACAAAACAAAATGGGGTGGGGAAACAAATTACGAAATGAAACACCATTTTGGTATTTTATGCCCATCTCTACTTATGAGTTTAATCCATTCTGAATGCACGCTCATAAGTCAAACAACTCATAAGTAGAGCAGCTGTATCTAAAAATCAAATAAATAAATAAATCACAAAAATATAAGCAGAGCAGACCACATCTAAAATTTGTAAAGCAGCAGGAAAACACCAATGGTTTTTCACTCTTCAAATTTCTCATAAGTAGAGCTGCTCGTAAGTAGAGGCACCACTGTATTTTAAAACAGTAAATATTACAGGCACCACAACGCTCTGGAAAAACTCATCATTCGGTAAAATTCTGTAGAATGCCTTGGGATTAATCTATCCTGTGTGACATTTTGTATTTTATCTGATGTGGTATATAGATCTGTATTTAATATCTCCCTGTCATGATCCAATGTAAAAATGATCCATTCCTGTCAGATACAACTTTGTTTTCCAATAACCTTCACCTGACTTTGGTGATGTCCTGTTTGATAAGAATCTCATATTATGTAGAGATTTGGAATTTGTCACTGGGTCTGCAAAAACTGTTACAACGTTGACACAGGTAGCCAGGTTTATTTCTTTTCCTTATCTCTTATTTATTATAAGAACAAAAGTTTACACAATTGATGGCCTATAGACCACAAGGTTGATGTTGTTATATATGTTGGGATCCATAAAACAAAACAGTTGTGTAATTTGGAGAGCAAAGGTGCATTATTTTCAGAGTTATACTAGTGGTATATTAACCATGGTAGCCTGTTACAACAAATACTAGTATCTTGAATACTGGTATTATTTGGTATAGGCTTCTTTGACCTGCACCTTACTTCTTCATCATGCTTCTGATAAAGTGGGATATCAGCCCATTAAATCTTATGCCAAATAACACAGACCTACAAATTGGGTTGTTGTTTTTTAAATTACTTACCATATATGTGACCAAATGGAGAGGATCAATTCACTTTTTTTCCCAGAAAAGAGGAGATTCCCCAACAATTTCTCAGAAGTGGAACCTACTCCTGACTGCAACACAGGTTTGTTCTGTTCTGTCGAAAGTATTATGTGCTTCATTTGTTTGTTTTGCTGCATGGCTGCCATTTTGAATGTTCTACAGTGCCCTTCCCTCTTAAGGTTGCCAATGGGAAAGTAGCCACCAAGAAATTTAGGCAAATACATGTAAATATATTAAGGGGGCTTCTTTGGCTTCTTTGGAAACTATAAAAAGAAAATTCTCAGAAAAATGTCTTCAGAGTAACGCTGGCTCAGGACATGCTGTTCTTCAGGGTTCTGCATCCCTGGTTCGCTAGCCTTCCAAACATGATGGTGAACAGAATACATCATAAAATAAGGATAACAATAACTGGATGGGGATGCAAGATCAACCTCAATATTTTTTAAAAAAATTAAATATAGATACATTTTGGCTCTGTTTTGTGCAGTCATTTTGCTCATACAATAGACATTGGAATGAGCAGTTTGTCCTCTTGCTTACTTGCCCGACAAGGCATCCAACTACTCTCCCTGCAAGCCCCATATATTTAAATGGAAAATCCCCTCTCGCACAATGGTAAGCAGGGAGACATTGTGGTACAATGGAGACTGTTCACGCTGCTGGTGCTAAAGAGACACCCTGCCATAATGCAGCTGCTTATAATGTAGATCTTTCCAAGTATAAAATTGTCAAGGTGCTACATTGGCCTCCCTGCTTTTAACTCCCCTCCCTTTCCTTTCCCTTTCCCCCCTTTCTGTTGCACCCCTCTTAATCATCATGCTATTTTCCTGGCTGCTCACATTTCTAGTTCTGTAAAAATCCTTCAGAAGAAATGCTGGATAGATCAGTGGCTTCGGCATCTGGCTGAGGAGCCAAAGGTCGGGACTGTGATTCCCTGCTGCGTCTACTTGCCAAGGGTTGGATTGCCTTTCAGTTCTGCAGTTCTAAGATGATGATGATGATTAATCTCATGACATCTTTCCTTAGATTTTATATTATGTGAGAGAATCTGGGGTGGGAGATGACAGCTTCCACTGGGATGATGTTTATGTTTTAAATAAGGCTAAGCCTATACTGTATATACTCGTATCTCTGGGTAGGGATAAGCTGGTACCCAGAAGAGCCTCTTCACAAGAAAAGGCAAAGGGGCGAGAGGATGTTTTTGCTCATTTCCCCAGACATCCAAAGCCTTCCACTCTCACTACCTCACAAAGTTGCGAGGGCCCACCAAAATGCTCCAGAACATATTTTCAAGGGATATGGGGAATGTGAATCAATAAAAATACCTTCCCTACAACTTTCCATGGGTTTTTTCAGTTAACAGAGTTCTGCTTGGCACACCTCTGGATCTAAATCATGCTGTCATTCAAGCTAGCACCCATGAATGCTCTCATTCATGTTAGCCCCTGTACTCCTTTTGCTAGGGCTGAAAGATTGCTTATCCTATCAAATAACCAATATCTGATATTCAGTACCAGTTTTGACACCAACTATATTTGCTATTTTAAAGATTTATCTGAAATGTGAAAGCATTTCCTAGCTGGTTAGTATTAGACATTTGACAACTATTTTCTGCATTTTGACAGGCCGTGCTGCTTGATGTCTTCTACTACAACAACATTTGCATCTAGCCCACCACATAATTGTTATGCAGGAGATGAAAGTATGTGTCCGTACCTGCCAGGTAGAGATGTGCACGAAACAAAAAAAATTCATTTCCGTTTTTGTTTTTTCATTTAATTATGCAACAAAACAACAAATGAATTTTGTCTGTAAAATGAAGCAAAACGAACAGAAACACTGGAAATTTTGTCGTGCGTTTAATTTCCATTACTGCAATAGGAGCGATTTGCTTAAAATCCTAAAAAAAATCACAAAAATTGAAATAAATGGTAACAAAATGGTAACAAAATGAACAAAAATGAAAACAATGTTTTGCAAAAATGCGCAAAAAATGGAAATGAACCAAAATCGACCCTCCAAACGACAAACGACAAACGAAATGCCATTTTCTTATTCGTGCCCATCTCTATTGCCATGTATGTAGAAGACACAAATATTTTCCTTTAGGGGTAAGAGTACAAGGCCATGATCTACCATCTGAGTATTCAGTTATTGTCTTCATATTGTCAATTTGGGAAAATAATATGGGTCACATTCCTTTTTTTTAGCCGATAAGCAATTCCTTGCCTTAAATTTTTTTTTGGGGGGGGGGTTGCTTGGTTTGGTGATCAGCCTTTAGTTAAGGCTTAGACTAAGTAACACACTTAGCTCACATTTGAAACAATTGCATCTAAATAGAAGGTGGAAGATGTCTATTTGGCACAGAACGTGCTATTTCTTGCTTCTAATTCCTTCTTTTCCATGGCCTGTGTTTTGTGATTGGTCCTTGGAGAGTAAACATGGGAGTGATATCAAAGTCTGATTGCATAGGCTTGTGTATCTGGAAATCATGTGCAGAGAGGAAAAGCAGCTAACCGTGGGCAATGGACATATTTCTTAATATCTAGATTCAGCTGAAGTTTCTAAAAGTTTATGTGTATGTGTGTGTATAACTGTATTTCCCAACAGAAATGGAGAAAGGATTTTGCGAAAACCATGTAGCATATGGGACTCTACTGGCAAAAAGCAGTACATCATCAGAGTAAAGACACCATTATATATCATGAAAGTGTATTATTCTTAAAGCTGTCAAGCTGATGATGTGTTGTGCAAATACTGTGATGATATAAAGTACTGGAGTGCAGCAGTCAGACTTCATTCAGCAGAAAGTGCAGCACAAGTATTTTACTTTAACTCCTGTAGTGCCATGAAAAGTGGAAGATTAGATTGTTCATTGATTGGCTCATCATGAGGTTGTTTGAGATGATATGCCTCTCCCTGGCCACCCAATCCAATTTTGTCATCAACTGAATGTTTTTAAAATGTTACAAAAAGACATGGATATAAATTCAATAAAATGTAATTGCAGGAATTTCTGTGAGTGGCTCACTCAAGAGGAGGAGAAATGACAGCATAGTTCATTTGGCTCAAGCTGACAAGATGGCTTTTATACATAGGTACGCTTTCAGAGTGGTGACTCAAAATATCCCAACAATTTTGCAACCTATTTCAAGTCTCCAAATGCTATTGGACCATTAATGTGCTGCCTCATTAATTCAGAGCTGTTTTTTATTCTCTCCCCACCCTTCACTGCCAAATAAGGCTTGCAAATTACCTTGCAAGGCTTAAAATTAATTTTGTTTCTCTCTTTGCTATAATTTGAAAAGGGGCTACTCTTTATTCAAATGAAGAGTTATGAGAAACTGTTCAAACTGAAATATTTATGGCAGTTGTTAATATATTTGTTTCTCTAATGACAAAGCCTCCTAGAATCACACAGACAACAAGATAGTGGGCATCCTGGACTAACGTATATAGGTAAGATGGTGGCAGGTAGAGGGTGCTTGCATTTAGTGTGGGCCCTCATTCGTTTGTTTTGTTTCTTTTTTCTTTATATTTTAACTAGTTTTGTTGCCTCTATGGTATTGCCCCTTCTGGGTTATGGGGTTTACCCTTCCTATTCCCATCTGGTTCCATCTGCTGAGGTTCTGTTCTATTCTTCAGGGCATCCTCTGCTGGGTACAGTGGTACTCTCCCCAGTTTGGAGGGTATTACCCTTCAGCTGGTGGATAGAGTGAGGAATTTAAGTGTGGTCTTGGATCAGGCTTTATCCCTGGAAGCCCAGGTGATGGCTGTCTCCAAGTCAGCCTTTTTCCACCTTAGGCAGACCACCCAGATTCACCTGTACCTGGACAAGGCCTCCTTGAGAACAGTTGTGCAGGTGCTTGTGATCTTGGGGATAGATTACTGCAATGCTCTCCATGTGGGGTTGCCCTCCACCCTTATTCAGAGACTGTAGCAAGTACAAAATGCAACAGCTAGACTGGTGGTGGGTGTAGGCAGATATAACCACATCACCCCTGTTCTGGCTCACTCACATTGGTTGCCCAATACTTCCCAAATAATGTTCAAGGTACTGGTTTTGATTTACAAAACCCTCCATGGCTTGGGACCTGAATACCCGGTGGAGTGGATTTCCCAGAGGCCCAACCCACCAGAATGTCACAGGTGCTCTCACTTCACGTGGTCACACCTAGGGAGGCCCAGAAATCGATCACTCGAAACCGGGCCTTCTCTGTGGCTGGCTCTATGCTTTGAAACAATCTGCCAAGTGAGATTTGCCTAGCACAGTCCCTGCCAACCTTAAAAAAGCGCTTAAGACCTTGCTTTTTAGAGAGGCATTTGGTGACAATTAGTTTTTTTCTTTCCCCTTCCACCGTCTTGAGCAATTTTTATTTTGGTTTTGCTTGGTTCTTGTTTTGTTTTGTTTTTATTATTAGTTTCATTTCTGATGATGATGCATTGATACTTGATAATATATGTTATTGTTGTAAACCACCCGGAGTTCCACCTAGAAGGTGGGTGGTATACAAATATATAAATAAATAAATAAATAATATGGGATTCTGGGATCTGTAGTCCAAGAAAAACAATATCCCATAAACCTGTGTTTCCCATATCCTTCTGCAGGTCAACACAACACAATTCTTTTCCCCATAGGCCTAACTTAGAGGACAACACTTTTCTGCTTCCATATAATTTCTTTTTTGGTATCTTGGCGAGTTACTTATTATATTTAAAATATTTTCACCCCACTTTTCTCCTTTAAAAAAAACTAAGGCAATTTACATCATTAAAAGCCAAATGTGTATAATATTTAGTATGCAAATAACTAAAAGGAATCAAACAAATACAAAAAGTGGTAGCAACACCAAAACATATTCAAAGCAGTAAAGTACATCCATCCATTTAAAAAACCCACTCAGGCTCCCCGTCACTGAGGGAAAGCTTGCCTGAAAATAAAAAAAACTACGGGGTCAGACAGGCAGAAGCTAGATAGCCTATATGAGGACCACCTGGGCCTGCTCCAGTCTCTTCTGCTGCAAAAAGGTAGCTGTTCCCATATAGGCCAGATCAAAATTTTCTACCAGTACCTGAATTGGTTGTTGGGTACTGGTGAGTTTTTTCCCACCCCATTCTCAGTCATTGGCTAGGTTAGGAAGTTAAAGTTAAACCTCATCACAATGGGGGTGGGTGGGGGTGCGGGTAGTGCAAGAGGTAAGAGAACCAAGTGAGGTCCATGATAAGGCATCCAAGGAGTGCTAGGCAGCCCTCTTATCAGAATAAGGTGTCCCTGGAAACTGTTGGTACTGAGAAAAAGGTCTCTCCTTATGATCTGAACAACGGAGGAGATTCATAATAGGAGATAAAGTCCTTGAGATGGCTTGGACAAAATCTGCTTAGGACTTTATAGGTTAAAATCAGCAATTGGAATTGTATGCAGAAATGGATTGGCAGGCAGTGGAGCTGTCATAAGAAGGGTGGTTATGTGATCACCATAACCAATCCTAATCAGTAATTTGGCTGTGGGTTTTTTTTTTTTTTTTTTTGGACCCACTGAAATTTCTGAACACTTTCTAGAGGCAACTCCACATAAAGCATGTTATAGTAATCCAGCTACGATGTAACTATGACATATGTCATTGTTTTTCTATCATAATTCTCCAGGAATGGATGCAGCTGGCACATTTGTTGCCAGCCATCCGAATCCAGACATTCAGGCTCAGAGTCAAATCCAGAAGCATTCTAATGTTGTGCACCTCTATTTTCAGAGAAAGTGTAATCCCATCCAGCATAGGCTACATCCCTATTCCTTGATTCACCTTTCATCTAACGAGGACCACTTTTGTCTTATCTAGATTAAATCTCAGCTTATCCACCCTTATATAGTCCATTACTGATACCAAACACTAATCTAAAGTCAAAACAGCTTCCTTGGCTTTAGTTTGCAAGGATAGATAAGAGTTGCATGACATCCATATACTGGTGACACCAATTTCCCAAACTCCAGATAACCTCTCCCAGTAAATTCATGTAAATATTAAATAGCACAAGGGACAAAGCAAATTCCTGAGGGACATCAGAGGCCAAGAGTAAGTTTGCTAAACAAAAGTCTCCTAGTAAAACTCTCTGGGTTCTCCTCTCCAGGAAAACTATACCTCAAAAAGCAAAAAACAAAAACAGTACCTCCAAGTCACATCTCAAGACAGTGACCAGAAGGATGCTGTGGTCCATAGTATCAAAAGCCACTGAGAAGTCAATAGCATATGTCATTCACTGAGGTGACTAAAGCAGTGTACATTCCATTAGCAGGCCTGAAGCTTGACTGAAATGAATACAGATAATCTGTCTCATCCAGGAACCCCTGAAGCTGAGAAGGCACAGCCCACTCCAGAATCTAGCCCAAGAGTAAGATATTAGACACTGGCCAATAATTATTCAGTATTATGAGATCCAAGGAGGATTTTTTCAGCAATAGTCTTCCTATTGCCATCTTTAAGCATTCTGTTGCAAGGAGGCATTCACCACTCCTCCTAGCCAGTTGACCACTCCCTTTCTGTCACCTTTCTGATCAGGAAGAAAAAAAAAATCAATTGACTATCATTATGGATCAACATATGCTATGCTGTTTTTGCTAAGAACAAATTATAAAACTGTAGACTGCATAGGATAATTATTACTGTACACTGTCAGTCTAACCATTAGGCAAGATGAGGTAGCTGTGTTATTCTCAGACAACAATAAGGATGAAATTAATAAGGCTGCAATCTGGTATTCACTTAGTGAGGAACTAAGTGGATCAGTAGAATGTCATTGTATCTTAGTAACTACCCAGGATAAGGAATGGTACTTGTTTTATAATTTAAAAAATAACTGGACCAGCCTTAAAATATAAAACAAGTACCATTCCTTATCCTGGCAGCAGTGAAGAAGGCTAATTCCATGCTAGGAATTATCAAAAAGGGGATTGAAAATAAAACAGCCAATATTATAATGTCATTGTACAAAATGATAGTAAGGCCTTACCTGAAGTATTGTGTACAATTCTGGTCACCGCATCTCAAAAAAGGCATAATGAAACTGAAAAAAGGTATAAAGGAGAGTGACTAAAATGATTTCTGGGCTGGGGCACCTCCCTTATGAGGAAAGGCTAAAACATTTGGGGCTCTTTAGTCTGGAAAAAAGGTGCCTGAGGGGGAATATGATTGAGACGTACAAAATAATGCAGGGCATGAGTAAAGTGGATAGAGGGACGCTCTTCTCCCTCTCACAAAATACCAGAACTAGGGGACAGCCACTCAAATTGAGGGTTGGGAGAGTGAGAACAGACAAAAGAATTTTTTTTTTTTACCCATCGTGTTGTTAGTCTGTGGCACTCCCTGCCACAGGATGTGGTGATGGCATCTGGCCTGGATGCCTTCAAAACAGGATTGGACAGATTCCTGGAGGAAAAGTCCATCACAGGTACAAACGATTATGGAGATGTGTAATTTCCAGTCTTAAAACTGGGGTACTTCAAGGGCCAGATGCAGGGGAGTGGTATCAGGAAACAGATATCTAGTCTCGTGTACTCCCAGATGCATTTGGTGGGGCCACTGTGAGATACAGGAAGCTGGACTAGATGGGCCTTTTGCCTGGTCCAGCATCACTCTTCTTATGTTCTTATATGATAGTGGACTAAAAGATTAAATATGTCTATTTGGAATGGAGAACTTGCTTTTTATTTTTTATTCAGTGGTAAAAATTCAGTGGTAGTGGACCATACTACCTAGTGGGACAAACACTAAGAAAAAGAAGATTCAGTGGTAAAAAGGGGACCACATGGAATGGAAACCATCTGCCATTTTTGTCTGCTCTTTTTACTGTTTGTGTTTTAATCATGTGATTTTTCAAAAGCATTTGGGGTTTTGTATGCTCTGGGACCCCAAAAGTATAAAAGACTTGGAAACGTGTGGATATTTGAGGCAAGATGGGATACAATAATGATCTAAATGGTATTTTACAATGAAAAGCTGAGTGTTGAATTATAGCACAGGTATAAAATATTTGACAACACAATAAGAATACAATGAAAAGTCTTAGTGTGATCATATATGGCTCAGAGTTTTCATCAATACAGGATCCATTATAATGAGTAGCAGAACTTCTCTCTTCAGCTTATGTTGAATCACTCATAACTCTTAAGATAGTGATTAAATGTCTTCCTTGCTTCCTGCTAGTAATGTATGTTCAGCATGTGACAAATGGATCTTCAGTTAAAACTTTTCCAAAATCCTTGAAGAATTACAATGAGAGAAAGAAGAGAGAAAGTTTAAATCTAGTTACAGAGACCAAAATGTGTCTCTTGAACACCACAGACGGAGAAACCTTCTAATTAGAGATGGGTACCAATCAGCAGAATGGCAGTTTGTCACAATTTGTGGTTCATCAAGGTTCACAAATCACAAATTTGCAGATTTTTTTCTGATAAACTGTCAAAGTGATTTGGTGGTTCATTAGGCTGATAAAACTCTATAAAATGCACCTCTAGATCCTAGAGACATCAATATCACAGAGAATCTTTGCCTGACTCTCCCCTGCAAGCTTGGTGATGTTTGGGCTTTGGACATCTGAGTTTATTTATTTATTTATTTATTTTATATAGCTTGTAAGCCGCCCACTACCCAAAGGTCTCTGGGCGGTTCACAATCAAAATAGACAATTAAAACATCAAAATTACAGTAAAATTAGGACAATAAAAACATGCAAATACAATAAATACAATACATTAAAAACACAACACTAAAATTGTCATCAGGACCCACAATCATTAGTTAAAAACTTCTGGAACAGTTATTCAACCACAAAGTAAATCCCCAATATGAAAGTGTTCCCCAGGCTCTTTGAGTCACCATGATTGCAGACAAGCAAGGCTGGTGGTGAAGATTGGATTCCAAATGTCCAAGTGCCCACCCAGGAAACTTCTCACTCAAAGAGGTGGCTCAGAGGGAGGCTTCAACCAGTCCTTCTCTGACTCACAGAGGTGGCAAAAAGGCAGGCTTGGGTGATTTCCTCTGACACACAGATGGCAGAGAAGCAGGCTTAGGTTGGTTCTTCTGACTCATGGAGGAGGCACAAAAGTAGGCTTAGACAATTTCCCTGGATTACAGAGCTGCCTGGCACAGTGGTAAATTAGATTTCTTCCCCTGGGTTACAGAGGTCACTGGTAGTCAAGTTTACTTTTTCCCATGGTCTACAGAGGATGAAAAGATGTAGGTTTGTTCCCCTGGATTAGAGAGCTTGCAGAACTGTAGGTTTGCTCCCTAGGTTACAGAGGTGGAAAGCAGGTAGATTTCTTCCCCGGGATTACAGAGGTTACAGAGACAAAAATTTATGTTAAAGGCACTAAAGGGAGTGGAGAAGCTGAAGCTGTCGCTTCCAAATTCACCCATAGGAGCTACTCCTTCACAGACTTCACAATTTGAAAAAAAAGGTTAATGTTGCACAAATACAGAATGCTTCAGAAAGATCAAGTGAATCAGAATAACTGGTAATGAGGAATCATCCAGCAGTAATGAATCTAGACTTTGTGAAGTTTATGATTCCAGAGAGGGAAATATTTCAGTCTTGCCAGATGCTGGTTTATAAAAATGAAATCTGGCCTACAGGTAAAAATGAATTACCTGGTCCATTGACATTAAATGGACAAAAGAAGATGGTCGGATGCAATCAATGCTAAAAAGAAAAAGAAAAAGAAATCCCATCAACAAAATATACCGAATCAATGTGACGTTTCCAAGCAGTATGGTACAAACTATAATCTTGGATGGAATATCATGAAATGGAAAATGCCATGTTTTGCTTTACTTGTCACTATTCCACTAGAAAAGATGCCAGCAGTGTTCAAAACATATTACTCATAAAGGCTGCAACTGGGAAAAGACTATCAATATGATTTGGAATTAAAGTTGCTCACAACAGTGGCTTATCGTCATGGAAGAATTATAATGCTTGTACTGGGACTGTGCCTTGTTTGAAACTGCTGTTCCTTTTCTAATATGAATTGTATTGTATCTATTCTAATATGAATTGGTAATGTTTTTAGTATAAAACTGAATTTAGATTGATCAAAAACATCACGTGCCTTTTTTAAGCAGTCTTTATAAGCACTGGAACAGTTAGTGGGCTGCTCCAAACAGCCGTTCAGTGCCGAGAGGGGCCCCTTTGCTTCCCCTCACCGGTGTGATGTCAGAATTTTGGACCACGTGGTCCCATAGGCACAGAGCCTATATAAGGCTACGGCATAGGCTCCCTGGCCTCTTTTTCCTCATGGCATTCTTCCTCCTGCCCACTCTATTAGGATAATGAGATTAGCTGGTCTCATCAGAGCAGGATGGGAATTTTTGACTGCTATTCAGACTGGCTCAGAGTAATGGTGAGTTTATGCCCATCCCATTCTCCTCAGGTGAGGTGTGGTCCTTTATACTTTCACCTGTCATAATTGGTGGTTAGTGCAAGTGGCAAGCCAAATTAGGCAGTATTAGAAAGTAGAGTGTTTTTAATTTACCTGACAGCCCTCAATATTAATATTTCAGGATACTGAAAATATTAGAGCATTAAAATTGACCCCTAGAGGTTAGATGAGGGCTGGCCAGACTGCTCTCTTTGGGGTGGGCACTGTTCTAGGGGACAGCACCCTCCTCAAGTTAATCACACCCTTTAATTGCACTTCTATGAGCCCCCCATTGCCTTGCCCTTTACAGTTAACTTATGACAGTTTATCAATAACCTGTGACCCAATTTCAGCCCCACAGTTCTTGTCTTGCCTCTTTATTTCAGGGCATGAAGAGCAAACACAAAATCATCATTGGAGACAAGTGAAGAATGTTTTGGATTGTTCTCCGGTAAGGTAACTGCTTCCACATCTGATTCACTGTAATTTAGTTTTCAGTAACTCAAATCACATGTCATACGTCCATTTTTTAAATTTCATAATGCTAATGAATATGGTAGAATTCAGATTGATTTAAAAGAAATTATTCTCCTATAGATTTCTTGAGTCCATTCAACATACTGGATGGGATACTACAGATAAGAAACCTGCAATTCCTTAACCTGCAATAATGCTTACAAAGAATTAAGTTTAAGATCTCATTCAGAAGGGAGAATCAAACCTATACAAGATTGGGGTGGTGGAGGAGGAAAGGAATGAAAATGTTAGAGTTCATCAGAGAATACATAAGACAAAGGTGGATGAAATAGATGGATGTATCACCTATTGTCATTCATTTCTGATCAGTTCCCACTATACTCATAAGTTAGAGACATTGAGATAAATGACTTCATTATTAAATTTAGCTGCTAACTATTAAAAACAATTAATAAAGTACAGGACAAATGGAAAGAGGCTTGCTTTGGATCCACAAATCCTAGCTTCAGGGAATACCTTTTTCAGCTGGTATAATCTTGAACCTTCTTACTGAAGACACTTAGCTGTTAAAAGTACACATGACAAGCACATAGTCATTCTGAAGTTTCACTTCCATCAGAAATCACAGCTGAGGGAAATATTTAGAGTTCCACAATGGATCCGCATGTGCGTTGACTAGAGATGGGCACGAAATGGAGAGATAGTGTCTCATTTCGTTTTGTTTCATTTCTGTCATTTCATTTTGTTTCATTAATAATGGATTTTTAAAAGAATTTTTGTCACAAAATGTAATGATTCCTAAGTCTATAAATAATGGGGAGTGTTTCCTTGCAGCCATGCCGGCCATGTGGCCATGGACTTGCACAACACTGGCTCTTTGGCTTGAATATGGAGATGAGCACCGCGTCTAGAGTCAGACACGACTAGCACACACGTGTGTGGGTAACCTTTACCTGTTTACCTTTTTCCTTTTTTAAATTTAACAGGGAGCCCACTGCCCTAAATCAAAGAACCCTCCTTAAACCTTCCAATCAATTTGTTTGTAAACAAAGAACCCTCTTTAAACAAGCAGGAAAGCTAAGGGTGAGCTGCTGCATGCAGGGATCGGAGGAGAGATAAGCTCAACAGCTGATCAGCACAGGGAGGAAGGAAAATCTATTAAAAATAACTTCCATGTCCACAGTCCTCTGTTCTCAAGATGGCTGGATAAAGGGGCTTCTCGCCTCTAGGATGAATCATTTCATTTTTGAAACAAAAAACGAAGTTTCATTTCATTTCTTGATGACACACTGTTTGCTGTTTCATTTCATTTTTTAACATTTCAAAAGCTTACAAAAAGATGAAACAGCATTTCGTTTTTCGTAAGGTGCCCATGCCTAATGTTGACCATTACGGAAAGTGACTTTTTCAAAAGTTATATGATGAGATTGTCATAAATGAATTGGTTCATGAAATAGTTGCCATAACCAAATCACAAATCAATTGTGTTTCCTGCAGGGAATTCATAACAAAGAATTATGTGTCTTGTACTAAAAACTCTACTGGCAGCTACCAGTTAGAGCTGTTGAGAGTGTCATTTGGTTGGTTTTATGTTTAAATAGAAGCTTTCCACAATTCAGAGATGTCTTCATAAATATAACATTGGCAACATGGAAAATAGTAGAAATAGTTTTGCACTTCTAGGGGTTTGTATGCTTAGCTCCAAAAGTCATAGTTTCAATCTTTATGTATCCAACCATGCTTATAATAATCAATAATGATTGCCATCTAGTTTGTTTGCTTTCTTGACAGGCTCCTCAACATGAAATATTAATAGCAAGCTGTCACATCATGAGATTCCTCAAAACTGTACTTTTTGAACTTGGCCAGTGGTTGTGGATTTCATCCTGTGTTGTTTCGATGATAAAATGCCAGAATCAACATTTTGCTTCCTAAAAGGGATGGCAACACTTTGAGACTTAAACAATTTGAGTGTTGAAGAGCACAGAGCTGGCAGATTTATCCATCTTTGCTACAGAGAGCAAAGCATGCCAGTATCAGTTCTCAATGAACTTTTTAGAGGAGTCTATGCATTCTTAAATCATATTTGCTGGAAATGCATCTGGAATATGAAGTGGAACAGTTTCTGCAGTTAGTTGCTCAATGTCTTCTGAAGGTCCCGAAATGAGGGCAAACAATCCATCCCTTGAGTAGACTTTGCCATCCTTTTTGATAGATTCTCAAGTGGTGATTATGAAGTGGTGAATGTTTTTATTTCCTACATAGTGAAACATTTGTCCTATTTGTTCAGATGCTTTGCAAAGAACAATCAGTGCCACATGTACCCATCTAGAACGTCATTCTTCTGTGTATTCCTTCACATGTTCTAATGTGAACATTTGAGGCCTTGTTTCAGCTTCTGTTATCATATGAAGAACTGGCATCTATCCATTAGAACCAGGATATTTTTAAGAGCACTACCAATTGCCTCCAGTGTTCACCCTGGACAGGTTCACCCCTACCTTGAAGCGGTTGACCTAGGCTTGGCTTTTTGGGAAAACTGATGAATGTTTTTCTTAGTGTGTTATTATGCAACTGTGACCTCTACTCTTGTGATCTTCTTGAGAGGTCACAACAGGATCACATGATTAAAACTCCCAACAAGCACTAGGATGACCTCCTTTTCTAACAGGTATTTAGACTGGAGTCTGCCCTGTCCTAGACCCTGCAAGTTTCCATGCCAGCCTTTCTTTAGTTAATGACAATTTAGGTGTGAATCTGGTAGATGGGATTTCCAGAATGAAAAAAAATGTGCTACTTGGAAACCGAAAAGAAAAGAAAAAGGACAGCATTTGCCAAACTGGTTTATTATTTTAACTGCACAATATTTTGAGTAGTAGGTAGGTACCTATGCAAAGAGAACTATAAAGAGAACAATATAGTATAAACACATAGTATATAGCAAGCCTGCCCAACAGGTAGACTGTGGGCTACTGGTAGCCTGTGAAAGGTTCAAAAGTAGCCCACCAGCCATCAATAAAAAGTGGCACGGGCAGCAGACGGGCGGCGGTGCAGGCAGGCGGGCAAGTGAGCAGTTAGGATATCACTTAAGATAGAGGTTGTTCTTGGCTTGCACCCCAAATGTTTGTGTGTGCAAGCAAATTGAAGTTGGGAAGATGGAAAATAAATAGTAGTATATAACATATTTTTAAAATAAATCCACACCTTCCCCTCCCAGTCGAACCTCTCCCTTTACCCAATAAGAAAAAAAAAATCCTCACAAACTGCCAGAGGAAAAAAATATATGCTGTCTACTGCTATTCCCTGCAGCAGACAAAGCTGCAGGGAATCAAAGGAATTATTTTCTAAATTCAATTCCCTCCCTGCCTGCCTAACTTAAATCCTAAAGCCTCCAGCCTCCCTCCTCAATCTCGATCTGATCACATGAGCACCAGCAGCCAGCCCTCCTCCCTCAACCACATCCATACACCCGACTGCGACTTCTGGAAGGTGCCTCAGCTTTTTATGCCCTCTGGCACATCCAGAAGTGTCAGTCAAAACCTGGCCATGACATTGGTGGAATTGTTCAAAAAAATTGCATGGTCCCATCCCATGCCCAGCCCACATGGGCAGGTCTAAAAAAATAAAAAATAAAATAAAATAAAATAAAATCAGTGCGACCTTTTACTCCTATAAAAAACCCACTGCTGCTACTATAAAAATTCAGGCATTTAAAATACCTAATTTTCACGTTTCTGTTGTGCTTTGGTGGGTTTTTGGACCATGATTTAAAAATAAATATTGCGGTCGCCATTTTGGATCCCCCCCACCGCATGGCATGGAGACGACGAGGATGACCCCCCCCCCCAGCCGGGTGCAAGCAGGTAGGTGTCCTCAGGCAAGCATATTTTCGCCTGCTTTTTTGGCCGGGAGTTGGGTTTTTTTTGTTTTTTGTTTACTTTTAAAAACTTTTTTTCTGTGCTACTTGGCAATGGCATTGCGCGATCGCCATGACGCCATGAACGACAACGATAAACCCGACCCAATTTTTCTTTTTTCGGGTCGAGTTCGAGCTGGAGCGGCGTAATTATCGTTACCGTTTCTGTTACGTAACGGAAACGATAACCGAAAACGGAAACGACAATTTCGCTGAGTCGTGCCCATGTCTACTTACCAGATGTTACCTATATTTTAATTACTAGCTTGTCAATTGCTACGTTTCCTAAAACACAGCCAGGAACTCCAGGAAATACATATTTTAAATATATACCAAATGCCCCTATTCAGATAGATTACTTTTACAGCAAAGATGTGTTACTGCTAGTATTCTGATACTTTGCCACAGAAAGCTTGCTTTTTATCTCTTCAAGATAGTGTTGAATGCTTTTGGCACATTCCAGATGATAAAATCGACTGGAAAACATTCAAGTTTGTTTGCAAACAATGTGTGAAGAGCAGCAGTAGTGCGACCTTCGGTGTTATCATTTTGGCTCATGGGATTAATCTCAGGAGATATACAGTGGATGGTAACACTTGGGCATGAGAGAACATTCTCATGAAAATGGTCCCTTTGTGTTCATTTGCATCACTACAGCTCCCTAAGGTGAGGATTCATCTTCTCTGACTCACTGGCACTCCACACTTGTTATGTACTTAGCTCTTCACACAGCACAGCAATACCAAGAATCTGCATGGGCACCGTTGTGTCCAAACAACTCTATGTGTTCAACATAAACCAGCGTATGCTGTGGGCTGCTCCTAAATGCTAAAGCAAGAGAACAGCCTTGGAATCTAAATTGCACAATATGGTACTCATATACAGGACAGTTATTTCTAGAAATGTCCTTTACTTCTGGGTTATTTGGAAATAGGTCATTCGATGGTGCAGCATTCCTCTTTAACCCACTTACCTGTGGTGTAATTCACAACAGTTAAGAGCTAGGAAAGCACCTGTAAAGCATTCCTCAAATAGATTTTCACTGCACTAATCACTCAATGAAGTCAGGCTGGGGATCCCAATCTGAAGTAGGGCCACAGCAAAGAATTCACAGCTGTGTTTTCTGTGGATGCCTTCTGTATCATTACTCCCAGGCTTTGGAACACCCTCTTACAAGAGGCCAGGCTAGTATCCTTCTGAAAGCAGATAAAGGACTTTTCTCTTATGGCTGGCTTCCCTTTAGTGCCTGAGTGGAGGTTTGTTTTTTGTTTTTGTTCCTTAATGGATTCACTACTTTGAATGTGTTCTTGGTACTGCTTTTGCTCATTCTTTTTTAGTGTAGTGTTTACTTATTTCTTTATAGTATTTGTACTCCTACTGCTTTTAGTTTTAAATGTGACCATTTAATGACGTAGCCCACCTTTGGTCCTTTTAAAGGACAAATTGGGATAAAAATATTTTAAACAAACAAACACTATGTTTTTAAAAGACTTACCATTAGCTCTATATGGGGCATGACGTTTGCTCGTTTTGCTGCCTTTAATATATGACACAAGTAGAGATGGGCACGACTTAGAGGAATTCCCGTTTCCATTTCCGTTCCTCGTTTCCATTACGGAACGGAAACAATAACGACAATTACTCCACCAGAACTCGAACTCGAACCGACTAAAGAAAAATTGGGTCTGATTTGTCGTTGTCGTTCCTGCCATTGCGGTGATCCCGCGATGCCAAGTGACACAGAAAAAAAGTTTAAAAAAAAACCGATTCCCGGCCAAAAAGCAGGCAAAAATATGCCTGCCTGAGTGAGGGCTCAGGGCACCTACCAGAGGGGTGGTTGACCCCCCCTCTCCTGTCCTGGGCTGCTCTGGTGGGGGAAATCTTTGTCGTCTCGCAGTCGCTCGCAACAAGCCAGACTTGCCGCCGGCCGCCGCAATTCAAGTGGCACAGAAAAAAAGTTTTAAAACCCCCGATTCCCGGCCCAAAAAGCAGGTGAAAATATTCCTGCCTGTCTGAGAGGGCACCTACCAGAGGGGTGGTTTCTGGGGGGGGGTCCCCGGCCTCCCCCCTCTCCTGTCCTGGGCTGCTCTGGTGGGGGAAATCCTCGTCGTCTCGCAGTCGCTCGCAACAAGCCGGACTCGCCGCCGGCTGCCGCAATTCAAGCAGCACAAAAAAAACGTTTTAAAACCCCCAATTCCTGGCCCAAAAAGCAGGCGAAAATATGCCTGCCTGTCTGAGAGGGCACCTACCAGAGGGGTGGTTTCTGGGGGGGGGGGTTCCCCAGCCTCCCCCCCTCTCCTGTCCTGGGCTGCTCTGGTGGGGACTCGCAAGCAACAAGCCGGACTCGCCATGCCATACCATGCGGTGCGGGCGGGGATCGAAAATGGGGCAGTGACCGCAATATTTTTTTGAAATCGTGGTCCAAAAACACACAAGCACCACAGAAACATGCGAAAATTGCTATTTTAAAACTGCCAGAATTTTTACAGTAGCAGTGGGTTTTTCTTGCAACAAAATGTCTCCTCTGTCCTCTCTCCATTGATTTTATTTTATTTTATTTTATTTTATTTTATTTACACCTGCGCAATGATGGGCTGGCCATGGGAGTGGACCATGCAAATTTTTGGAGCCATTCCACCAATCGCATGGCCACTTGGCCACTGAAACTTCTGGGATGTGCCAAAAAGTCCACTAACCCTGCCCTAGCCCTAACCCTAACCCTAACCCTTACCCATACGCCACAGTACACTGTCCTCTTAGTGGGTCAAAGAGGCACCCAGAGGTGCACCCCACTACCCCACCCTAACCTCACCCGTAACTAGCCTAACCCTAGCCCTTGCGCTAACCCTCTCTTAACCCTAAGCCAGATCTGTACTTGCATTGCACAGTACGCAAGTAGGCTTCCCTTCTTAGTGAGACAGCGGGTGCAAAGAGAGTCTGCCAGTCCACCACTTGTGGCTCTGGCTGACTCCTGCAGCAGCATTTGTGTGTCATGCAAACCCTGCCCGAGTCCCTGTCTCTCACTGACTGATGCAGGGAAGGCACCCCAAAAAGAGGGGTGCCTCTGCCAGTCTGCTGCGTCTGCAACTTGGTATGCATATCCATATGGCTATGCATGCCCTTTTGTAGCAGCGCCGGCGGGTGAGGATAGGAGGCACCCACCCCACAGAGGTGCCTCCAGGAGCCCGCTATCCCCCCCAAACCAGTATAATGACAGATGAAAAACCAAAAAACGAAACGACAATTTTTTGCGAAATTTCGTGAAAAACGGAAACGAGCCGACACGGGCCACCTCCGACACATGACAACTCGAAAACGTCTTTTTCCCTAGTCGTGCCCATCTCTAGACACAAGCAGTGGTCCTTCTAATTTTCAGCCCATCTGAGCGGGGCTCTGCCCTTCATCCATCAGATTCCACCCTTTGTTCAGAGCTTATTTACAACTAGAAGCAAAGCACCTGGACACCCTTACTGTGGATGTGCAGAGGACCAGGAGCACATCATGGAGGCGGCATGAATCCCAAGCAGCCATGCCCTTTAAAGGTAACCTGGAACACAATGGTCATGGCTGAGGAAAAGAGGAATATGCCTCTCCTTCCTGTTCCCTTCCAGAGTGGGAGAAAGAGTTGAATTCCAATATACAGTGGCCCCTGGTGTAACAAGTGGTTTGTTGAACAGTAAATCTGCTTAAAGGAAAAAATGTCTGAGGATAGAGGGAAATCGCTTAACTGAATCGCCTATGGGGCAAATCCGTACAACAACAACAAAATGGTCACAATTAAGGATTAATCCATTTTCAATGCCTTCCTATGGGAAATTTGTACAAAGGAAAATTTGCTTGACAGATTTTCATTTGGAAGGAATTAATTCCTTTATACAAGGTACCACTATATATACAGTATTTTAAAGAAAATGTTACATGCTTTGTGATGTATATAAAGTGTAATGTACCCCTTAATCAAGTATGAGTGGCCTTTAAATCTAAAATACCTATATAGGCTCTACAGGATCCTCCTCATTCCCATTTTTCTCACCATATAAGGACACAAATATTTAAATCCTATTGCAAGCAGAACTTTTTAACAAGAGTTTAAACAAATAACCAACATGCTCACAAATGTGGTTAGGAATACTTCTTTTCCTTTTATTTGGAAAAAGGTCTTTTCAAACCAACATGAATGGACTTCTCAGGTAGTCTGTGTGTATTGAGCGAGCTCTGATCTGCATCTCCACTATGACCTAACTGACAACATTTTAGAAATGTGAAATGAACCAGAAGATGGCAGGTCATGATCTGAGCATGCTTTGAATATTCACAGAGCTGATTTAGAATACTAAAACTGAGAGAACATACTGGCTTTCTTAGAGATGACCCATTACAAATTGTGGTGTGTACCAGCCATGGGGCCTAGCAATTCAAACTGCTAAAATGTAAAGCACACACACACAACCTTCTAATGGCCTGCAAGGTGGTGAAACTGTTTCTGTCAGTCTTTGAGAGAATTTGCATCGCTATGAGACCAATTTGTTGCTCATTTCTGCAAATACATACAATTTAAAATGAGAGCAATAATTACTTCCTCACATGGACTATTAAAAAGTAGAAGCACTGGATTTTCTCCTTTTAATGAGCATTAACAATGTGGTTTTGTGTTTGTTGTGTGCCTGTATGTGCATGTGTAGCTTCACAAAAGGAAAACAGCCTGCAACAATGTGCAAACTGCACAAAGTATGTCTCAAATGTGTTTGGGACTTGCTGTTAATGCTGAGGGAAACACTTTGTGTGGAGGCTTGAGAATGCTCACCATTTCAAGACAGACTGTTGTATTCCTAGAAATAAAAGTGTTTCAAAAAATATGTTATATCAGTTTTAATTCAGTGTGATAAGATTAAAAGGAATTCAATAGAGGCTAGATAAAACAGAGGCTAGAAAATTCTTTTTTTTACACACTACAAAACTATGAAATCCATGTTGCTTAGTACATGGGGATATAGTCCAGTTCATTAAAATTTGCCAAGTCTGGATTTATCTATTACTAACTCTAAAAAGCAAACTGAAAACCAGGCACCGGCCATTCCTTGAATGTTCTTCTCTCCAGAATAATTTTCCAACAATGTATCATTGCCAGCTCACATTTTGTAACACTCCTAATTTATTCAGTTTAAAAGTATCTCAAAACAAGATGGCAATGTTCAAAGAACTGGAAAAAATACAACAGACCTGTAAATTGTGGCTAATATTTGTGTCAGTTGTTTTGGTAAAAGAGCACGAGAGATGGGTATTCATTACAAACCTTACAGCTGAAATGAAACACACACCTGCTCCACAGTGAAAGCAAAACCAAAGGCAGTAACATAGAAGCTTCAATGGCAGTTGTGAAAAGGGAGCCAAGAATAGTATTCAAAGGTGTGCAGGAAGAAAGGATGTTTGGGTGATAGAAACTGCAGTCTTTTGTGCTACTTATATAAGTTTTCCCACATAGACAATTATGAAGGCATCTGTATAGAGGAGCTGGAAATGCAATGACATATAGAATAGTCACTTAGAAAATGAGAGGCTTTTTTGAGGATTTTTTTGAAAGTATATGGAATTCTAAGAAGCCTAAATTCTCAGAACTTCCTTCAGTTGAAAATTGCTTTTATTTATTTATTGAGATGATTCACGTCTTGCATTTAAAGTTGCAATGCCTTAATTTAAGGAACACTTGATTTAAAGGGATTTTTAAATGTTTTGTGCTAGCTTATGAAATGTTATAACAGAGCTCATGTACAGAGCTAGAAAGGGCCACTCCAATAATTTGGGAAATGAAGTTTTCCCCCCTATCAGCTTCCTACACAATGTTTGAAGTATCCTTTTTTAAGCTGTCTTCTATTGGAAAAGTATATTACCACACACTTTTCAAGCTTTTCAGATCTTTTGGGTCCCCCAGCTGACGGCATAAGCCAAGATGTGATTTTGCCCTGCTTTCCAGTTCCAAGGCAACTGCCAGTTGTGTGCAAATGACTTCCTGAAATTGTGTGTCAGAAAACTGAAGTGGCAATCATTTCAACAAATCTCTCCAGCGGGAGCAGACATCCAGCCTCACAATTATTTCATTTGTACTGTTTTAACCAGTTATAGTGGCAGGGTCAGTAGCACAGCTTCTTGGATTCCCCCCCCCCCCAAAGGTTTTTAAGAAGGCAAAAGGAGGATTAGAAACATTTTGTCTCCTTCACAATGCACTGCATTAAGCAACATTCTAGAGCCTTCTGATGTGTAGGTGATGGCAACCATAGAAAAGAAGATGAAGAGAAGATACTTTAAAGTGGTCAAATAAGGAATTGATAAAAAGATAAAGATATTTCCAGACTAAAAAGTCTTCTGGGACATTTTGTTCCAAATATATTGGAGTAGAACATGGAAACAGATGTTCTGCTCTGAGTACATGCATACATGTATGAAGTCTCAAGGTCAATTTGTAGCATTTCAAGATATCACCAGGATTTTTATTTTAACTTGAGATGCTGGAGACTGGATCATCTGACTTAGAACAAAGCAGCTTCTGAAGTTTTGTCCTCCCAGGCATCTCAATTCAGAAAATACTTCATAAACTATTTAGATTTTAACAATGGCCGTCCCACAAGGCCAAGGTCCGCGTGGGGAGGCTTTGTCCCTGCCAGCCTCCGTAGTCGGACCGAGGAGAGGCGCTGGGGATGTCTCGCGATAGCTGTCGCGAGACGCCCTTATAAGGGCAACACGTGGCATCCCCGGCCTCTCTTCGATCCGACCGGCACCCCTCCCACCCACCCTTTAGTTGCCTGGAGAATGGGGTATCCTGGTCGCTTCGGGGCCGAATGGGAATTTTTGGTTGGCACCTGATTGGCCTTGGTGCCAGCGTTTTTTCGCCCATTCCATTCTCTTTGGCATTTCATTAAATAGGCATGGATGTGTTGACAGGACGTCAGTAGGTTGTGAATATAGGTAGGAATATTCGGCCACTAGGGAGCAGGTAGTGCAATAAAACCAGAACCCGAGACGTCATGTGTATAGGTTCCCGTTGCAAGGAACCGGGCGGTCGTGCAAGAATTAGGTGGAACAAAAGGGGCCTCAACAGGCCATCAAATAGAGGATGACCAAATGGCAGGACAGGCACGGCCGCTGTGAGATACAGGTCAAATTATACCAACGGGGAGTGCCAGGCTGTACAAAGGGCACTCCCATAGGCGAGCACATGACGTCATAAAATAAGACCCAAATTAATGGTAAATAGGATTTAAACCTAACTTGCACTACGGGAGGCCCATCCGAATAAAATAGTTGCTGCTACAGTTTAATAAAGTTTTGATTAAGTTATTAATAAAGTTGTGGCCCAGTTTTAAAACCCAAACTATTGGTGTGTCGCCTCTTTATTTCGGGGAATGGGGGGACAATGGATTTTTACTGTTTATTTAGGAATACATAAATGGTTAAAGATTTCAGTGCAGACAATCCCAGATGGGCCAAGCCACTTTGTGACTTTTAACCCACTGCAGAGCTATAACCTACTATTGCATCTATCTCAGTGATGTAGGTATGTGGTTGTGAACTCAGAGGATAGGAGTTCGAATCCCCACTGGGCTTGACAAGGCCTGGCCTCAGTGATCCATAAGTGTGCAGTTCTAAAATGATGTTGACAATGATGATGGAGAAGAGGGCTGCAGCCAAGTAAGGCTGTTGCCATGTAAAACCCATTAGTCTTTAAGGTTTCACAAGACTCCTGGATATTTTGAAACAAAATTGTCACCATTCATCTTTTCCTATCCTCAGCTGAAGATAAGTTTCAGTGAAATCAGCAAAACTGAGAAGAGCTTGACTTTGGCTGAATTAATGTGCACATGTTTTTACAGTCCCAGTGATACAGCCCCCATGTGAAATACTCTAACATAATAAGAGAAATGGATGACATAGTGTTGGTTGCCTAGAAGCCTCCTACATTCACTCTCTGTTTCTTGAAATAAGTCTCAAATAAGCATAGCAGGTGACAGAAGTGGAATGAGCAGAGGAAGGATGACAGAGCTCATAGGATGCCTTGCAATAGAACACAATTTTATCATTTTAGCTTTCAAATCCTTCCCAGGGAGAGCACTAAAAAGGAATTTTTGTCTTAACGCATTTTTGTGACACATGTTTTGTAAACAGTGGATGAATGGCAATATATAATCCATTTGTGATTAATTATGAAAGGATTCCAAGGCATTTCAAAGTGGTTTTGTGGTACTAAATGTGGGTACAAAGTATGCACAAACTATTCAATGGGGTTGTCTGTGCAGTTTACCAGCTGTGAGGGAGTCACTGAGGAACAGAGCATCTACATCTTCTGAGGCATGTAGGCAGCTGTTTATGCTCTCTTCTAGCTCAATCACAATCTGTGCAGAAAGGAAAAGGAAGATAAAGTTAACATGTTACATGTGCATTGCTTTTTGGGTCAGTCTAAAATGCATTCATTCCAAACATACTTTCTGTAACAGGCCTTCGGCACCTCACTCTCACCCCCTGAAAACAGAAGATAAAGTCAATCTGAGAAGAAAAAAGAATCCCAAGAGACAGGCATTGCATTTTAGAGCAAACATGTCCTGACATTGGCCCTCTTTTCTTAATACACCTGCCAACTCTGCTATTCATGTTGCCTTGATGAAAAAGTGAACTCAAATTCTTCTGATCAAACAGTGACATAGCACAAATCCCCTGCCTGTGAAGGGACAGTGCCAGATCCCTGAGCTAATGATAGTACAGACCATGTCACAAATATTAAAACAGAAGAGGCAATGTTTTGTAGAGCCAGGGAAAAAGGTCACCCTGTTACAAGATATATGCTCAAAAGGCTTGTAAAAGCAAACTTTAATTTCTGCCAAGCAGGAAAGTTTATTGGCTTTGTGCTGGATTGAACAAAAAAAGAAAGGAAGGAAGAAAAAAGAAAACAAAATAAAAAATAAAACAAAAATATAATTCATTTGAGGCAAGCGGCCTCTTAACTTGCCTAAAAGGTTCTCTTAAAAAGGAAGATGGGTTAAGGTTGGTAAGTCTTACGGTGCCAGGTCCAATTTGTGTGGAGTCGTTATGCTTTCCAGGGTATCCAATAGGGAGACAAATTTCAGGGCAAGTAACTGAGATGTTTTTGATTCTTGAGAGTCAGTCAAGATGGTGTGCTGGCTAAAATGGCACACAACATTAAGCAAAATGTGTGACAAAACGATCAGCAACCATTTAAAATCATTGCACAATCTGCTGCACTCTATGGTGCAGAACACTGCTCTGTGACAAGAGAAACTAAATGTCACTTTGGTGTCATGGTGTTACAGTGGACCTTCGGCCTCACGTGAAAGGATCATGTGTGCAATGTTGACATCAGAGAAGAATACAGCATTATGCCTATTGCTGGCAAGATGCATGAAGCCCAACTGTGTTGGTTTGGACATGTCCTGCATGCACTTTGAGGAAACTCTGGCCAAAAAGGGTCTCACTCTGGAGGCCAGCGGATCCCAACTGAGGGGATATCAAAAATAGCAATGGATGAACACCCTTGAGAATGACATGAAGTTGTCCTGGGTTCACCTGGACCAAGCCCACCACCGTGCTAAGTGAAAGGCCAAAACAAGAATAGTGGACCCCACCACCAAGTGGGACAAATGCTAAGAAAAAGAAGAAAAAGAGTCAAGACAACGTTTGTGTGTGAGGTGGCTTTGAACCACAGGCACCCATTTCCCCTTGCCAGGCCAGGTTGAAAGAAAGAGGCGACACACGTTCCAATTGGGTTAAAATAAGGGCCACAACTTTATTAACTACAGTAACGAATTTTAAATTAATTATCAATGAACAATAACTTTAGGAGCGCCTGAAACGTAGCACACCATCAAAATGGTAACAAAAAATTGATTAGGTCCCATTACTCCACCAATTTCCTGCGGCCCGTTGAACTGCCACAGTGAGGATGCCAACGAGATCTTTTCGGCAACAACGCTTGATTAAAGATTGGCAGCCCTCCTAGGGTATTGGGTTAATATTATTATTTGCTCCCTAACTAAATCCTATTGGGTTATTAATTGAGGGCTGCCGAAGACCTGAAGATGTAATTTAGATTCGGGACCTAAATGCTTAACTTTTTATGCGCTACCCACCAACGAAGAGGCGCACTGCCGACTCTTTACCCCACAGCCGAACAGTTCAGCACTCAGGCCCTCCTTAAGATTCTGAAGAAAAATATCCAGGCCCTTGTCCGATAAATGCACGCCATCTGGACGAAATAAGGTGGGATCCCTAGCAGTGATGTTGGAATGCCAAATGACAGATCCCATCTCAGCCTGCACAAAACGGGCAACTTCCCTGTTGATGCCCTCACGGGCCTTCTGCATTTTTTGCGGATGGTGGTACAAACTCCAGTTCAACCGGGGAATGATCACAGACCAAACGACACGAACCAATGGGCGAGTACGATGGAACGCTCTCAGGTCATCAATGATCTTGAGAATGAGGGACTTGCCCGACATGCGAGTCAAGTCATTTCCTCCCAAATGGACAACCACGATGTTCGGCAAGGTGTCAGGAGGGTCACTGAGAGCCACAGTAAGAAAGGTGTGCCAGGACATCCCCCTCTTGCCCTTCCACAGGAAATCAGCCCATTGGCCAAGGCCGAGATAGCGGCCACGTCCAGACCAGATAGCAAACTTTGAGGCCCAGTAAACAAAACTGTGGCCGTAAACCAACACTCGAACACGGCTCCCCGGGGTAGAACCTGCAACGAGAAAAGAAAGAACAACTGGCCCAGTATTACCAGTCCATTAGTGGACGTACATAAGATTTAAACTGTCTGGATCTCCATCGCCCGATTCGTTGGATGCCAAATGAATCAACACCAATGGCAGCTGCTGAGGAAGCAGCGCCTATCCGGAACGAATGAGTCCCAAAATGCCAGCCCGATATGCCAGCAACCTGCATAGCCCTCAATGAAATTGTCCAAAATTGGTAATGGGTCAAAGGCGACTCATCTTCGTGTTGAAATAGGTACCCCTGATAATTGCCAACGAGCCGGGTATACCTATGTAATGCTAGGACAGGACAAATTTGTAGCACAGAACACCTATGAAGGTGTATCGTGCAGCCCTTACCTCGCCGGTCAGTCTTCGATCTACGAATATGCAGAAAGACCTGATCCTGCTCGAGGGCCATATCAGACCAAAGTAATGCATAAAGCGAGGTGTCAGTTTTGGAGTAGGCAAGCAGCTCGCTAACACGTAAGGCGGTGAAAAAGGCTACCAAAGTGGCAGCTTGAAACAAGGCAACCTCATAACTGGTGGAACAAACTCGGGGCCATGCATCAGCCAGCCTACATAACATATTAGGGGAGATCGGAGTCCTCGTATCCCGTGGCCTGCCCCGTTCCCTGGACCAACCCTCAAACATTTTAGAAATCCGAAATTGGCAGTCCGGGGTCGCAAAACCCTGGGCCCTAGCATAGTAATATAAGGCCGAAAGCTTACCCTGAATAGTACGGGGAGCTAAAACTTTGAAAAATAAACAAACGGCAAATTGGACCAATTGGTCGGCTGTTGCTGGCCAAAGCCTAGGCAAACCCTCCTGCGCACAAAATCTGGTATACTCTGCACATGCAGCAGAATAAGCACGACACGTGCTGGGGGCCAATGCCAGTCCCATAGCCCGGTTAGCTTCTACCCTCCAAAGTGCCATACCTCAGGTGGGAGTCGTTCGGGGTCCTTCATAGCATGTGGCGCTAACGCTCTGAACCGCTCCATCTGTTAGCGGGACAGAGGGTCAGCCAGCGCATTCTGGACTCCGGGCACATGACACGCGTGGAATAGAATATTAAATTGCAGTCAACGGAGGGTAAAGGCCCGAACTAGTCGCATAACCCTTTTGGATTTGGAAGTCAAATTATTAAGGATGTGCACAACTGCTAAGTTGTCGCAACAAAATTTTACAGCCGAATTGGCCCATAGGTCAGCCCACAGAAACAAGGCTACAACAATGGGGAATAACTCCAAAAAGGTTAGGTCACGGGTAATACCACTGCGCTGCCACTCCAGGGGCCAAGAGCCAGCACACCATCTACCTCTAAAATACAAATCGAAGCCCAGAGCTCCCGAAGCATCGGTTTGTACCTGCAAGTCCGCTGCCGCCACAACTTCAGAACGCCAAAAATAAATGCCATTAAATTTGGACAAAAACTCGAGCCAGATATGCAGATCTTCTTTAATTTCAGCTGAAATGTGATGCCTATGATGAGGACTATGAAGTCCCACAACACTATCGCACAGTCTGCGCAAAAATGGATGACCAGGCACCACAACTCTGCAAGAAAAGTTGAGGTGACCAATGATCTGTTGAAGCTCGTGTAGCGTAGCTTTTTTGCGCTTTAGCATATCAAGGAGTCAACATCGTAGGTCATCGAGTTTTTGCTGGGGCAAGCGGCAAGCCTGGGATGTAGTATCTAGCTCAATACCCAAAAAGGTCAGCACAGTGGTAGGGCCTTCCGTTTTGTCTTCAGCCAGAGGTAACCCTAGTTCTCTGGCCATATCCTTAAATGATGCCATAAGCATAGCACATTGGTCAGAGCCGGCGACTCCCGCAAACAAAAAATCGTCTAAATAATGAACAATGTGAGAGTCACCGGTCCTCTGACGGACCGCCCATTCGACAAAGGAACTAAAGCATTCAAGTGCCGAACACGAAATAGAGCACCCAAAAGGCATCGCCCTGTCCATATAAAATAAACCGTCAAATGTAAAACCTAAGAGCTCACAATCGTCAGGATGTACTGGGAGCAATCTAAAAGCAGATTTAACATCACACTTACCTATCTCAGCCCCAATTCCACAATTACGCACCATCCTAATAGCAGAATCAAAGGATGTGTAACGTATGCTACACAACTCCTGAGGGATCCTGTTGTTAACAGAATCCCCTGCCGGATAAGAGAGATGGTGAATAAGGCAGAATTCATCCGGCATCTTGTTTGGGACAACACCCAAAGGAGACACGCGGAAATGGGGAGTAGGTGGGTGATCAAATGGGCCCAGTACCCTGCCCGCTGAAAGTTCAGCGGCGATCTTAGCTCTAACAATATCCTCTTTACCCACAACTGATTTAAGATTATGCGCCATGTACGGCGCACGTTCACCCACAGCAGGGATGCGAAACCCCCACTGGAATCCTTCTAAGATGTAAACCGCATCCTCCTGAGAGGGGTAACTACTCAGCCACTCCCTCAGAACCTGTAGTTTTATGGGACTAGGTCCCTTTTGGATGTTGAGATGGGCCTGACTGTTTCCCGTTGGCATCTTTGGTTTCCTCGCCACCTGGCTTGCCTCTAGGGCAGGTGTGAGCTGGATGGTTGGCCCCACATGTGGAGCAAAGGTGGCGGAATTTACACTGCCGGCACCCGCACGATCCCTTACTGTTATAATCGAAGCAGACCAGTCGGGGTTGAACCGACTGGCCCGCAGAAGCGCGGGAGTTACCAGGAGTACCGGAGCGCAGCATAACATGTCCACTATCAAATCTCTCACTAAGGCGAGCCAAACTCATCACCCGAAGCCACAGGTAACTGTGTGGCCTATCCCAACGAAGACTGGTGTCCTTAGCAATACGGCGGCGGAAACCCTCATCATACAGTAACCAGGCATTAGGTGGGCCATCATGCCGGGCCCTAATAATCAAGTCAAGGTAGTGAAACAGAACGGAGGTCTTCTCCGGGTGAGCTGCTGAGTAAATCCCCGCATACATTACAAAGGCATTAAGCCAATTATTCCATGAACGACCCGGCTTCCTTTTCCAATTGCGTTCTTTTTCCTTGTCGTCCAGCTTCTCTAACTCTTTAGAATCCACCTCCTGATTTAACAATTCAAAGATATCAATGAACTTGCCGGGGGTAATCTTATCAATCATGGCCTCGGAGAGATGATCACCTAGGGGCAAAGACTCATCCCCTTTCGGCAAATCATTGATCCCTGGTTTAGAGGAGGTCGAGTCGTCCAGTGTATCAGTCATAGTCGCCGTAGACACCGAGGCAGTGGACCCTGACTCCTTTAAAGGCGCTACAACAGAAGAGGACTGCGAAGCAGCCTCTGTCTGTGCAGCAGCTTCAGCCATAGCCGGTGCCCGAAGAGCATAATGTGGCATAGATACTGGGGGGTGCACTGGCATAGGAATGCCGGGTTCCACCCGCGTCTGCTAGTCAAGAGCACCCGTCTGCCAGGGCCATGTAATCGGACTCGGTGTGTGGGAAGATACTGTAAATGACTCACCCATCACAGGTGGATGCTGAACTGCTGGGGCCGACTGGCTACGCGATGACACGGCCAAGGATAAGTCGAGGGCCTGAAGTGATGAGTCCTCAGCGCCAGGCAGAGACATGACTACATTGGAAGGCATGGCAACCGGAGGGCTGAGCGGTGCATGCGATGAAGCAGCTACTTCAGCAGTCACAGATGGCGTACTGGAAGATCCGACTAAAGCAGACTCAAGAGAAGAAATGTGTGTCATCATTAGATCCATCATTAGTTTACGCTTGGCCCTTCTCTGAGCCTTTGCATCACTCGTAGATCGCCCACCCCCATAAGACGCTGCCATCCCCTGCCTATGAGCACGTTCGCACTCCAAGTGGGATAGCTTCTTCCAAGCTGCTGAAAGAATTGGCCACTCATCATCCGATGAAGAGGATGAATCAGGAGGGGGCTGCTGACTAGGCCTCTTCTTGGCAGGGGCCTTACCCTTGCCCTTCCCATTAGAACCTCCCTTCTTAGACGGCATGGCAGAATATCGGGAGCAAACAAGCGAAAATTAATTCAGCCACGTAGGTGTGGCACAAACCCAAAACGGATTCAAAGAGTATCAAAAGGATGGCCCAGGTATGTAACTGCAACACAACTTGTGGCAAGGATATAACAACAATGAACAGAGAGGATGGATGGAGATTGCACCCACCCCCCAGACACACTGAAAGATGGTGCTCACAAAATGGCCGAACAGGTGGCTAAGCAGGCTACTGCCCAGAAATTCGAAAAATTTGCCATAAATTAACTTCCTAATATACAATACAAACACACTACTATCCGCACAAAAATCAACAAACGGACCAAGAAATTAAGGGACACACGGGCGGATGGATATAGATCAATACCTAGAGGATGAGCCCATGAGGCACGCCCAAAATGGCCACCAAGTGCAAAAACAAAATGGCCTCCCTGAGCCACCCCCGATGGAAGGTTGTAATATCCCTTGAAAAAGCTGGAAGCCTAAGGCACAAGATGACTGAAGTGAAGGATCCCAACACACAGTCCGGATAGTAGGCAGGTGTATCCTCACTAGGCAAGTCTCACAAACGCAGTCAACCTCCCCCCCCCCCGGCTCCTACTCACAAGCAATTCCTGCTGAACACCCCCCAGACAAGGTCCAGACCAGCAGCCTCACCGGTAAGGAAAGTCCAGCAGGGTTTAAACTAATGTAGCCGGGATTTAAGTTTGACAGGGGCGCTTATCTCTAAGACCAGCTGCTAGTCGGAGCCTGACAAGCAGCTGGGCTGACAGGAGCTCAAATAGCTCCCGCTCACTGCTCCTGCTTCAACCAGCCTGCCCACCAAACAACCTGCCTCACAAAGCGTCTCCAGTAAAATTGAGATAAGGAAAGCCTCCCCCTTGTCCCCCGCAGACCCCTTCCCCCACCAAAGAAGCCCCGCAAGCTCTAGAGAGCCTGGCCGGGCAAGTCTGCAAAGTCTAACAGGGAGTGCTTATCACGAAGCTCAGCTGCTTTTTGGGACCCTACAAGCAGCTGAGCTGACAGGAGCTCGAAGAGCTCTCACTCACCGCTGCCGAAGGCACTCCGCCAGAAGGCAGGCTCAAAAACAAAAAAGCCTGTCACGCCGATGAACCTGCCTCCCGGCCCCTCCCTGAAAACAGCACCTGTATCGAGGCTCTGGGAGACGCAGTCAAGGAAACGGCTTCTCCCGACAGTCAGCTGATTGTCGGGAGTCAGGCAAGCGGCAAGCGGCTCACTCGGTGAAACCGGAGCACCGGACACGTCGGAGAGGTGCTCCTGAAGCTGGAAACCAAAGCAGCGGCTCCCAACAATCAGCTGATTTTTGGGAATCTAAAGCAAGCAGCCGCTTGCTCAGCCGAGCTGGGGCGACGGATGCGTCGGGCAGGGCTCCGAGAACGCGTGCTGCTCGTTCCAACGAAACTGAAGATTGCGGAGGCAGGCTATGGGGAGCGCGCCAAGGTCTTATAAAGGGCGCGCTCCCCGACCGTAGGCTATGCAAATAGTGTAGCCAATAGCCGCCTCCCTCAACCGGCCGGCAAAGACGCCCCAGCTCGGCACAAGACCATGCGGGGCAGCCATTATTTACTGCTGACACTAAGGTTCACTGCCCCATCTTTGCCATGTCACAAGTATGTGCCACAGGTTTTAGTCCGAACATTTCTTAGAAACAGATGCTCTTGATCTAATAATATTAAATATGAGAGTGGGTCAAAACAGAGTAAATATTCACAAAGCACTCAGTAAGGTTTTCTAGTTTAACTATTCATATTTTTGAAGAGAAGATGGACAAATATGTTTCAGTCCACAATTGTAACGTGAGTGTTTGTAATTTGTAGATTTCTTTATATTCGAGATAGGCAAAAAACCCTTGAGATTAAAAAAAAACTGTAGAATTTGGAGAGGGAGAAATATCATTTTTCTCCCCTCCCCACCCCTTGAGAATGAGCAACAAATGTAAGAAACATTTCCTTCAAATATTCATAGTTTATTTTATTTACAATATTTTACTTCACCTTTTTTCTTAAGAATGACCCAAGATGGCTTATATAATTGAAAGGTAATATTTAAGGCTAAAAATAATTAGTAGAAATGGGCACAAAACAAAAAAAAAATGAAATGCTGTATTGTCATTTCATTACATAACACATCATTTCATTATGAAATGAAATGGTAGGATATGGTTTGTTACAAAACTCAATGAAACACCTTTTCTCCCCTCTAGAAATGAAACAATTCATCCTAGTGGAACCAAATAGCTTCTTTGGACTCTTTCCTTTAAGCCCCCAGATTTGGAGAGATTTGGGGTTTAGGGGGCTGGGTTCTTAAACTCCATATGGAGTCCCTCCAGGAGAAATTATTTGTAATTGAGTCAGGAAGCACTTCATTTCATTCAAAAATTCTTTAAAAATTTGTTAGTAACTAAACAAATGAAACAAAAGGGGAAATGTAACACAACACTATATTTTCATTTTGTGCCCATCTCTAATAATTAGTACACAAATACTAAAATACTAAAAAGGATCAAACAAATCCCACACTATAAGACAATAAAGAGCAGCAACACCAAAAATATATTCAAAGCTGTAAGGGACAAGAATCCATTAAAAGAAACCTGCAGCCAGTCCTAAAAGAATCAATTGGGTGAACAGAAAGGAGAGATTGGGCCAGCTGGGCCTTCTGTGAGAGGGAATTCCAAAGACTAGGACCAACAATAGAGAAGGCCCACTCCCACCTAAATCACCTGTGAAAGTGTTGGGACTCAGAGGAAGACCCCTTCTGAGGAGCATAGCACCCAGGCAGACTCATAAAGGGAGACACAGTCCTTCAGACAGGGGGAAACCAATCCATTTAGGGCTTTATAGGTTAGAACTAACACCTTGAATTTTGCCTGGAAATGGATTGGTAGCCAGTGGAGTAATGGGTGATTTCAGTCCATGGGGGCTCTGCTTGAATTGGTTTTGGGACAGGCTTATTCGCCACCTAATCGAAGAGGCATGAAAGTTGTGCATCTGTTATGGTGGCTGTGGGTGGGTGGGGAGCAAGCCTGTTTAAGGCAGCTCCATCAAGCTCCCCACTTCTTGCCTCAGCAGCCTGTTTGCCAGCAACAATGGTGTTTGGACAGCATCAGTGCCTCGCCCTCGCCGCTGTGGCATTCCTCATTCAGCTCTTGCCTACAGCAGAGACGTACAGTTTGTGTCTTTGGGTGATCATTTTGCAGTTTTCTCATTTAACATTTTATTCATTTGTGGTATTAAGGGGAAGGGGTTTAGCGGGGGAGGGAAGGGTGGATGCCAGGCTAGGCTCTCATGAGTCTGCGTGGCCCCGAGGGATGGGATGGGGGCTCCTTTTCTCACTTCTAGTCACTGTGGGTTAATTGGACTGCAGCATCATGCCTCCCAAGAAGGGCATAGGCAAAAACAAGGGCAAGGCTCCCCTTAAAAGAAGAGGCCCTTCTCACCCCCCCCCACCTAAGTTGTTTTCATTGTTTGATGAACACTGGCTTTAGTATTCAACGATTTGGGCCAATCGGTTGAAACTGGAAAAAGAACATGACAGAAGGCAGAGGTTGGAGGCTATGTATGGTGGGGGCTGGTACCTAGAGGCACCAGGGCACAGAGGCATGCTGAATTGAAATGTATGGGGGACCTAATGATGTTGTGCATTGCCTTTTCCACCAATGCAATGGAGGCAGCCCAGACCCTTGATTGCTGCCTGGCTGTGGTACTGCCTCCATTGCATTGGCTCAGCCCCCGAGGAAAGAATGGAGCCAGCTCAAAGCTGAGCCCCCAATCCTCACCTCCAAGAGCCTGCCCATGGTTGATGGTATCAAAGGTCACTGACAAGTCTAGGAGGACCAACAAGGTAGCACAGTCACTGTCAGCCCCCCTCAGGAGGACCACAGGAGGTCCTCATGTAATGTGACCAGGGCAGTCTCAATCCCATTATGCAGCCTAAACCCAGATTGGAAGGGATCCAGGACATGATCTTCTCCAGGTATGACAAGAGCTGCTCAGACATTGGAAATCAGGTGATAATTGGACATATTGTCCATTGCCAGGCCAGCTTTCTTGAGAATGGGATTGATCACTCTCTCCTTCAGCTGACTGGGAAAATCCCAACCCTGTAGGAGGCAGTGGCAATTGTAGCAGCTCATTCAGGCATGTTCCCTCCGGCAGTCTTAATAAGCCATGATGGGCAATGGTTGAACGAGGAAAATGCCGGCCTGCAGTGGACCAGTGCCCTGGAAGCCTCAGCTGGTGTGACAGGCCCAAACTCAACAAATCGAGGAGACCAAGGGGTGCAACAACGGCCATAATCAAAGACAGATCAGTGCAGCCAGAGTCCAGATTGGAATGGATGGCCTCTATTTTAGACTTTTAAAAGGCTGTGAATGACTCACTAGTTAAATCACTAGGAGGTGGCCCTGGCAGACCAGGATTGGTGAGGTCTCGAACAACCCGGAAAAGCTCCACCTGGTGTTTTGTGACCCCAGCAATTCTCAGGGAGGCAAATGATTCTTTAGCATCCTTGATCACTCGAACATAGTGTCTGGTCATTGCACAAACAGCAACCTGATTAAATTCTGTCTGATCTTTCCTCCATCTGCTTTCAAGCTTCCACTGTTCCTGCTTCATTGACCACAATTCTGCCATAAACCACAGTTAAGAGCAGGCTCGGCACTGGATGAGGTGCTTGGGGGCATTCGGGTCCACAGCCCTGGTGGCAGCAGTATACCACCTCTCATCCAGGGAGTTAACCGGATCATCAGCCAGTCTATCCGAAAGACCCTTCATCATAAATATCAGTGATTTGGGTTTGGGGACTCTCTAACAGTTACCTAAACTGTGAAGTCTTTCCTACTTTTCACAGTTCTTTAGCATCCCCTCTGAATTTTAGAACTGGTGACAAATCTGTTAGAATGTACCCTTTTTAAAGCTAGATGTATGCAGAAGACCCCTTGACTTGTTCTACTCCCAAATGAAGTTTTCATGTATTTGGTGTTAGGAATTCAGTTTTCATCAACTCTATTAATTTGTTCTGGTTTTGATTTTATCATATCACTATCCGCAACAGCAGTCACCATAAGCATCATGAGACCGAAAAGCATTTACACGTATATGTGAATAAATGATATATAAAATATGTAATCTAAAATCCACTTAGATAGTTTTACATTATTTATGTATATGTGTAATCTATGTATTACATATGCAATCTTTATGTATATAAAATATGTTATACAATATTTAGATATTATTCAAATGAGTGATACAGAATGTAAAATTCAGAAGAGTAAAAAAGGCACTTTGTCAAGAGTTCATTTGTCCAAGGATACAAGTGTTACTCTTTACAAAGAATCTATTTCTGCCATTTTATCATTGCTGATTCCATGAAATTCTTACTAACTGATTGTTAAAATTGTAAACATTTATTCTGTGGTATGAAAGAAAGTAAAGGAGTGCTGGGAAAAAACAAGGAAAGGAGAGTAACATAGTCACCTTAGCTCTTTAGAATAAAGCAAACATTTTTCATTCTGAAAACTAGATTATACTAAAGAATGAGGTAGTTGATATTCTGGTCAAGCTTCCTGTTGTTTTTGATGGATTGTCATAAACAATAGAGGTCAGACTAAAGTGCCCCTCTATCTAAAGTTTAGCAGTAATGTCAAGATGTTGACTTCAGATGAAACATTGCTACACTTTGCAGCATAAGTGAGTAGCATGGTGAGTGAGGCACACCAGCGTCATTAGCGGCATCATAAACATTTGGCTCCAGATTCCTCTTAATTAGGCCCAGGAGTCTGCTTTTAAGTAGATAAGGAGAAGTCTGCCGTATGGCTGCTACGAATTACAGAAAATATAGGCAGAGGTGTTAGGCTAACAATAGCAATGTAAGAAGAACTAATGTTTTGAGATGGGAAGGTTGGGAAAGAAAAACCAGAGGGAAGAGGGTACTTGACTCAAACATATGAGTGTGATGTGTTGTCAATTGTGACTTTTGGTAATCTTATTTGGACTTCCAAGATACATGAAATATTTAAGATATAGCTTTATCAATGCCACACTCCTCTCAGTGAATTTCTAAACAAAGGCAGAAGTCTGAACTAGAAATGCACATGAGGCAAACAAACAAACAAACAAACCAAGAAGTTCACACACACAAAAATAATAGTGGTTCATTGGTTGGGTCAGATTTGTCAGTACTAACAAACCAAAACAAACTGAATCAATGAACATTTTAGCAACACGGCACAGTGCCAAATCACCCATTTGCAGTCAGAATAACAATGGAGGAGGAGGGGAAGGCAGCTGGACCAGGTAGGGAGGCAATTGAGGTTTTAGGAAGGAAGCAGGCAGGTAGCAAGAAGGTGTGGGGGTTATGTTTTCTCTTCCCTAGGCACAAACATTTTTTTTAAATGAGCCAATTTATGGTTCTGTGAGCAGGATCTTCCAAGCCAACGTCTTAACCCCAGGCCCTTCAATAAAAGCTGTGGAATCTGCTTCAAGCTTTAAAATCAACATCTTTATTGTACAGTTATTTATTATTGTTTATTGTACAGTTATTTAGTTATTTATTGTAAGTGCAGGCTTAACATGCGAATCCAAACCAATATCACCTGAAACCTCGGCCTTTGTGATTGAATATCCTTTCTCACCAACTTCCTGTCTGTCATCAACAAAAATGCCAATGGGTAACAAGACTTCCTTTTCAAAACAAGGAGTATATGTATTTGAACCCATGGCTGCTTGTGGAACACACCTCTGATACCAGACTCTAACATTCTGTTGCCCATGTTCTTGCAGATTTTGCTGCAAAGTTGCTTCATCCTGCAACTGTTCCTAAGGGGAACTTGGTATTTTCGTCGTTCTTGAACTTCTCTAGCAAAATATTCGCTTTTTCTTTTCTCTCCTCTGTCTTCGCATTTATGATGGCCCAGAAAGTCGCATGACTAGCATTCCATAGGAGATTCTGATGTGACATCTTAACTTGGCAGTAATTTGGTTATAAACATTATACTCCTGGTGTCATGACAAGAGTGTAATTACTAGAAGTCCTGCCCATATGAGTGGAGGCAAAATGGATGTATGGAAAATGGAAATACAGTAAACCCCCGCCTATTGCAGGGGTTATGGACCCACCTGACCCGCGATACATGAAAATCTGTAATATGCGGAAGCTGGTCGTGTGGGGGCAGGAGGCGATCAGAGGGGCGGGTGGGGGCAGCGGGGAGTGATGTGATTGCTCCCCGCTGCCCCTGCGTGGCTCCAAGGCCGCCCAGATGGGTCTGGGTGGCGGCAGGAAGTGATTTGATCACTCCCCGCCCCCCGTGTGGCTCTGAGGCCTCCCAGAGGGGGGGCGGCAGGGAGCAAGGCGATCACTCCCCACCTCCCACCCCGCAGGTACTGCGATCCCATGATATAGTGGGACCGCAGTACCTGAACCGCGAAATGGTGGGGGGTGACTGTGCATGTTTTAAAAATCTGTAAATGTTGAAGGTACTACAAGCCTTTTGTTAAACAAAATGAAATAGACCAGCACAGCTTCTTCATGGAACATTCCTACTAAAAACTGCAACAAATTCACTTTTACAAACTTTTGGAGACCTAGCACAAGTTTGATGATCCTATACATGATTTACTTCATATTAATGGCTCTAAAATCAATACAGTCTGCTAGAATGCAGAGAAACATATTATTTGCCCACTTAACTAAAATTCCTGGGAACTGTTAATATAGATTCCGATTTGGAAACTATCCTGTATTGATTTCATTGTCTTTAGGTTGAATGAAACATATTTTTGTCAACAACACACTAAATTGGATGGCAGGGGGAAATCGCTGGCTGTTTCACAAATGCCTTGCCTTGTAAATGATGTGATACATTTCAAATAAATTACAGCTGTGAGCAAAATGTGAAATCAGTCAGAACTTTGAAAACATTATTTTATGAGCTGACTGCAATGTTTGCTTTAAGGATTGTAACAAAAGCAGAATATATCCCACAAATTCTGCAACATGAATCATCACTTGTTATTTCAGGGTGTCTTGTGGCAATAAAGTGGCACAAAATCCAACATAAAATACAGGGTGAAATAGTGATCACATTGAAAGACTCATAACACCTTACATGCTAGCCATTTAGATTTTTGGGTGGGGGAAGAATCTATATTTTTACTTATATCATCACCATGGAAACCAGTTTCTTGAACCCATGAAAACTTCCTTTGTACTTTCCCCAGTCTTTATGCCATTCAGTCCTCATCCTACAGACTTCCTGGACGATTCAGGAAATGCCACAGCCCTGGCAATCTTCAGGATTCAAATATAAGCAAAATATAAGCAGGATATAAGCAGAATGTTCATGTGAAATAAACCAACTGCTGGAAAGTTCAGCCCTTTGGGACTATGGCGCTCACTCGAGCATCTTTGCCCACATTCAGCTATCCACTTCCCCAGGCCATCCCAGGCAATGCTCCTCTGGGTAGCCACTCTGAAGGAGACTAGGAAATGATCCACCAAAGCCTGGGCCTTCTTCTGTGATGCCAACACTCTGGTACCAGCTCCCAGTGCTGCTGTGCCTGTGCCCCTTCCACCCTGTATTTAAAATACTTCTGAAAACATTGCTTTTCAGAGAGGCATTTCATGAGATCCCTGCTTGATATCATGCCTTATACTCCATCGTTTAGCTAGAATGTATACCTTTTGTGATTGTTGCACTATTTTAATGCTCTATTGTTTATTACTTTATTTATAAACCTATTATTGTTAGGTCTTATTTTAGTATGTTGCAATCTCTCTCCCCCCCCCCCTCAGAATAGTGCATTGCACTACTTGGGTGGTAATGCAAAGCAACACATGCTCCTTATATAATGCCCTATAGTGCTTAAAGCACTCTCTGGGTGGTTTACAAGTAATGATGCAGGCTTCAAATTGCAAACTGGATATTCATTTTACCAACCTTGAAAGGATGGAAGGCTGAGTCGACCATGCACTGACTATCTGGGGTTGAACTCCAGGTTGTGAGCACAATTTTGGCTGCAGTACAGCAGTTTAACCACTGTTCCACAAGGCTCTTGGTATGTATGTATGTATGTATGTATGTATGTATGTATGTATGTATGTATGTATGTATGTATGTATGTATGTATGTATGTATGTATCTATCTATCTATCTATCTATCTATCTATCTATCTATCTATCTAT
>JAHTLZ010000007.1:5686760-5705929 GCA_023846285.1 Phrynocephalus versicolor | reverse complement strand
ATACATACATACATACATACATACATACATACATACATACATACATAGCTTACAGGGTCAAAGGGCAACCAATACTGTTTGATTAGAGGGAACAATAATGCCATTCTCTATATTTCCCTCCTTGGGACCTGTTCCCCATGAGCCTCGCCACAGTCTTCACAATAGTCATTGTAGTGGGAGTGGGGGGAGAATGCTTATTCCTGGATTAATATAGTGTGAGTTCCTATTCCGATAGAAAATACTAAAGAATGGTGTGGGAAGATGGTTAAGTTCCACACCATTTACAAAAATCCAGTTCCTCAGCCAGTTGAAAACTGCTAGAACTGATTTGATGATATGGATCAACACTGGAACTTTTTTCTTTTTTTCTTTTTTTTTCTTTTTGCTTGGGACTGTGACTACAGCTGTTCCATTGAGAGCAGTTTTAAAAATACTACTACAGTTCCTCTCTATAAAAAAATAGAGGAACAAATGATATCTGAGAGTTTTATTTAAGTTTCCTAACTTATTAATAATTAATATTTTATATTTGGCAACAGATAGTTGCTCAGGTAAGTAATTTAAAGTTGTTATTATCCCAAATTTATTACTCTACAATGATTTCACTTTCAGTAGACATCTGTCATTTTCAAGGAAATGAATGTTCATAACATTTCCAAATCAAATTTTCTCTATCATGTGCATTTTCTTTCACATTATAAGACAAATCTGCAAATTAATTCAATATATATAAAACACGTTTCTTCCATATTTATTATAGGTCTATATAAGTTCTGACTGTATGCAGAAATATACATTAAAGCAATACATTTAGAAAATTGACATGCATAAGAGCACACACATTTCTGCAAGTAGAATTGATATCATTTAACATTCTTGTTCCCAGTGGAGCAGTAGCTGTTCTTCCTCATGAATATTCAATAATTTATTAATGTGAACATTTTGCTGAGTGAATCATTTGCCAGCAATAACATATCTGAAGAATTTTTTCTCCCTCTTACACCCCCCACCCCACCCCCCACCCCACCCCCCCACCCCACACATGTATGAGAATATATAGCTATTTCCTCATCCAGAAATGTCAGTGGAAAGAAAACAACTTTTATTTTAAAAAAATCCATATCACATAAAAACACACATGCACAACACCCTAGAAGATTATATCCCATTTAAAAATACAAAATATCAATCATGTTGGGCCAATTAATATTATCCGTTTACGTATATTTTTGTAGGCTTTTGACAGTACAATAATGTGGACTTGTCACCAGAAATATTTGAGCAGTTAAAGACACACTGGGTATTGTGTTGATCCATACATGTCTGACTTATCCTTTAGTGGAAAATAGCCATACTTGGAACAGCAATCGCCAGAAATAGACCTGTGGTGAACAATGTATAATCACAGTAAAATATTACGATCATATATCCCCTCCCCCATTTGGCAAAGTATAAATGGGTATGCCACTCATCATTCATGTATGTTACTGTATTTGAACTATTATTCAGAGTTGTTGACATCTACTTTCACACAACAGAGTGCCGTATTTGGGGGACTTGTCAAGGTAGATGTGGAGGCACATTTTTGACAGTTTCCCTCAATATGCAGTCCAGTTCCACTAAAAATTTTTGGAGAGGGAGCAGTATAGCTATGCTATTTTGTTGCAGGAAAGCCAACAAAATAGTATTGTTGAATCCTATAGTTTGAGAAGTTCTATTTGACAGGAGCTTTCATTGAATGAAGTCCACTTTATGAGATCTAGTTCAAATCCATCAGTAGATATAATTGGCTTCTTCAAATTTACTTGATAATACCATCTTGACTACAATGGATGTAGAAGCTCTATATACCAATATCCAAACAATGATGGACTACAAGCTATCACAAATACCACCCAAAACAAGGAAGAATCCCACATAGTCACCACCCTCTACACCTTCTGGTTTCCAAAATATTGCACATGACTAAAGCTACATTCAATGACAGTTTACTGTCCTAGCTACATTCTGGTATTGACATGAGTGTTCAAAAATTAATGTGACCAGTGGATCCACCAGTCAAAACTTGACCACCAGTTTTGCAACTTTTCAGTTGTCGAAAAGTCTGTAAAACATAGCAAGTTACCAGAGAGTTTCAATATTATGCTAATTTTCCACACTGATTATTTTGTGTTTTAAAATGTAGCATGGGTTGACTAGATTATAGATCACTGGTGGCAAACCTTTGGCACTCCATATGTTTTGGACCACAACTCCCAGAATTCCATGCCTGTATTACTAATGACAAAGGACTTTGAGAGTTGTGGTCCAAAACATCTGGAGTGCCGAAGGTTCGTCACCACTGTTATAGATCAACTTTCCCTGTTGAAATGCCACTGAGAAAGTCAGAGTGGTAAGGGTCGAAAGGTAGTGATAACAGTATTTTACCTTACCTGATTTCTTCCCCACCCCCCGTCATAGAAACAAATAGAAACACATTTTTCTACAAAATTATATGGGGATATATTAATGTGGGAATGACTGTACTATTCATTATTTTCAAGAACAGGCAGATACACATTTATTAGTTGTGGAATCACTATAGCTCTGGGAATCATTCATTCTCATTTTGTGACTTTTGTGCATTTAAATTCCCAATTATGGTGATGATGTCTATTAACATAACTTTCCTGCTGTATGTTCCATGGGAAATGTAAAAGAAAATGATCATATATCATCATATTACATGTACATCTACTAGTTACCAGCTCTTCCCTCCAGCACTGCTTCAAGGTTTGCTTTGCTGTAGACTAGTGGTGTGCATCAGCCCACCAATCCATGCCCAAACAAGGTGCACATATTGATCCCTGCACTGCCCTTTGCCATTCTGATGACAATCCGACATGGCCCTCATCCGCGTACAGGATATTGTTTATGCATTTCCAGTTCGCCATTAAAAAAAAAAACAGTGGCTGGAAAAGCACAAAAAAGCAAGGGCAAGCCACACGCTGAATTATGTGTTCCATGCTATTGCATTTTTATTTGTATGCTCCTCTCATTTTCTCTCCTGCCCCCCCCCCCAAGCCCCAGTGCTAATTCATAGGGGACGGGGGAAACTTTAAAATGGCACTAGACATAATCTGAGGGGGTGTGGTGGCTCAGGGGGCTAAAGTGCTTAAACTGTTGGCTGCAAAGCCAGCAGCTAAGGTGGTTCAAATCCTGGGTCATGCAGCAGAATGAGCTCCCACTGTTAACCTCAGCTCCTGCCAACCTAGCAGTTCAAAAGCCTGTAAATGCAAATAGAGAAATAGGTACCGCTGTAAAAAGCGGAAAGGTAAACAGTGTTCTGTGAACAGAAATGTGTTCAGCCATGCTGGCCACATGGTCACAGACTTGCACAACACGGGCTCTTTGGCTTGAAAACGGAGATGAGCACCGCCCCTAGACATGAGTAGCATGCATGTGCAGGGGGAACCTTTAGCTTTACTAGTCATGATCTAAGTTCTCTCTGATTCTCTGGAGTGATGCACATTGGCTCTGTCCCCTGTGCATAGATTTCCAGTAGAGATGGGCACGACTTAGCGGAATTCCCGTTTCCGTTTCCGTTACGCAACGGAAACGGTAACGGGAATTACTCCGCCTGAACTCGAACTCGAACCGACGAACGAATAAATGGGTCTGATTTGTCGTGGTCGTTCCTGGCATCATGGTGATCCCGCGATGCTAAGCGGCAGAGAAAAAAAGTTTTTAAAAGAAAAAAAAACCCGATTCCCGGTCAAAAAGCAGGCGGAAATATGCCTGCTGTGCCTCAGGGCACCTACTGGAGGGGTGGTTTCTTGAGGGGGTCCCCGCGGCCTCCCCCCTCTCCTCCTGTCCCTCCTGTCCCTGGGCTGCGCTGGGGGCGGGCCGGGCAATGCATCCTCGTCGTCCCGCCAAAGTCACCGCCGGCCGCCGGCCACCGCAATTAAAGCGGAAGCGGCACAGAAAAAAAGTTTTAAAACTCCCCCCCCCCATCCCGGGCCAAAAAACCGGCGAAAATATGCCTGCCTGAGTGAGGGCTCAGGGCACCTACCGGAGGGGTGGTTTCTGGAGGGGGGGTCCCCGGCTTCCCCCCCTCTCCTGTCCTGGGCAGCCGGACTCAAGTCGCCATGCCATGCGGTGCAGGCCGGGGATCCAAAATGGGGCGGCGACCGCAAAAAAATTTTTTGAAATCGTGGTCCAAAAACACACAACAAGCACCACAGAAACATGCGAAAATTGCTAATTGCTATTATAAAACTGCCAGAATTTTTACAGTAGCAGTGGGTTTTTCTTGCAACAAAATGTCTCCTCCCCTGTCCTCTCTCCATTTATTTTATTTTATTTTATTTTATTTACACCTGTGCAATGATGGGCTGGCCAAGTGGCCATGTGGGAGTGGACCATGCAAATTTTTGGAGCCATCATGGCCACTTGGCCACTGAGACTTCTGGGATGTGCCAAAAAGCCCCCTAAACCCTGCCCTAGCCCCCTAACCCTAACCCTAATCCTTGATTCCTTACCCATACGCCACAGTACACTGTCCTCTTAGTGGATCAGAGAGGCACCCAGAGGTGCACCCCACTACCCCACCCTAACCTCACCAGTAACTAGCCTAACCCTAGCCCTTGCGCTAAGCTGCTGTCCCCTAAGCCAGATCTACTTGCATTGCACTACACGCAAGTTCGATTCCCTTCTTTGTGAGACACAGTGGGTGCGAGTGACCCAGTCTTGACTCAGGGTTCTCCTGGACGGACGGTCATGCACCAGTGCACTGGTCTCACTAGTCCGCAACTGGTATGCATATCCATATGGCTATGCATGCCCTTTTGCAGCAGCAGGTGGGGAGAGGAGACCCCCATGCCATGAGGGGTCTCCAGGAGCCTGCTTTCCCTTCCTAGCGGGTGAGGATAGGAGGCACCCACGGGTGCCTCCAGGAGCCCGCTTTCCCTTTATAGCGGGCCGGCGGAGGCACCCACCCCACAGAGGTGCCTCCAGGAGCCCGCTATCCCCCCTAAACCAGTATAACGACAGATGAAAAAACAAAAAATGAACCGACTAATTTTTGCAAATTTTCGCGAAAACCAGAAACGAGCCGACACGGGCCGCCTCCGACACACGACAACTCGAAAACGTCATTTTCCCTAGTCGTGCCCATCTCTAATTTCCAGTCTTTACTGGAAGCAAATGTGTTGGACTACTGGTTCAGCTGCACGCACCCAATGAAGGAATGTTGACCACAATCCGTTGATTGCCTCCTACAGTGGCAATGAAAGGAGATAGTTTTGATTTACTTTCTTACTGTTCTATTATTTTTCCTCTGTCTTCAACCTTCTTCCCTAGAACAGAACATTTATGCTTTTGCAAACAGAAGATGCTGATGAACTAATCAGCTACTTTGCAGCTGGTGCTGCAAAGGTGGATGGTGGACACTGGGGGTCAGTTAAGTCTCCCACTGCTCTGAATTCATTCTGCATATTAAGCCTAATATTGCTGCTATAGCCAATACAGTTGCGGCATTTTTTCCTTCTAAAAGATTTACACATAGTGGTTTTTGTTTGTTTTGTTTTGCTTTGTAATGGCTGGGTGAGGCTAGACCAGTTCAACTGTAGGCCAGCAACACTATTTGTCATAGTATCTTTTCAAATAGAAATAAGCTTCTCTTGGAAACCAAAGATTAATTACGTATAGGGCTCCAGCTCACTGGCTTCCCATTACAGCTTTTAATGAAAGAAACTGGGGAACAAGCTTGTGTTATGTCACAGGGAGGGATACATTTAATGGCACATTAGAAGCCCTGCTGTGTGTAAAATCTGTAAAATAAATGTGTGCAAGTTATATGAATACCTTCACAGTCTGCCAGTGAGTTTTGGCACCCTTGGGGAGTGGGAAAACATAGGCAGTCAGGCATTAAAGTCATCATGCATAATAAAATCATACTTTCTCCATCTTCAGCATATCTTGCCTTGAGACCCAAAGAGGCAGGCCCATGTAGCATCTTGAGACATGGCACTTCTAAGTTCTTCTATTTCAGGTTAACACTTCTGTTCAGCATTGTAGCCAAGAAGATATGTAGGAAGGAGATGAAGCATCCTTCCAGATTTCAATAGGTTAACTGAAAGCACTGTGTCAGGACCCGTTCAAAATTAAAGTCCCCATAGTGTGTGCGGGGTAAAGGAATTAACTAAATCTCCTTAAAGAGGTTAAGTAAATGGGTCTCGTTATTCATTAACTTTGCTTTCAAACATCCTGTGACAAAAGGTAGCAGAACAATAGCAGAAACTGCAGTCTCAAACAGACCCTACCTTCATGGATCTACACAGATGGGATTTATTGAAAGTTAACTGGGTATAAGCACATCCGATCTCGCTTGATTTCGGAAGCTAAGCAGGGTCGGCCCTGGTTAGTACTTGGATGGGCGACCACCAGGGAATACCAGGTGCTGTAGGCGCCTGGAGTAAGAACTGGCAAGCCACTCCAGTACTCCTGCCAAGAAAACTCCATGGACATGGAGTCACAGAGACTTGGTCACGACTGTAATAACACAACACACACACAACTGGGTATAAGATTTACTGTGCAATTCTGTTACTGTTTATGGAAAAGAAAGCTTCACAGCTCTGGACTGGAATTCCAGATAACTGTACAAACTTGCTAGTTTGGGGCTTCCCTGCTCACTTTGGATAGGGTTTTTAAATTTATTTTAAACTGTGCTTCTGAGAACCTTGTAGTTCTTCCAAGCCACCTGTCTCAGTCTTTGCCCCATGCAAGTCAAGGTATGACACCATTAGCTGATATGGGATGCTTCGGAACTGTCAGGCATCAGCAATTGTTCTAATCAAACCCAACTGTTCCAAAGCCAATATCTTGAGGTTGTTCACAAGCAAGCCACTTCTGGATGATGGCCAAGATATATATTGATCTGTTAAAAACTATTTCTGATGTGCTATGTCTTAGAAGAAAAAAAAATCACTTCCCCTGCACTGTGCCAAGCAGAATTGATTAATTTGCCAAAATCCAAAAGTGAGTCACTTGTGAGCCACTTAATGATGTTCACAAATGAACACTGGATGAATCTAAGTGTTCACACATCAAGAATGACAACAAAGCAGTGGGCCATCCCAGAAGAACAAGGAATCAGTCTGAGACCCAGACCCGAGGGAAGAACCTGGTCATTCCTTACATGGCTGGAGTGTCGGAGAAGCTTAAAAGGATTTTTGGCAAACACCACATCCCTGTTTATTTCAAACCCACAAACACACTAAGGGAGAGACTTGTCCACCCAAAGGATCCGATAACGAACCATAAAAGGAGCAATATAGTATATGTGGTCCAGTGCAGTGAGGAGTGTTCAGACCTCTACATTGGAGAAACTAAACAGCCATTAAACAGAAGGATGGCCCAACATAGGAGGGGCAACAGCTCAGTCAGGACCAGAATCAGCAGTACACCTCCACTGGAAGGACAAAGGGCACTCTTTCAAAGATGAGGATGTACACATATTAGACAAAGAAGAGAGGTGGTTTGAGAGAGGAGTAAGGGAGGCCATTCATGTGAGCATTGAAAACCCCTCCCTCAACAGAGGTGGTAGGCTCCGGCATAGTCTATCTGCTACTTATCAGGCTGTGCTTTCCAAAGTACCGAGACAAATCAAAAAGCCTTCACCACCAAGGCCATAGCTAACGACCTATTCTTGATAGGTTTCAGCACCTTAGGCCATTGTTTACCTTAAGGCTAAGGATACTATTGTCTCCCTAATGAGCCTATTTAGGCCATTGTTCATCTTATGAGCCTAATTCAGGCCAGGGTGACAAGAGGTCAAAGCTGCCTATAAGATGGAGGATTTGCACTAGCTGTATTCAGACCGATGAAGCTGTTTGGATGAACAGCAAAACGTTTCTATCTCTCAAAAAACAAGTCCAGTAGCCATGACTCAACTTCCAGATAAACTCACCTGGATGACTGAGAATCTTCACAAACATATCAAGAATGACACCATGTTCATTTGGACTCATCCTGATCATCCAATCTAGTAGACTCCAGTCCTCAACCAATTTGGAATGGCTTGGTCTACATTAGGGACAGTTTGGGAAACTCTAACAAAAACTTCATGTAGTTGACATTTTAAGAGTGATCCCAACTATTCCAGCAGAGGGCTATACAGCACGATAAACTCCCATGTAGCCAACCTCTTAGCCTCTCTGCTATCCTTGGTGCTAATGAGCGTCAGTTACTACTGTCAAGCATCAGAATTTGTGAAGGTTCTGACACCTACTGGATGGGTGTGTCAAAAGAAGAGCATTGCCACCTGCTTGCTGTTCTGCTTGGCAGACTTTGTATCTCTGTTTACACTTCACTCAATTATAATTGGCAGTTCTGTCACCATTTCTTCATCAGCTTTAGAGTGTATTGTTATAACTGAACACATCTAATAGCTGTCATATTTCTCAGCATTTAGTTCTATTTGTTATTTTCTTCTGCGTTTAGTAGCTTAAGTCATGTCACTTATATTGCATGTGCACTGACAGAGTTTTGACTGATGTGCAAATTAATTCAGAGGAGGAGAAAGGAGAAATAGAACAGGGTTTGGTTGTTTGGGGATTTTTTTGACTTGACATTTATTTTTATCTTTGTATGATGTCTCTGACAGGTTTTTAAGTGGTGTTCACTTTGGGGGGGGAGGGGGGAGAATCTTTAAATAAAGAGCAATTTGCTGCATCAGAAACATATTACTCATGCCTTTTATTCTCCAGCTTTCTCATGGTAATGCAGAAAAGAGAGCAGAGTCATGAAAAAACAGCCATAATCCCCAGGTATTCTAGCTGTCATTGCTTATGTTGCAATAGCCAATGAAGTGTCAGAATTACATATCTTCAGAAATCCAAGTATTTATCTTGCTGCTGTTAAATGGTGCACCCTCTCTTCATTAGCTTCTCCCAAATCCCATAGGTTTTGCACTTCACTTCCCATCATCCTACACAGTGGGTCATGTCATCTGGGACTAATGGTCCTTGCAGCTCAACATATTTGCACAGACACCACACAAACAGGGAAACGCTCATTGACATTAAACTGCATGCCTAGAAATGGCAACGACACTATGATAAACATTATGTGGCTACCGAGAGCCTGGGGAAAAAGTCCTAAGAAACCATAGGTTTAAGATAAAAAATTGTTTGCAAAGTGCCCCACTTTCATTAAGCATTATTTCTGAAGAGACTTGCAACTTGAGGCATTATTACACACTTATAAGTCTGCAATATAGGAGATGGCAAAGACTTATCTTCTGCTGCTGAGGAAGAACTAGATCTAGTGGTACAATATTGCAAGAAAAAAAAACTCAACATGATCGAAACAGATGGAAAAATGTCCTGATGGGAGATATGTTTGTGAAGATTCCCAGTCATCCAGGAGAGATTATCTGGAAGTTGAGTCATGGCAATTGGATTTATTTTATTGTGAGGTTGAAACATTTCACTACTCACCCAAGTAGCTTTGTCAGTTTGAGTAAAGTTGGTGCAAGATTTCCAATGTATAGTTCACCTTGATTTCACACCACCCTGGTCTGAATGGGCTTGTTAAGTGGACAGTAGCCTGAAGAGGTTTCTTAGGTGGACAATGGCCTGAATAGGCTCATTAGATATACAATGAACTGGGGTGCATGAAAGCCCCACCTATGCAACCGTTCCCAACACCCATTAAGTATGGGTCATTAACTGTGGCTTTGATGGTGGAGGTGGGAAGTGCTTCTGATTTGTCTGGAGATTGATGAACGGGCAGCATGATTAGTGGCAGACAGATTGTGCTTGAGTCACCCAACTCTGTTGGGGGATTCTGATGGGAACTGTAGTATGACAGTGCAATACATTACTTGGATGACTGTCCCTCTCTGGATGTCCTCAAATCAAGACTGAGCATTATATGTTGAAAACACATTAGCTCAAGAGGATCCTTTGCACTGAGCAAAAGTAGTAGACTGGATGCCTTCCATCTTCTCCATCTTTATAAGTCTATGATTATGATATGATTAGCTACTTCTCTGAAAGAGCCTTCTCTTTCCATCCTGGTGCTATTTTCCGACACTATTCCTGATTGATTCTTTCTGGTTTAGGACCATGGATCAATTATCTTCCTGCTCAGGCTTCCCCCTGACCAAACATCAAATGTTGCTGTGCATCAATAAGCAAGATCAGACTTATTGAAGGAGACAGTGAAGACCAAAACATTGAGAAATTACTCTTTGGGGCTAAAAATCCCAGAATGTCCTACTCCTACCTTATTGGTGCCTTGTCATCTACTATTTCATCCAAGGTAGATTTCAGAACCCATTTTGTATCTCTTTATGTTGTTGTGTTTATTGCACTGTAGATGAATACCTCAAGGCAAAGTAGTCTGACAGCAATAAACATTATTTAGTGGGTTCTTGTTACCCTGATTGCACAGAAACCACTTTGCCCCGCACCCCAAACCCAGAGTAAGAGGCAAGACAACTGCTTTTGGGTTAAACAACGACCACAACGTTATTAAACTCTTATTAAATTGAGTGGAGATAAGGGAGACTACGTAGTGCAATAGGTAGGGATCTTTACTCTTTTAAGAGATCCCAGTCCCAGATTACCCTCAGTGAGATCCCAATTAAAGGTCTAAATACATCAGGGCTGCCCTTGGCCAAATACTAAGCCTAATTTGTAATTCTTTCCTCACCTGTGTTTGAATCCAAACCTATTTACGGCCAGAGGGCTACCAAGCACCCATTGGATGCCAAAATGGGATCTCCACTGATTCTATTAACCTATGCACTACCCGCTGTTTGCGACCAAAAAACTGTATGGAAACCTAAGCCTTTTAGGTTGATAATGGGATGGGTGAAAATGCACTGCCACCTAGTGGCCAATCATGGTGGCCATCAAACATTCCAATTCGGCCTCCGAAGTGAGCAGCTAATCTCATTACCAAACTGAGGCAGGAAGTGGGGTCTCCACAGCGCCAGGGAAAGAACATGGAGGGTGTTGGGGCAGTAACTTTTATAAACTGCCCTATCAAAATGGATGCTGATGCCGGGTCATGAGCCTCCCAGAGTGGGCGGGGGCAAAGATCCCCCATGCCCGGATGATGCCAGGAGCGGAGGTACTATTCTTCTGAAGTTATCACAAAAGGATGGAGTAATGTTTAAACAACTTCATCATTTGGGGAGGAACTGATGTTTACATAGGTAATGAGCACTCTATGACTAGAGCAAAATTTAAAGCATCCCCAGATATGAGGTTAGGAATATAGAGATGCAACAGACACAAACCAGGGCAGTACTGTATTGCACTGAAAAGCCAAGATATTAAGTTGTTAAACTGAGTTGATACTCCAGAGAGTATAAAGGTAGAGCTTTAAGCTTATCCAGATGCTAAAAATAGCATTTTCTTTTGGAATTGAAACATTTTGTTGAAACCTTAGAGACAGCCTAATCAGCAGCCACCTGTCTGGAGGAGATATTTGACCCGTTCAAATCAAGCTTCTGCTATACTGGCAGCTCACCAACAAAGCAAAGTGTTCTGCTTATATACCGCCCCATACCACTACAAGTAGTCTCTGGGCGGTTTACAATTTTTTAATTACAGTGTGCAGGCTAAACATTGCCCCCCCCCCAGCAAGCTGGGTACTCATTTTACCGACCTCGAAAGGATGGAAGGCTGAGCAAACCTTGAGCCTGCTACCAGGGATTGAACCCAGGTCGTGAGCACAGTTTTACCTGCAGTACAGGCATTTAACCACTGTGCCACGGGGATGAATCCATTGTAGATGAATACATTGTACGAGCCAGCTCTCAAGAGATGAATTGCTAGATTCTGATTAATCAACATTGGCTATGGGTTGCATGTGTTTAAAACAACAACACACTGTAACAATAGGTACAGTAACAGCAGGAACAACATTCTGTCAAGTCAACTCTGACTTATGGCAACCCTGTCCAGGGTTTTCTAGGTTGAAATTATTCAGAAATGGTTTACCATTGTCTTCTTGTTACGGCATCCTGGGACTGTGCAGCTTGTCCAAGTCCATAAAGTACTCCTGGGATACATAATGCGGCTCCGAACTCCCAGCTTCTACCTCCGCCAACAGATAACATGTGTGTGTGTGTTGTGTCGTTACAGTTGTGACTGACTCTTCGTGGCTCCATATCCATGGAGTTTTCTTGGCAGGAATACTGGAGTGGTTTGCGAGTTCCTACTCCAGGCACCTACAATGGTATTCCCTGGTGGTCTCCCATCCAAGTACTAACCAGGGCCAACCCTGCTTAGCTTCCGAAATCAGGCGAGATCGGATGTGCTTAGGGCATCTAGGCTGCACCAGATACCATAGATTAGGATAAAAGTATTAGGCAAAAAGGTATCTAGCACAGTGCCTGTCTGAATTAACAAATCACATTTGTTTTTCCTGGAAAGGAGGCCTGGGTAAAATGAAGTAGACCTGTCTTGGGATTCCTATTCAATGCCATTTTTATGTATAGTTCCATATCTTTTCCAGCCATTATCTTCCAACACAAATCAAACTAGGTTAGAGTGCCCCAGCATGTTGTCCACCTGTCTTCAAGCCTGACTTCAGTATTAGAGCTAAAGAAAGCTGAAAGGAGGATCTATATGTAAACAAATTTACTATAACTAATCTGTCCTGTTTAGTATTCTCTTTGCTGATGAAGAAGGAGAAGGAGGAGGAAGAAGATCTGAAAATTCCACCCATCGTGGCCAGGAAGGATGCTCAGGTTTGTTATTTCTGATTTTTTTAAACTACCTTTGAAACTTTATTCTTTCATGCCGGCACATGGCCCCAGGGACCATGTCCACAAAAGACTCAGGACTTAGTCCCAGTGCCGAAAGGCCATAAAAGAAATAAACTCTAGTCTTTGGATATTTTTGTTCTATAGGTTTTAAAAAAATGTAATCAAAGATTCCTGCTGTTTCTTCTGAAACTTCATCACACTTTCATTGATACAGGCTTTGACCCAAGAGTGCAATGGCAGCTTGTCACTTTTCTGAACATAAAGCATTGCTGCCATAATCTTTTAGGCCCCATTGCAGTGGATTTGTCAGTGTTTGCAAAAGTTCATACTAAAAGTGTATTATCTGTCAATTTTTACACAGACAGTGCTCTGGAAATAGTGTCATGCAGTCTGTCTCTCCTACTATATCTTTTCTTTTTCTTTCCATGTCTTTCTCTCATTGGGTAATAAGCAAGAAACCCTTTTCCATATTACGGACATGGGATGTATTAAAAGACAAACTTAATTTGAAGATAGTTTAACCCCACTCCCAAAGCTTGTTATCCATTTGGCAAGGATCTTGAAGATGTAATCGTAGAGCCTCTGTTTATATTCTTTGAGAATTCTTGGCAAACAGGTGATGTCCCTGAAGACTGAATAAGTGCAGGTGTCATCCCCCCCCTTTTTTTTTTCAAAAAGGAGAAGAAGATCTGGGCACGTATCTACTGGTCAGCTTGACATTAATTTCAGGGAAGGTCTTAGAAGAGATCATTAATCAGTCAGTGTGTGAGCACTTAGAAAATAACACAGCACCTAGAAAAGAATCCACAGCATTTCTAAAACTCAGCATGGCTTTCTCAAAATCAAGTAATGGCAGAATAATCTTATCTCTTTTTCTGACAAGCTTGGTAAATAAGGGGAATGTTGTGGGAACAACATAACACCTATCGTGATTTCAGAAAGACTGTTGACAACATCCCTCAGAATATTCTTATGACTGGGCTGGTAATACAGTATTTTGGCTTGATTTGTCAGCCTCAACAGTGGACATATGGCTTCCAAGGGGGTGGGTAGAGATGGGGAGGCTGACAAATGCAAAGGACACCTCAGACTGGAAACAATTGTTCACACACCACTTTCACCCCTTTATGAGGTTTGTTATTGAAGTTATACAATCCTGATTCTATACAGTGGTACCTCTATGTAAGAGCAGCTCGACTTAAGAGCAATTCAACTTAAGAGCAGGAAACAGGTGCCATTTTAACTGCTGCCTTACAAATTTTAGATGTAGTCTGCTCTACTTACATTTTTTAAAAAAATTGTTCAATTTTCTTTTGATTTTTTACATAGGGCTCCTTTAATTAAGAAGAGTTGCTTAAGAAGAGCATGCATTCAGAACTAATTAAATTCATAAGTAGAGGTACCACTGTATTTCTTTCATACTGTGTTTATGGTTCTAGTTAAAAAAAAACATTGAGAATAGCTGGCCTAGGTGACTTGGCTGTTATGTGGATTGGTAGCTAGTTGACAGTACCCTAGGAGTGCTCACCAATGACTCATCATTGGTGTGGCATTGTGACATTGGAGTGACACGTGAGATATCACAGGGCTATTCAGTATTTTTATTAATTACTTAGACAAGAATGGGGAGGGGATGCTCATTAAATTTGCAGATAGCACCAAATCTGAAGGGATATCTGATACATAAAAAGAAAGAATCAGGATTCCAAATGATCATAAAAGATCGGAGAATTGGGTCAATACAAACATAATCAAGGTGTGATTACACAGGGAAATACATTGCACTGTAGAGCACTTGCGGAGGGGCCTGGTGTCCTGATCTATGCCAAAGCTGGGCCTTTTTGGTCCAGCTATACAGTTTCTCCTTTTCAGGTCCAAGCTGGAACAATTCCTCAGCAGATAGAAGGCTTGCTTTAAACCGGATTGTTCCTATTAAAGCAACCATTCCCAGTGCAATCAGGCTTATGCCTTTATAGCCATCCAATTGCACCCTGAGTTTCAAATGTAAAATGCTGCACTTGGACAGGAAAAATTAGATGCACAAATATTGGGTGGATGAAAGCTGGTTGAAAGTAAATGTGTAAATTACCGAGGGATCTTAGTTGATCAAAAGCTATACAGGAGCCAACAATATGATTCAAGAGCAAAGATTAGACATGGGCACGGAACGCCGTTTCCGTTTTTCCGGTTCTGTTATGTAATGGAAACGGTAACAGTAATTAAGCCGGCCCCGCTCAAACCCGAACTGACAAAAGAAAAATTTGTTCGGGTTTTTCATTACCATTTGTGGCATCACGCGATGTGAAGCCCAGGAAAAAAGTTTTTAAAAAAGCTTTAAAAAAACCAATTCCCGTCCGAAAAAGCAGGCAAAAATATGCCTGCCTGAGGCTTTGCCACCTACCAGAGGGTTGGTTTCTGGGGGGTCCCCAGCCTTTTCCCCCCTCCTCTCCTGTCCTGGGCTGCTTGCACCAGGCTGGGGGGGGGTCCTCATCATCTCGCCATGCCATGCGGTGGGGGGGAATCCAAAGTGGCGACCACAATTTTTCTTTTAAATTGTGGTCCAAAAAACACCAAAGCACAACACAAACATGTTGAAATTTATTTATTCTAATGCCTGACTTTTATTAGTAGCAGGCAGTGGGTTTTTTATTGCAATAAAACATCGCATTGATTTTATTTTATATTTTATTTTATTTTATTTTATTTTATTTTATTTTATTTTTAGACCTGCCCATTAATGGGCTGGGCATGGGATGGGAACATGCATTTTTTTTTTTGCTCCATTCCACCAATGGCATGGCCAGGTTTTGACTGACACTTCTGGATGTGCCAGAGGGTATAAAAACCCGAGGCAACTTCCAGAAATCGCAGTCGGTGTGTGATGGTTGAGGGAGGAGGGCTGTGGCTTGGCTGCTGGTGCAATGCGATCGAGACGAATATTGGAGGAGGGAGACCTCGGTGGCTGTAGGCTTTCAGTTAGGCAGGCAGGGAGGGAATTGAATTTAGAAAATTATTGTTTTGATTCCCTGCAGCTTTGTCTGCCGAAGGGAAGCAGTTATTCTTTTTTTCCACCTTTGTTCTCTTCTCTGGCTGTTTGTGGGGAGAGGAGGATTTTTCTGCTATTGGATAAAGGGGGAGGGTCGACTGGGAATGGGGTGTGTGGATTTGTTTTAAAATATACCATTTATTTCCTACTTTTTTCCAAACAAACAAAAAATCGAAACATCATTTTTCCTGGTCGTGCCCATCTCTAGCAAAGATAGTGGGTACTATAGTATGGTGTATCAATTGAAATGTGATGTCCAGATCAGTTGAAGTAATAGCATCCCTGTATTCTCCATGGAGCCTCTGCCCACCCCTTTTGTAGCTTCGATTCCACAGTCCCAATCACCTCATTTGCAAGCCTCCCCTTTTGCAGCCTGGATTCCCCAGTCCCAATAATCTCATTTGCAGCCTCCCCTTTTGCAGCTTGGCTTCCACAGTTCCAACCACCTCATTTGCAAGCCTTTCCTTTTGTAGCCCAAATTCCCCAGTCCCAATCACCTTGTTTGCAAGCCTCCCTTTTTGCAGCTTGGATTCCCAAGTCAAAAATTACCTCATTTGCAAGGAGGTCTCCTCCATGGAGCTTCTGGCCTCCCCTTTTGCAGCCAGGATTCCCCCACCATGAAACCTTGGGATAAACATTTTTCTTGTTTTCAGCCTCTAAAAACTAGATGCGTCTTATGGGCAGGTGTATGTTAAAGAGCGAAAAATATGGTAATAAGGCAAAGCTTTAACAAACTTCTGGATGACTCAGTGGTTTAGGTGTCTGGTTGCAGAGGCTGTGGTTGAAAGTTCAGCTCCCTAAGCTGCGCTTCCCTTGCAGTTCTATTTACGATGATGATGAAAACAAACCACAACAGAATACATATCATCTTTTCCTCCATTCTGCTTTTTTACTTTATTTCTTAGAATTATTACATAGGGGGAAAAGGAAAACTACAGCTAAAAATAAAAATAAAAATAAAATATTGGGACAACGCATAAAGGTCAGGGAATAGGGAAAGAAGGAAAAATGCAACAGCTCTTCCTGAGTTCTACTATTTAAAAACACAGCACAAAGTACATATATTGCCTTTTAAAAAATCAGAAGCACTTGTGCAAGACTGGTGTGCAGTAAAACAAAAAGGGGAGGGAAGAGCCAATGAAGTAACCAGGAAGAAGGCAGAGAAGGGAGCAGCTACTTGTGTTCAGAGTGAGACATCTCAGGGCACATTTACAGGTACATGTGTGCGTGGGGGTGGGGGGCAGGCAGCACCAGGAGGACAATGTATCCAAGTCATTCCAGCAAAAACAAAAAACAAAAAACAAAAAAAATACTCTCCACCTAACTGGACAAGAAATGCTAGAATGACCTAGAATAGCCCCAGGGAAAAAGCTTGCATGTCTCAACCCTTTAGACCAGACAATTATAGTCAAGCAGAATACAAGGGGGTGGGGAAGAACCTGACACACCGAATAGGCATTGGCTTATTTTCTTTACATTTCTGTATGCCAGACTGTGGACAGGTTTCAAGTCCCTAATGGAAGCAGTTGGGTAGGTGTATGTGACCCTTTTATATATTTTCACTAAGGAGACATAATTCATTGGGGTAATGCACTCCACAAAGAAGCTGGAAAAAATCACTCAGCACTGCCTACATCCATACAGTAACCTCATTCATTTCACATCCTAGTCCACGCGTTCAGATTTTCAGCATATGCACTGTGCTAACATGGCACTTCAGTTCCAATGAAGCCTTCTCAGGTTTACTTGCCAACTGTGTCCAATTTGCAAGTAAAATATTCCTCCCTCCATAGTCAGCTCTGGTGGCAAGTCATCATTTCCCATTCATTTAATAATGCATGCTCAATGCCTTTCAAATGTTTTTGTCCCTGTCCTATCATATCCCCTTATATATTAGTCATTATTGCTCTTTCCTAAAGTGATTAGTAACTAAAACTCCTAAATATTTTGATAACAAGATACTTTTTCATGAGACGAGTCAAGTAATTAAAAAAAGTTATTGACACACAAGCGAGAATACAAATGAAGACACATTGAGAAAATCTTGATTTTCCAAAGAGGATTTTTTTTAAAAAAAATCTATAATTTATGAATTGAAGAATAAGAAATGTGTTACCATAGTGATGACAGTTAAAAGTACAATTGGATCCAATGCTAATTAAAAATAACGGTTTCAATTCCAAACTCTTGGGAAAGAAGAACTGGGGAAAGGTGGATTAGCACTTTTTATGTGCTTAAATTTGTCATAAAAATTCATGAGGCAAACTGGAAAGTCACTATATTCAAAGATCTTACAATGACAGTAAGCCAATGGTATGCTGGGCCTGTTTCTTGCAGGGCTTCCTAATTAGCAGACAAACTATCATGTACGACAACCTCAAGTTTCCCTGTTGTCTACGAGGTTGCATGTGTTTTCACTGAAAACAGAGATTGGTTCTGGAAATAAACACATGGTTTATCTGGAATTCTTTGAGCGCTAGACCTCTAAAACCAACTTATCTGGGAGAATGCTTCTCCAGAAGCTCCTCCTCTTGGGGCAGAATGTGTGAGGTATCTAATTATACAGCAGACTAAAATGTTTCAGGTATGAACCTACAGAGCACACTGTAGGTTCTCACACAGGTCTGCTCTCAGTAGACCACTTCTTATTTGTAAATTTACCTCAACTGCCACTTACTGTCACATACATTCACTCAGGTAATGAGAAAGACTAAATATTTCAATTTACTCATAACTCTTCTTATATAAAAACAAACACATTGCATAAAATGTTAAGTAGCTGACAGAACACCTCACTCTGTCTTCAGATTTTATTGCTAACATTGGCAGAACTCTGACTGATAAAATAGTAGGAAAAAGAACCTGAAGTAGAGCGGGAACCATTGGCTGCTACTGTGATGACTGATATTCACCCCAGTCCAGACAAATTACTCCCATTAAAAACCTCTTTCTTGGCTTCCAGAGGGGGTTGCCAGCTCTTAGGGTAGCAACTGCTATCTCATAGTTTTGGTCTTCCTCTGTTGTTCTCTATGTAGCAAGAAGATATTACACATGAGGTGCATATTGCATTGGTTTTAATCCTACTGTGATCATTTGCTTTTATTTTCTTTACCTTTAATGCCTAGGTGTCCTTCCTTTAGAGTCTCCCAGGCTATAGGGTTCACTGTGTCAATGCACAGATATTTGCAAGTACGTATATTGTATACATTTAATATGGTGGGGGACAGGAAAATACTCCCTCATGAACATGCACACATGCACATACACCTTTCAATTGTCACACAAGGGTCTGCATGCTGTATAATTAAATAATAATAATAATAATAATAATAATAATAATAATAATAATAATAA
>JAHTLZ010000007.1:5644807-5675987 GCA_023846285.1 Phrynocephalus versicolor | reverse complement strand
CCCCCCTCCAGACCAGAAACCCCCCTCCGGTAGGTGCCCTACTGAGTGAGTGCCCTTAGTCAAGCGGGCATTTTCCGCCTGCTTTTTGGCCCGGGAATGGGTGGGGGGGAGACCCGGGGGAGAGTTTAAAAAAGTTTTTTCCTGTGCCGCCCGTGCCGCTTGGTTGTGCTTTGGCGGCCGGCGGCGAGACTGGGCTTTTTGCGGCGGGCGAGTCCCACCACCACACCAGAGCATCCCAGGACGGAGGAGGGGGGGAGGCCGGGCGGGGACCTCCAGAAACCACCCCTCTGGTAGGTGCCCTGAGGCACGGCAGGCATTTTTCCGCCTGCTTTTTGGCCGGGAACCGGGCTTTTTAACTTTTAAAAACTTTTTTTCTGTGCCGCTTGGCATCGCGCGCGATCGCGCGATGCAAGTAACGAGCACGAAAAATCAGACCAAATTGTTCGTTCTTCGGTTCGAGCTCGAAGTCTGGCGGAGTAATTCCCGTTTCCGTTTCCGTAGAGTAACGGAAACGAGTAACGGAAACGGAAACGGAAATACCGCTAAGTCGTGCCCATCTCTATCTCCAACTGGCTAAGTTTAACATTGTTATTGCCTCCTCCATATGTAGTTTCTGCCAATTATACTCATCCCCATTGTTTGTAGAAAGGTATATTAGATCTTCTACTTAGGCAAGATGTAAGATTTTTAGCAGAGATACTTCATTTAATTAATTGCAGAAGTGATCATTTACTTTTGTTTAAGTCTAGAATTAGAGTTTCTATCTTATCAGACTACATAAATAGTAACACATTAAAGTATGCCAGGTTAGTATTTTCATTTTCCATTGCTTGTTAAGAAAAAACAGACCCATAACATGAAATGCAATTCACTGGATCCATAGGAAAACCTGCAGTGCATCCAGTGGACTTTGAATAAATAAGTCAGGTGTTTCATTAGTTTATCTGGCTTTTGCTGCCTTCTGCAATCTTTAACTAATTTGGGTTTGTGTTATTTAGTCTTGCTTCACCTGAATGTTAAGTTATGATATTCTTCCCAGCTGGAGAAATCTGGGTTTTGGGCTAAAATTCAAGTGTTGCAATAAGATAAGAACATCAGAAGAGCCTTGTGTTCCTACAGTAACTCATCAAAGACCTATTGGAAGACCATAGTAGAATCCATTAAGAGGAACTATGAGTATGCATTCTTGAAGGCTTTCACGGCTGGGATCTGATAGCTGTTGTGAGTTTTTCAGGCTGTTTGGCTGTGTTCTGGAAGTTTTTCTTCCTGATGTTTCACCAGTCTCTGTGGCTGGCATCTTCAGAGGGCTAGAAGCTCATAGTTCCCTAAGCAACCTGCCCTCTGAAAATGCTGGTCACAGAGACTAGTGAAACATCGGGGGGGGGGGACTTCCAGAACACGGCCAAACAGCCTGAAATACCCAGAACAGCTATCAAAAATGAGTATCTTCAATAATACCTTTTCCTCAACATTTACTAAATATAACCGGCACAGATAATGCATTACTTGACCAGGAGAGGGGCGAGCTCCCTTGCACATTCAACTCGGGAAACAACCCACCCAATCCACACACACACACATTTCAAGTGCATTTTCAAGTAGGGTTGAATTACAGAATACCTCTCCTTTGAGAAATCCCTTTCTTCCAAGGGCAACATGGTTCAGTATTGTCTGTCAGCTGTACGCTTATCTAATTACAGATCTCTGAACATCAATATTCAGAACATTTTATAATATATTTGAACAATGTAAGCTTAAAGGTCAAGAAGTCCCAGTGTGGAATCTTTAGAGAGGAGATCCAAATATTGTATTTTATTTTGTGTTCAAAAATATGAAACACTGTATGACTCCCAATGTAATCAAAGTACTTTGCCAGTTAGACACCTGTGCCAAATGAGGGAAATTAAGCTCCACATCAGATACTTTTGTGCTTTTTAATGATGTGCCTTTCTTTCTGTCAGGCACAAGAATGTCAGGAAATGACTCTCAGCGGTCCTGCTGTCTGATAACATAATTTGTCCATATGGATAAAGATTTGCAGCCACTTGACACAAGGGCTTAATAAGTAAACACACACACTCAATCCCACAATACTTTGAAGGTATATTGTCAAAGCTGATCTTTGTGTATGCCAATTGGCACATTATAATGCATGTTAAATTCCATCTGCCACATTCTTTTGGGAAGCATTTATTGCATTCTATGTAGGTGGAGGTGGGGGCAATATTGAAGGAAGACAATAGTGAGAGGAAGCCCAGTTAAACTCTGGGGTCAAAAGCCTCCTGTGTAGTTGTGCTGGCATAATTTTGATGGAATAATGTGTAACAGGATAGGTAGACAGAGACTTTTAACAATGCAAATGTATTAATAATGTAAACATAGTCATCTGGCATAGTTATGATGGTTTAATGTAAATTACAAACTTTGGATGTGAGTTGCCTTGAGTTAAGAAATAACTGAAGATACCATCAAATGCTCTCTTGGGTTTTGTGACTTATTATGCAACAAATGTGTGAGAGGGGGACTAGTACTTCATAAGATTTGAAACTTGTATTTCTGTTAATGCAGACTAAAATAGCATTTGCCTTTTTTTGTAGCCGCCTCAAAGTGCTGGGTCATATTAAGTTTGAGATCTACAACTAATCCAAGATCTTGTAACTATGTATTTAGTTTTTTTCCATTAAGTTTTGAACTCTACTCTTATCCCTGTTAAATTTCATTCTGTTTTCAGCCAAGTGATAAAGCCTTTTTGAATTCTGTTCATGTATTCCAAGGTATTGGCTTTCCCACCCAATTTTATGTCATTCACATATTTGATAAGTATTCCCTGAACACCAACCAAGTCAATAATAAAAATGTTTAAGATCCCAGAACTGAGCCTTGTAATCGCCTCACTGCATGAGAAAGAGCTTGATAAGTATTGAATATTTATTTATTTTAGAGTAATTTCCTTGGAAAAGAATCCAAGGTGGCTTATAGTACTGAGAGACAATATACAGTCCAGTACAATTAAAATATGTTTAAGCATTGAGAACAGGGAATTGAGGGACATCTTACAACATTAAAAGATTAAAAGTACTTTTTACATATCATTCTTTAACCAGCTGTACATTCAAGTGAGACTTTTTCTATCTAGCCCATAATTAGTTAGCTTGCTAATGAGAATATCATGGGGATAAAATCAAGATATATTATGTCAACAGTATTCCCACCATTTACCATGGAGGTTTCCTCATAAAAACATGAAGTAAGATTAGTCTAGCTAATACTGGTTTTCAGTTATTACTGCATTTCTTTCTTGGTACTTGCTGAGTGATTGATTTGAATTCTGCTACAGAAGATTCCCTGGGATTGACTTCTCTGTAGTTCAAGGTTCTGTAGTTTGAGGCTCTTTTTTCTAACATAGGGAAAATACGATCAAATTAATAATGTGTCTACCTAGACTGGTAAACTGAACCAAAATAACTCTTGTGCAGTATTATCAGGTTTCCCCCTCCCCCAATATATGTAAAATAACATCTTCCATGTTTTTCCTCTCCACTTGGATTTATTTAGTGAAAGGTCATGAGTGTAAACACATATTATATTTTAGCTGTCAAAGTCAGAGATGAATAAATAAATGGAAATAAGTAATACTTCTTTTTGCACATGCATGTGTGGTTAGTCTCCACATACACACACAATATAATCTAAATCATATATTTTATATTAGTTATATCAGGTACTGCTTCTTACTCATTTTACCTTTTCATAGTCACCCATAAAGCAAAGGACACATAAATTAAAAATCTATTCAATTCATGTCTTTAGAATCAACCTTTTAAGACAAGCATAAATGACAGCAAACATATATAGTGCCATAGTTCTCAGGATGCACATGCCCAGTTTTTGAGATGGGTTGCAGCCTGGAAAACTTATAAATCTCATTTACTCCAGGTAGGATTAGCCCTGCCAACATTTCCATTTCTTCATTACTTAAAGCCACTCAAACTACATGAGATTTTTTTTATCCACTGAAGGCTCTCACCTTAGCAACTAATTAGAATGTTGGTTGGGGTGAGGGAACTGGAACGTGTAAAAAGCCTTAGTAAGGAGTCCTCTGAGCTTCATTCATTCCTTGCGGAATTACTGTGTGCTGAGTTCCTGTCACCATCCATGTTGGACTGCTGCTTGCCTGCTTACCTGTCTACTCTTCTTCCATCTTGGATACTTTTCTTTTTGGTGTTTTTTGTTAATTGTGTATGTGTATGTGTATGTGTATGTGTATGTGTATGTGTATGTGTATGTGTTGTTGTTGTGGTGGTGGTGGTGGTTGGGCAGCCTTCCTGTGCCCTTAGGGTTATTTTTGACAACTATCCTATTTTCTATGAGGTGTTTCCCAACCTCTCTTGGTTCTTCGCCTTACTTTGCACTCCCAGCCCTGAAATAAAGACACCACACAAAGCAGTGGATTTTAAATTGGGCCACAACTTTATTGAATCTTTTTTAATTCTGTAATTCAGGATTTAAAGAGGACCTGCCATACTGCAAGTAAACTTTGGCCTGGGTGACCTTAACCTTCAGGTCCTTAACCACTTAGGTGAGTTCCTAACTTGAAAACGTCCTGATTGAAGTTATTCAGGACATTTCCTAACTCTGGGGGACTAACTCCCCAAAGGCAGTCATAAACAAATTTAATCATAGCATATAATCTTATTAAAATTCTTCTAGCCTTAACCTAAGCTATTTGACATTCTATTAAAGGCTGCCAAATCCTGTTAATGGGACCTAAACAAGGAACTCACCTACCACCAAAACCTTGCACTACCTGCTGGTTTTGACCAAAGTGACACAATACCGCCCCTGACCCAGTAATGAGAATGGGATGGGTGAAAATGCATCATTACCCAAATGCCAATCAGGGTAATGATCAAAAATTCCCATCCAGTCCCCAATCGACCAGCTACTCTCTTGCTCATTGCCACTAGGGTGGGTAGGCAGGGTGCTGGCAAGCGGTGAAAGAGAAAGAGCAAGCTGCAGGGAGCTTTTTAATGAGCTTCACAAGCCCAGGAAGACCCAAGTTACACGAGTTTTAATTGTTGTGCCATTGCCAACATATTGGGGGTGCAAAGTGTCCCCATTAGGGACTATTAGCCCTATGGAGCCATCATTCTCAGATTATTTTTGCTACTGCTTGGCCTTCTTGCTGCTGCCTGCTGGACTCAAAGAAGAAAGGAGAATCCACCACATAGTACAGGGAGACGAATCTATCAATGGTGTTATAGGTTAGGTGGGGCAGCTTTGATTATAATTACTGTGCTTGTTTGCCTATTTTTCTTAGTGGGGGAAAGAGGTTGTATGTGTGTTTTATTTTGCTGTTCTCCCTCTTTGTGTTTCTGTGTGCTTGTGTTCACTTTCAATTTATACAGATTGTTTTTTAAAAAAGTAATAATAATTACTATCTATTCATTCTGTAAAAGATATATACTGTGGTGTGGCACTTTAAATGTGTGCTGTTCATTTTTTTATTAACCCTCATTTCTTGCTTCTTTCCTTTTCTTGGTCTTTGGGAGAAGATGGTGTGTTTTATTTTGCTTTTTTTTTTTTTTGTATTTTTTAATGGCGTGCTTTCCTTGGCTGATTGATATTTGAACCTGGTGTCTGAACCTGGATTTCTTTATTGTAAGGTTTGGATGATTTTAATTTCACATGCACTTTTTCCTACTCTAACACAGATTGATTCTCTATTGCCTTTTTCCTGCCCTTGTTTGGGTAACTTTAAAGGAATTTAGTATTTTTGAAGTTGTAGAAAACACAAATAGGGAAACAAGAATGGGAAATCAGAAATTGATGTTCACCTTTGTGTGAAACAAAAGGCAGGTGAACCAAAACTATGAAAATATAGACCCTCTGAAGAACTCAAAACAAAAATATGGAAGTTTTAGCTGTACATTAACTCATATGATATATAAGAGATTCCTATAGTTTGAGAAAGGGCTTGTTTTGCAATAGATATTACTAAATAGTGACAATGAGTCCAGCTTGCTACACATTATATAAAACCACTTGCTACACATTATATAAAAGCTCTGTCCAAGATTCAAACAGTTACAAAACTCTCAGGGAAACAATATAGCCCTGTACACTGTTGAGACAAAAGATGTTGTCCTTGGTCTATTCCTAGGGTTTAAGGCTATGGTATAAGGCAGTCTAGAATTGTTTATGTTTTCCTATTGCATTGTTGTGACAGCCATGCCACTTATTGTTAATGGGTAGCCATTTAGAAAAAGGCTATCGGAGTACGAAAGACTGCCATGTGCAGCCTAAGCACACTTGGCAATAGAAGATATTGGTCACTGTCTTTTGCTTATTTTATTTCATTACATCACAAAAAAGCTCTATGCCTAAACTAGTCTGCCTTTTCATATATAGAAAGAAAGAGTAATTCCAGTAGGTTTGTCAACATTTTAGAACTGACACATACTCACTAGTAAATGTTTCATTTTAATTTAGTTACTTCTGCACATATAGGTTTGTGTTCATAAATAGCCACAACTTTTGTTAACATTGTTCTTGTAGGTTTATGCCGTTATCATACCTGTGCCAATGATGCTGCATTGAGGTTATGTATCTCATAGGTTCAATGGGACACCGCTCATCCATATGTGACAAAATCAGGATCTGATAGTAACAGTCTTCCACTTGTGCATGGTCCAGAAACTGTCCAGGGACAGTAAAAGCAAAAGTGTGCTGCTTCTATAACACCCTATAATACTTAAAGCACTCTCTGGGAAGTTTGCAAGTAATTATGCAGGCTACACATTGCCCCTCCTGAAGCAAGCTGTGTACTCATTTTACCAACCTCAGAAGGATGGAAGACTGAGTGACCCTTGAGCTGTCTACCTGAGACTGAACTGAAGGTTGTGAGCAGAGTTTTGGCTACAATAGCGCAGTTTAACCACAGTTACTAGGGTCCATCTCCTTGCTGTTTCTCAGTTCCACTTCCACAGTGGGAACCAATATGTACCATATGCTCTCCAGATCTTCCAGATGAAGATCTTAATCCATCTTCTATATGGGATTGCAATTTGGATTGGAGCTGCGAATCTAGAAATAAACTGGACTGCAGCCATCTTCTTACACCACATATTGGGTGTCCCAAACATGATTAACTTTTATACAATCATCAACAAACTTGGCCTCCACCTGCCAGCAACCACTGCTTGGACAGTTACTATTAAGTACTGGTTGTTCCTCCACTTCTGTGCTGACTTGAATTCCCTATTATACATTCTATTAAGGGATTCCCTACATCTCCAGCTGGTATCAACACATCAAGCTCAAAATTGACCATACAGAAATTAATTTAGATTCCTTATCTAACTGGGAAGAGTGCCAAATATTTAAAATTGCTTGACAAAGATTCTGGGATATTGAGAGCCAGTCCATTGCAGTTGGTCTCAACTCAACCTGTTCCCCTCACTTTTATGGTCTGCTGCCAACTTCAGGGCTAGGAGTGAGCTATATGGAATATTTCACTAATCCCTGCCAGTGCCAGGCTTTCATGCTTGCCAGACTGAACATCCTTCCCTCAGTTGTCATCTCAGGTAGATATCATGACACACACTTTGAGAAGAGACTATGCAAACATTGTCGACTGGAACCTGACTCAACCTCCCATATTACTCTTTCCTGCCCCACCCATCATAAGCTCTGTCAACAATTCCTGGTTCCTTTCATTTCTAACCTTTCTGAATCCCCAGAAAGCATAACCGAGCACTTACTTGTGGACAAATCTTTCAAATTGATAGTCTCAGTGGCTGAATAACTGCCCAGAGTGCTATATATCATTAATGAATCTTCCAGGACTAAGGATGGCCACTAATCTGTTACCTTAAAACTCTTTATTTATTTATCTTTTAGTCCTTCATTCCACAGTTTGATGCTTTTGTTCTTAATTTATTTTATGCCATTAAAGTTTTCTTGACTTGACACACTTGATTATGCAATATTCATAAGGACAGGACCCTGTCTTACTAGGTCCCGCATTGATGCCGGTGCAGCACTGGAGGCTACAGGTCCCAGCTGAGGAATGGCAGCTGCCATGTTCGGCTTGTCGCAAATGAAATGAAAGTTCCCAAATGAGCTGGAAAATGAGTATCCCCCCCACTCCAGGAGGGCAGTGTAACCACAAAGTGTCTGATGTCCACATGGTGCCTGGAAGTTCCTCCTCAGGAGTCTTGCAGGGAGACAGTATACTCATTGAGGAATAGCCAGCTTCATCGATGCAGAGATTCAGCCCAATGCCTGGCCATGATAACTGTTGCTGTAACCAATAAAGTTGTGGCGTGTTTTCCCTAGAATTGTGTGTGTGTGTGAATTTTTTTCCAGATGGAAGTGAATTTAGCAGTAAGCCATCAATGACTAATAAATGGTCCTAAAGCTAGCTACAAGTTGTGCAATTGCATCACTTTGCAAAATGCATAACTCATTTATGTTTAATGTGTTTATGAACTATTTGTGATAATTGACATTTGGAAAGCAGATCTAGATAAAATCACAGGAAGCAATGTTTACCAACATCTTATTGTTCATAGTAAAAAGTAGCACACTTCTAAACACCTTATGGTAGGAACAACTGGATCTGCTGTCAACAAAGCTTCTTGTGAATCAATGCACTACATCTTTGACCTATGCAGGCAAGTAGCTATCAGATATATGTAGAAGAAACAGAAATCGGATTACATGAGTATCTGTGTAATATTGCTGGGAACTTTTCTTAAATTTGTAAGGTTTAACTCAAGTTACTGGTTTGGCCTCATCCTGTTTACTGTGTCCAGTTGTGGACACTGCACTTCAGGAAGGATGTTGACAAACTGGAACAAATTCAGATCAGGAGAACACAGGAGGCTAGAAACCAAGTCCTATGAGGAAAGCCTTAAGAAGAGAAGCATATGACAGCATTTTTCTAATACTTGAATACAGAGGAGTGGCAAGAGCTGTTCTTGATCAACCCAGAGTGCAGAATAGGCAACAATGGGCTCAATTTACAGGAAGCCAGATGTTAGTTGAATATCAGGAAAAATGTCTCAACTGTTACTGCAGTATAAAAATGGAACCAATTAACTGAAGAAGTGGTGGGTGTTCCAACACTGGTGGCATTCAAGAGAAATATGGACAATCACCTTTAAGATATCCTGGAAGATATCCTATGATTTGTACTCTTGACTTGTAGGTCCCTTCCAACTTCATGATTCTATGTTGCCAAGCACTGATTTCTGCAATCCCAAATCTATTTGTATGCTCCATGTCCATGCTGTTTAATATTCATTTGTTGTAATGATATCTGTGTGATTGAACTTGCTGGAAACCTTATGCTAAATGGTAGCTAATAACTCGGGATGGGTGTTTTGATTTGGAAGAGGACTGGTTCTGAAATGAAACATGCCAGCACAGCTGGTGTGTAGAACCCAGTCCCACCCTCTGGAACAAAATTAACCACTGTCTTACATTGCTGTAGTTCGTGCTGGGCAAAAATCCAACCAGGAAGCAGCCTCCAATGTGTCATCTTTCCCTCTCCCTTGTGCTGACCAATCAGGAGCTGTGCAAGGACATGCATCATCCCACCTCCCTGTCTGATTGACCAGCATCAGGGAGAGGGAAAGATGATGTGTCAGAGGCTGCTTCCTGGTTGGAATTTCAACCAGCACAAACTACAGCAAGGTAAGACAGTGGTTGATTTTGTTCCTTGGTTTAGGGTCAATCAGATTTTACTCGTTTGGCCTTATTTATTTTCCTCTGGGTTAGCAAGCCAGATAACATATACCAAACTACACTTAAGCAAACATTTTTAATCACAAGGTAGAATGTGTGTTAAGTACCATGTATGTTACCTTTGGAATGCAATTTTTAGAATGTAGGATTAAGTCATAAATTTCCATGTTCAGCTACTTGCTCAGCCATGAAACTCTTGGCTGAATCCAGACAACATGTTTCTATTTCTCAGCCTACTGAGCAGACATGACATGCAGAATCACCTCACTCTTCCAACAGAAAACATAAATTCTCTTGTTACAAAGGGGATGTTTGTAGTTTTCCATCTAAAGGCCAAACTTAATGTTATTTCTTAGATACAGAAAATTGTATATACAAGAAAGGAAGCAAAATAACCTTTGAAAATATTATACAGCCATGCATTTGCTTGATTTACATTGTTTAAGTGTTTGTAGCAATGGGAAAAAGAAATAAGGGCTAAATCTCCTCACCACACATAAATAATTGATCTTATCCTGGAAGTTGTAATAAAGAGGGCAATAGCACACCTAAATTCACAGATCCACAGGTCTCTGTGTAATATTAATATGGAGTTACATTGGTTAGCTCTACTTTTATATATTTTAGCATACATTTTCACAAGAGGCCAGTGGAATAATGTGTTTATGTCCTTGTTGTTAACTCATTAATTTTGTTACACTGTATGGTGACATTTTATTGGAAAAGACTTGCTGCCCCTCTGGTAAGGATATATTGTTTGAGAATTCACATGACTGAATGCTTTTTCTTGTACTAACACATGCTTCCTCCCTAAAGGCATAGTTTATATTTCTTAAATTTGTTTTCCCTAAACCATACATCAACTACATTACTTTCAATGCCATTTAGAAAGAGCTTTAAATGTTTCTGTTCAGTTCTATTTAATATGTCATTTTGGATTTGATTAGCCGTAGAGTACCACATATTGCTCTTTCTTGGTTTCATTACTAGTGAGTTTCACTTTTTTCTATGTTTTATTGTTTTCTTTCCTCCCCAGTTGCTTTTATTTCAAAGCAGTCAACTGGCAGTTATGGATGGGACTCCAAGTCCCATCCATGTTCCATAAGAGTGATTATTATGGAATATAGTTGCACCCTTAGGAATAGTGGGAGGGCCATGGCTCTGATGTACTATTTCCAGTTTAACGTATGGAGGTATCTGGGTAGCTTAGTGATACGGTGCACCTGTTTGCAGAGATAGGGGTAGAAGTCCCCACTGGAGAATAGCCTGTCAGAGTGTACTTGAGTAAACTTCACAGTCCTAGAGCAGCCCCAAGAAGAGACTAATAGACCACTTCTTTATCTAGGAAACCCTATCAAGTGTCACCACAAGTCACAATTCACTTGATATCACATATGGATCTATACAATATTTAATAAAAAACAAGAAACAAGTAGAAGTAGTAATGGTGATGTGGATAAGAAATAAAAAATGCAATATAATAGCCAACTGCACAATCAGCTACTACTACTACTGTACCTACTACTTCTATTATTTCCATGAGCCCATGGTTCATTAAATGACAGTAGAAAGCATTGAACAGCAAAGAATATTACAACTTCAAAGCGAGAAACAACATGCATTAATGAAAAACCCACAGCACAGAAATGGATGGATTTAGAAAACATTACATGGATAGCACCCCAGTTACCTCCTGGATAATAATGCTTAAATAAGAGCATCTTGGTGACGAAGTGGACGGATTCATACATGCAGTCCAAGGCCAAATTATTTAAAAATAATTATGAAACAACATGCAATAAAACAGCTGTAAGACCTCTCACAAATCCAAATATGCCATAAACAAGCATCATCTGATTATATATGTGGGCATAACCAAGTTGAAGACATCATTTTCAGCAGTTGGTTAAATTTTATGGATTAATCACATCTTTTGCTCCATATTACAAATTCCAGCCATTAGTTTTACAAAAGAGAACTGCATTACTTCTGGGTGGATCTACCATGAAAAGAATGCTCAAGGTTCAGGGCCCCTAATCCTGGTGGGGCCTCAAAAGCAACTGCTGCATTTTGAGCCTGGGTGTGTTTCCAAGCAGAACTGCTTCTGAGAGAGACAAACAAGCAGGAGGAAGTGAGCAATGGTAGGTTTCTGGGGTGCTAGCAGTTGGAGTAGAGCTCCTTTAGAGACCTCTGCTAATTTAAACTGCTAATGTAAACTGCAAAGAGCCATCTCTATTCAAACAAAGGAAGTAGCTGGAAGCAGGGGAGTGGAGTCAGAATAATTATTTTCCCTGAGCAAGGTCAGCATCAGCCATTTTGAACTTGGGTGTGTTACTAAGCAGAGCTGCTGCTGAGAGAGCCAAACAAACAGGAGGAACTGAGTGCTGGTAAGTTTCTGGGGTACTAGCGGTTGGAGTAGAGCTGCTTTAGAGATCTGTGCATCATTAGAGATTTCATATAAACAACAAAGGAAGAAAATGTTTTTACTAGAAAGGAAGTAAAAGTGCAATTTTTTGAGTCCCAGAATATTGCACTTGTTAAAATGGAGTCTGAGGGGCAGCTGTAGTTACCTGCAACACTTGTGCCATGTTTGTCATCTTGCCAAAGCACATGGAGAACTACACTTGCAGCAAGAGCAAGTGGGTTGCACTACTAGAAGAGAAGGTCCAGCAGCTGGAGGCCCGCATATCTAAACAGAAACAAATCAAAGAGCTGGAGCTGTTCTTGAATAGAGTAGAGCAGACTATCCTGAACAAAGAAGAGATAGGCCACTGTTCTGAGGAAGAAGTCACTTCACCAACTCAGGACATAGATGTATTGAGAAATGTAACTTGAAGAAGTAGAAGGGCAAGGGATCGCTCTGAGAGACTGAAATTACAGAATCAATTTGAGGCTCTTTATCTCATCACACCTATGAGGAATGAACACAGGAACAACTGGTTCCACCTGAGGATCTCTCTCTCATCACACTTGATGAGATACAGGAAGACAAACAACAGGAACAAAATGAAGACCTTTCCCTTAATATAGTTGAGGAACAGGCAGATGAACAGGCTGCAGGAGAGAGGCTCCTGGTGCTAGGTGATTCAATTATTATAAATACAGAGGGATGGATTTGTGATGTGCATTATAACCGTATGGTGCCTTGCCTGCCAGGTACAAAGGTTGCAGACATCACGAGACATCTAGATAGTTTGTTAGAGAGAACTGGGAAGGAGCCAGTCATCATGGTACATGTTGGCACCAATGATGTTGGGAAGGCAAAGCGGTCAGTCCTGGAAGCCAAAACAGCAGTTGTAGAGGCCCAACACAAGTGCATAACACAAAGAAAGAAGAGCTCATCTAAGTCCAAGAGTTAGAGGTGCTCTAAAGCACAAGGAGAAATGGAAATCCTCCCCAAATGAGGAAAATAAAAAGGAACATGAACTCTGGCAAAAGAAATGTAAGAAGATGTTAAGAAAGCTGACCTTCACATACAAAGCACCATACAATAGAATCTCACAGTATGAACTGACTCAGGTGTTAAGGTCATCTGGAGAGGCCACCCTCACAGGTATGTCTCCTGGGAACCCATGAAAGGGCCTTCTCAACTGCTGTGCCCAGACTCTGGAACTCCCTCCAGCTAGAGGCCAGGGCTGCCTCATCACTGTTGTTTTTTCAGAAAAAGACAAAGACATTTCTCTTCAGGCAAACTTTCCCTGAATGATGGTCTATGTGTTTTTACATGAATCTATAGGTTCACATGGACTTTGTGTTTGTAACTACTCATAACCTTGTAGCTTTAATGTAATGTCGTCCACTAATGTGGTAAGATGTCCCTCAACTTCTTGTTCTCAATACCTGAACATGTCTTAATTGTATTAGACTGTATATTATCAGGTCTTAATTGTATTGGACTGTATATTATCCCTCTTTGCTGTAAGCCGCTTTGGGTCCTTTTCCAAGGAGAAAGGTGGAATAAAAATACTCAAAAATAAATAAATAAATAAATAAATAAATAAATAAATAAATAAATAAAAATAGAGGCAAAAAAAGACTTTGAGAAACATTGGCTAACAATATAAAGGGAAATAATAAAAGCTGCTTTAAATATGTTATTAGTAGAAAACCTGCCTGAGAACCAGTTGGCCATCTGGATGGTGAGGGAGGAGAAGGGGAAGTAAAGGAGGACTTGGGAATTGCAGATAAATTAAATGAGTTATTTGCATCTGTCTTCACAACAGAAACCTTGGGCAGATTCCGCTGCCCGAATGCCCCCTCTTGACTAAAGAATTAAATCAAATACAGGTTAAAAGAGAAGATCTTTTAGGTATAATTGATAAATTGAAGATCAGCATCTTGGGTCCACATGGCATCCACCCAAGGGTTATTAAGGAACTGAGAAATAAAACTGTGGATCTCTTAAAGGGAATATGCAACTTGTCTCTTAAAATGGCCACAGTTCCAGAGGACTGGAGGATAGTGGACATCACACCAAGTTTTAAAAAAGGAAGGAGGGGGGACTTGGGAAGCTTTTGGATGAGGCTTCCCACCATCTTCCCTGGGACAGACATAAGGCTAACAGGCTGGTTATGTCTGTCCCAGGGAAGATGGTGGAAAACCTCTTCCAAAAGAAAATCTTAAAACACATAGAAGAACAAACCTCACTGAGGGAAAATCAGCATGGCTTCTGTAAGGGTAAGTTTTGCCTCACAAACCTTTTAGAATTATTTGAAAAGTCCAACAGGCATGTGGATTTGGGTGAACCAGTGGATATTGTCTATGTTGATTATCAGAAGGCTTTTGATAAAGTCCCTCACCAAAGGCTGCTGAAAAGGGGGTAAGAGGGCAGGTCATTTTATGGACTGAGAACTGATTGAGATCCAGGAAATAAAGAGTAGGTGTCAATGAACAATTTTCACAATGAAGAGAGGTGAAAAGTGGTGTGCCCCAGGGGTCTGTCCTGGGACTGGTGCTTTTCAATCTGTTCATAAATGACCTGGAGACAGGGGATTAAACAGTGAGGTGGCCAAATTTGCAGATGACACAAAACTTTTCTGTGTGGTGAAAATCAGAGAAGATTGTGAAGAGCTCCAGAAGGATCTCTCCAAACTGGGGGAATGGGCTGAGAAATGGCAAATGTGTTTTAATGTAACCAAATGTAAAGTAATGCATATTGGGGCAAAAAATCCAAACTTCATCTATCAACTCATGGGCTCTGAGTTATCCGTGACGGATCAGGAAAGAGATCTTGGTGTGTTGGTGGACAGCTCCATGAAGGTGTCTCCCCACTGTGTGGCAGCAGTGAAGAAGGCCAATTCCATGCTAGGGATTATCAAAAAGGGCATTGAAAATAAAACAGCCAACATTATAATGCTATTGTACAAAATTATAGTAAGGCCGCACCTGGAGTATTGTGTACAATTCTGGTCACCGCATCTCAAGAAAGACATAGTGGAACTGGAAAAGGTGCAGAAGAGAGCGACTAAAATGATTACTGGGCTGGGGCACCTCCCTTATGAGGAAAGGCTAAAACATTTGGGGCTCTTTAGTCTGGAAAAAGGCACTTGAGGGGAGATATGATTGAGACATACAAAATAATGCAGGGTATGAGTAAAGTGGATAGATAGAAGCTCTTCTCTCTTTCCCAAAATACCAGAACTAGGGGACATACACTCAAATTGAGGGCTGGGAGAGTAAGAACTGACAAAAGAAAATATTTTTTCACCCAGCGCGTTGTAAGCCTATGGAACTTCCTGCCACAGGATGTGGTGATGGCATCTGGCCTGGATGCCTTCAAAAGGGGATTGGACAGATTCCTGGAGGAAAAGTCCATCACAGGTTACAAACCATGATGGAGAAACCAGGGTACTTCAAGGGCCAGATGCAGGGGAGTGGTATCAGGAGACAGATATCTAGTCTCATGCACTCCCAAACGCATCTGGTGGGGCTGCTGTGAGATACAGGAAGCTGGACTAGATGGGCCTTTGGCCTGATCCATCATGGGTCTTCTTATGTTCTTATGTTCTTACTATTTCAGAGAAATTTAAAAGCTATACTTCATGACAGGATTTTGCATCTAGTATTCCTTCCTAAGTAATGTAAAAAGTTTGATCCAACTGAAATTGAGTGTGTTGTAGTACTAAATCTGTCACCTGGAAATCAACAGGAACTAAGAATTTTAACTAGGGCTGAATAATGCCCCAAAATGAGAATGCTAAACTGGTGTTAACGTACAATAAGATAAAATGATAAGATAAAATGAGTTTGTAAATCTTCTCGGTATACAATGGAATCGGATGCTTTACCATTCTAACACAATTTATCTTCTCACCCAGACATAATAGTGTAGTAGAAATCTTTGCACATTGGAGCTTTGATCATAAAGCTGCATCTTTTAATCTGACATCTGGTCTGGGATTTTAGGCAGATTTATCAGGGGATTTGCTTGCCATCCATTATTTTTAACGGAACCTCAATGCCAGGCAGTAAGGCACTTTGAGAATTGCATACAATTACATATTACAAATGAAAAATGGGCAGTTTGCTTCCCCCTTAGGACATACATTCACCTTAGCTGTGAGAGGTGAAATGTGCCTGATGTATTAGGTAATTAAGATATATTTGTTTACATAGCAGTGAAAGTATCATTAACATCCAGACAGAAGAAGGTTATAATTATAGGATTCTTACTGAATTGGCATTCTTTGACTTTATGTGAATCCAGGAACAGAATGAACAACTCTTTTGGTGATTATGGGAGCTCAAGCCCTCCATCCTCCAAGTACTCATAAAATGAAATGAAATTAATGAGGTTTTTGCTGATGAAGCCTAGCTAAAGTTACAAGGAACTCTAGATGGAAATCTACTCAGAATTAGAAGGTTAGTATTGGTTCAAGTCCAGTTTTAATATACAACTAGGGTAGGCCCAGTGAATCACTAGAGATTTGATTCAATGAGCCTACTCTAGTTGTTAATTACTATTGGTTTTCATTTATTGAATTCAACAAGGTTTACATCTGAATAAGTGTGTTCAGGTTAGCATTCATAAGTACTGTTAGGCTTGTATGGACCTGAAAAGCCTCATGGCACTGTGGTTAAGCTTCAGTATGGGTGTCAAAACAACTGCTCATGACCTGCACTTGATCATAGTTAGGAATGGGCTTCAAACAGTTTCAAAAGGAAATGGCAGGCAGCGTGTTGTCCAAACTCATATGAAATGATGTCTTTAGCAGTGAGATCTGGTGGCCGTTTCTCTGCTCAGTTCTTGCTGGCCACCACCTCCCAGCTGGTTTTGACCACTCCAGCTGTCAAAAATTGCAGCTGGGAGGCAGGTGGCTAGGGAGAACGGTATAGTCAGGCAGCAGTAAAATTGCTGCCTGACTGCTCCTTTCTCACCTGCCACCCCCTCCTTCCAGGGGGTTGGCAGGGCTAAAAGTTTTTGATTCCCCCAACACACAAGCACTCTTGCTGTTGCGGTGGGGAATTCAAAAGGCTTCAGCCCACCATTCCTCTCTTGATCTTCAGGGTTCATTTTAAAAAGGCTCCAGACCACCACGCTTGTAGCTGACATTGGCTAGAGGCTTTTTAAAATGTCCCCCTGCCCCAGTGAGAGCTCAGGTGGCAGGACATTTTAAAAAGCCTCTAGCCCACTTCAAAGGATGGTTGGCTACGAGCTTTTAAACATGTCCCCCACCCCAGCAAGAGCACTGGTGGCGGGACACTTTAAAAAGCATCCAGCCACCCACACCTGTCTTTCTATTCAGAGCCTAGCTCTGAAGATCAAGAGAGGGGTGGTGGGCTGGAGGCTTTTGAATCCCCTACCACATCAGCACTCTCGCTGTTGTGGCAGGAGATTCATTTCATTTCTCATTTCGTTTCATAATTTTTTTAAAAGAATTGTTAATTATGAGATGAAATGGAATGGAATGAGAAACAAAATGCAATGAAACAAAACAGTATTTTTCCATTTCGTGTGCATCTCTAATCCCGATTGATTCAGATGGCCAGCTCAAGGTTGATATTCATTTTTCCATCCTTCCAAGGTCAGTAAACTGAGTATCCAGTTTGCTGGGTAGAAGAGATGTCAAATTATAAATAGGGTGCTTTAAATGCTTTGAGGCAGTATATAAGCAGCACACTTTGCTTTTGCTTTTTTTTTTTTTTTGCTTTGCTTTAAGCAATTAATGGGTAGTCATATTTTCTCCATAATATCTTCACTCCATAATGTCCTTTATAGATTGCAAAACATTTCAGAAATAGAAGGAAAAAAACAAATTACAGTGTTAAGAGTTTCAAAACTGTACCACAGAGCCACTGAACTTTGTGTTAGAATTTGCTGAACATTACTTCTATTTAAAAATGCTTTGACAAACTAGATAATTAATAGAGAAATCACCAACATCCTGAAAGCAAATGGCATAACACGCAGCAGTTCTCACTTGCAATTAACAAGTCCCCACTTGGCTTTTCAGGTGCATAACAAACAACTCATCATACCGTTGTGCACCCCCAGTCCAAGCAGGGAGCTAGTAATTTCCTTCTGCAGGCATAGCAAGGGAACGGGACTTAGGCCATTATATTAAAAAATGGATGCATAATAAACCTTATATGCCACAAGGCATATAGGGGGAAAGCATTGCCCAAAAAGTGTGGATTCACACTTGTGCATGCAGACACACAGAGGTGTGTGTGTGTGTGTGTGTGTGAGAGAGAGAGAGAGAGAGAGAGAGAGAGAGAGAACATGCATGTATGTATATCAATAAATGGAGATAGGAAAGCTGAATGAAAATAAGTGTGTCTATGTTTGCGAGCATGGAAATGCAAATGTATACTTTCAATGACAAAGAAAACTGATGCAGAACCAGATGGAATGATCATGAATTGAGATAATTCTATAGAAAGCAAAGCAAACATATTCACTCATCCCTAAAATAAAGCAGGACATTATTACATGGCTTGGTTGAATGCCTCCAGATAAAGGATGCCTGTTTTATCAAAGAAAATACATTGCGCACCTGGTCCCCCTCCCCCCCATTCTAACAGCTTTTTCTGATATTTAAACAAAATGGAAGAAGCGGTAAAAAAAAAGAAATAAGGGATACAAATGGAAGAAACCGTTCTTTCACAATGTTTCACATTGAAGCAGGAAATGCTTCATCTGGAAATCCCCTGTATTACATCCTTTGCACACATAGGACAAAATCTGAAGTTCTAAAGCCAATCATTGAACTCATGCTGTTTGGCTCCAATCCTAAAGTATGATACTTGGAAGAAAACTTGGAAGACATCATCAGTATTTGCCCTACACAAAATGTAATTGTAAATATGCCCTTTAAAAAGTCTTACAGATATCTCAATATCAATCTCCTCAGAGATCAAAATACATACCACATGTAGTTTTACATTTTTAAAACTATTGATACAAATAAGTATTCAGCTTGATCTTTTTGTAATAAAACCAGTCAAATTTAATTATTACTAACATTCACATGCAGGATAGATTACCGAACACTTTTCAAAAACTGGGTATTTTTTTATTGTATTGTAGAAAGAACGAGTTTAAAGTGGTTGGATAATACCTACAAATTGCAATGGAAATATAATCTATTATGTGTTGAGAAAGCAAGGTGGGATTTGCTTATATTTGTGCAGATGCATTGAAAGTGGGATAAGCAGTAAGAAAAGCAGGGGCAAAACTGACACTTGTCAAGATAAAATGCTGATTTTTATATTTGATTTAAAAAAAATGATATTGGATAAATCCTACATCTGATGCAACCGAAATGAATGGTATATGACAGTGACGGTGAACCTTTTAGACACCAAGCACCCAAACTGCGATTCAAAACCCACTTATTTTTGCAAAGTGCCAATATGACAATTTAACCTGAATACAGTGGTACCCTTGGTTATAAATGCTTTGGGTGCTACCCTTTAAGAAAGTAAAGATCGAAGAGCAGGCTTTTGAATTTCCCATGGCCACAGCACCTTGATTGTGGGTGTGGAAAATTTAAAAAAACTGCTCTTCTAGCCTTGCTTTCCCAAAAGGTAGCACCCCTGCTCTTTGATCCTTGCTTTCCTGAAGTAGGCACCCCTCGGGAAAGCAAGGATTGAAGAACAGGCTTTTGAATTTCCCACAGCCACAGCACCCTCACTGTGGTAGTGGGAAATTCAAAGGCCTGCTCTTCGGTCCTTGCTTTCTCAAAGAGTAGTGCCCCTGCTCTTCAATATTCACTTTCCCAAAGGGTAGCACCACATTGGCCTCTATGCCCTCTTCCGCAGACTTAAAACAGCTCTGTGCAGAGAGCCAGGCAAATGGGGGGCAGCAATTTGTGGGGTCCTTCATAGCCCCAGTTTTCTCTCCAGCCATGCCGCTGTTGGGATGGCCAGGGTGCAGTGGTTGGAGAGTAAACTGGAGCTACAAATCAGCCTACATGCTGCCATCACTCCCCCATGGCTTTCCTGAAGGTGTAGCACCCCATCCGCCTCTCTGCCCATTGAATGTTTCCTTCTGACCCCCTTACTCTGATATGGATCAACAAGAGTGGGTTTGTTCAAGCCATGGCCAGCCTAGTTAGCAGGGTAAGAGAGAAACATTCAATGGAGTGACTGCTTACACAACAACCCCTCTTGCCGGTCTTTAGCCCCATAGAAGAGCAGGAGGAAAGGGGAGATGATCAACCCCTTTCCCTCCAATGGAGCCGCCGCTTAAATAATCATGTTCCCCACTTCCAACCATATTTTTAAAAAACTACCAAAAGAAAAAACCCCACAAAGGATATTTAAAGAAGATACAAAAAATTCTAAACCAAGCATGTTTAGAAAACCCCCAACAAAATACCCAACCAACACAGCATATTTAAAAATATCCACAGAGAAAACTTACCCCACAAAGCATAACCTTAAAAACATACAAACAGAAAACATACCCACTCCACAATGCCAACCACTTTCCTGAATTCCAGCACAACTCTGACAACAAAAAAAAGCCAGTGAAGGAGCAAGCGTTGAGGGAGGAGGCAAAGGCATTTTAAACTTCCCTCTCTTCTCCATCAGCAAATGAGGTGTTATGGTGCCTACACACTGGAGCCAATGGCCATGTGCCAGCAGAGGCAGTGCCATTGGCTGGGCAGAGAGGAGCTTGAAGAAAATTGATGGGGTTGGGGAAATTCAAAAAGTAAGTTGAAGCCCCTTCTCCCCCTACCTCCCCCCTCTCTCCTGGCCACCTGGCCTCACCTCTTGCCCATGCTGCCTCTTCTTGCCTCCTGCTTTGGCAGCAAAATAGTCATGGAGTGTTCCGAATGGAGGACGAAGAAGCATGGGTATCACATGCCCATGGAAAGTGCCATAGATCACCATGACTGATATATGATAACTGTGCACCACAGCATGATTAAATGGGGTTTTAAAGGTTTTTAATATAATAGGGAAGAAAAGAGTGGGAAATTTTTGCTCATGTGATTTGCAGCACCACGTCAAACTCACACTTAGTACATGCATGGATCTAAGGAGTTATTCATACATTCTCTTTTTAAGCAGCAATTTGCTTTTCACTTTAAGATGTCATGGTGTTTTGTTCAAGGATTGACAGATGGATTCAGATCATTATTGCTCTCATTTAGGAAAAGAAATTCATGCATAGCATTGACTTCTGACAGATTTCCTTGCTACCCAAATAACATACTGTAGTTCATGCTGCATCACATGCCCATTAATACAATTCAGATGCAAGGCATGCAGTTTAGTATCCATGTGTTCAAGAAGGCATAGAGAAGGCAATAAAGCTTGTGCACAATGCAGCATGGATGCTTATGCCTATACTTTGCCCAACTGTCACAGTAATCTGGGCCTACATTGCTAAACACACTGTACCAGAGATCCTGGTTAAAGTCCTTTTGCACACTGATGACTACATAACTTGAAGTTGTTCAAAGTGCTGCAAAAATTGTACCAAGGAGCTCCAGTGCACTCAGAGAAGGTCAAAAGCACAGCTGGTGCAGTTTCAAATGCAGTTCAGGAGGTAGCATTACAAGGATCTGGGATGCCAGGTGAGTCCGTTGCCACACAAAACATGCCTTGAAGTTCTGGCATCTGGCCATGGGGTCCAGATAACCCTCCAAGTGCTTCCACATCCACTATGCATGGAGGATTGCCATTGGCAGGGACCACTTTGATGGTGGCCATCTCATTTAGAAGGTTTGGCAAACAGCAATTCCTTGCACATTGGTGGCCAGGTGGTTCATCCTAAAAGGTTTAGATATGAGTTTAGGAGTCTGAAGGTGGGAGAGTGGTTACCTAAGTGTTCAAGCAATTTAAAATCTTTAGTGGCAATGGAGGAGTTAGGGGAAAAATCTAAATGGATTTAGGGAAGGTCATATGGTAGGTCCATTTAACGACCCACCCCATGGTCCCTCATTTGTGGGTTTCACCCTTGGAATGGTGCCTAAAAATGCAAAGGAGGAATTCCAGTTAATTCACCACCTCTTCTACCAGAAGGTGATTCAATGAATGATTGCATCCCTCATAAATTATGCAGTGTTTACTATACATCTTTTGATGCAGTGGAATGCATGGTTAGGGCTTGCAGGTAGGGAACTCTTTTAGATACGTGTGACATTAAGTCAGCATTCTATTACCAGTTTTGTATTCTTGAAGGCTTTCACGTCCGGGATCCAATAGTTGTTGTGAGTTTTGGGGGGCTGTTGGGCCGTTTCTGGAAGTTTTTCTTTTCGCCAGACTCTCTGGCTGGCATCTTCAGAGGGCAAGGAGTTCAGGGAACTAGGAGTTCTTTTGGTATACCCCAGTGTACAGAAAGAACTACTAGTTCCTGAGCTCCTTGCCCTCTGAAGATGCTAGCCACAGAGTCTGGTGAAATGTCAGGAATAAAAATTTCCATAACACAGCCAAACAGCCCCAAAAAGTCATAACAACTATCTGATTATTTTTGTTTGTTAGGTGTTGCTTTTGCGGGTCATTTTTTCCATGAACATGGTGCTTCCCATGGGCTGCTCCATATCTTGTGTGGCACTTCTGGCTCCTTTAATCATACAGAAATTCTACTCTGCTGCAAGAAGGCATTCACTGCTCCTTGGACCCACTCGGACAGTTCCTCTCTGACAGCTTTTGTCAGTCAGGATAGGCAAGGGCCTAGCAGACCACTGGTGGACTTCTCATCTCCAAGGGTCATGTCACATCATCATGCCAAACTTTATCCATCAACACCAGACACCAGACAAGCAGAAGCCGTGGTTACATCTATAGGATCTGTGTTAACTACAGCATCCAACTCAGAGTGAATCCAAGTAACTTTGACTGCAAAGTGTTGTGCAAATTTTTTCCCAGTGAGCAACTGAGTGGTCAGCACTATGTTCCTATGGGCCATGATGTAGAAAACTGTTAACCACTTGGAAGAGCTGCTCTTCTCGATTCTGTGCAGATGCAATGTTGCAAAGAAAGCATTCTTTGCCATCTCCACTGCCTTGGAATAGGCCTTCCAATCCCCTCGGGCTTGTGTTTGGGTGGATTCATTACGAGTTTTCTGCCATCCCATACATTTAATGGCCATCTTCCCAGTAAACCATGACAGACATTTTTGCTCTATTTCTTATGCATATTAAACCCTAAGATGGGTTTCAACATATGCAACATGTTGAAGTGATTTACCATCACCACCCACAGTGCATTCCCATGGTTAAGCAGGGATTAGAACTGAGGTCCCCTGAGTCCCACCACACCAGCTTCTAGGACCTTCTTAAATTAGATATGAAGCTGTCCAGCATTCTGAAACCTCAAAATAAGATCAAACTGTCTTATTAAATTTGATAAGCAGTGGTGATTTTTTTAAAAAGTACATCATAGTCCATTAGGTCCATTTTGTTCTCACTTTAGGCAATGTAACATAACATAACATAACATAACATAACAACAGTTAAAAGAGCAGAAACCCATTATGATTATGGTATGGTGTATTTGATTATGTTAAAAAGATGCATGCTTTATCCAAAGAAAGGAACATCTCTTTTAAAAGCTAATTCTGAATATATTTCCCATGCCTGGTACGCTCTTCTCAGACCTATCCAGAAGCAGTGATAATCACTGCTTTGTGCATTCTGTGTAGCTGTTATCACTTTTCCAGGAGCCAGAACACTTTGGCAGATGGGATGGGTACATACGCTACACTTGCCCTAAAAGCACCAGGCATATCAATATATACTGTACATTTTTCATTTTATGACAAAACACTTTTTAATAATTTTGAGATTCAAAGGAGATCATGCTGTTTGAAGAGACTCAGGCCTTTAACACTGTGAGAAAACCTTTAAACCTTTAACAGCATTGGCAGTTGATGAGAATGCCTCTCAGAAAACATTTTCATCATATTGGCCAAGACCCTCAACTTCACATTTCCCTTGGACAGTTCAACCCTGTTGAACAAAATTCCCCCAACGCTGAACATTTGTATGTAACTAGCAAGTCAATTTCTGTTGCTCACTGTCATCTCTAAATCTAAATCAAGATGGAAAGAGACCCAATGTCCTCTGGGATGTAGAAAGATGGGAAGGAATGGATTGAAGATATATTTTCTTCTGTGGGTTTGCTAACCAGATTCTTGCCCACATTTTCTCCTTAAATCCACCTTGCATTACTTTATCAAAGCCTCTGGCCTTACCATCACAGATAATGGTAGTATATCTCTCCTTTAGTATGGAAATGAAGTACTGGAGGTAGGATTTGGGTGGTGGGAATTAAAATGGACACTTTACTGCTTTAATTGCTTCCTTGGGTGGGCAATTTTGAAGACTCTCTGAATTCCAATACAGCATGTGACAATGGGATCCATTGTGATCTATATTCCAAGTAGTTGTGAAACTTCCAATGAAGTTTGTAACATTAAAATGAGTCCTGCAGAAGGATAAAACATTTGTACATTAGGCATTTATGATTGTTATTATTATTATTGCTGCCTGATACTCAAAAAGGAAGGAAAATTCACAGGATGACTGTCCACCTCCATCTCTCCCAATAGAGATCACCCATTAGGGTTATTTCTTATATATATAATTGAATTTTCTAAACAAAACAAGTTAAAACAAAAAAAATGCTTATGTGCTGCCATGTTACATAGTTCCAATACAAGTATTTTCCCAATATTTTAGCCCAAGTGCTTGGAGTATTCCACATTTACATGTTTCTTTTCCATCATTGTATTTATCATTACTTATCTCCATCTTCATCTAGTGCAAAAAGTGAAAATAACAGAGTACAGTATTAAACTAGCCTTTTTAATCTTGATTCTTCATTTTACTAAGCACTTTAAAATCTATTTGTCTAGCTCAATATGTGATAGGCATACATTTATATCTGTTTTCATCTAGTACAAACGGTGAAGATAGTAAGTTTGATTTAAGGTATCCTATGTAATCTATAAGATTAAGTAAATAATAAACATCACCAACCCATTATATTTTATCTATTCACCTGAGTTCTATCAATTTTCAAATATATCAATATGTCTGAGACTAATACTTAATGGGCTATTTAAAAGAGAGAGATATTTTGGTCTCTCACTGTCATAATACACTTAAAATTTCTATTCTTGGCTAGTCAGACAGATTAACATTTCAGGCTGGTAATCTCACTCCCCTTTCCATTTTCACATCTTAATATTTGTTTAATATTTTAGGGATGGTCGAAATACAAAAGCTGATTTCTGCATTAGAGTGGCCTGTCTGTTTTGGCAATATAAAGTTAGCTTGGCAGTAGTCTTAAACCAGGCCTGCCCAAAGTCCGGCCCGGGGGCCAAATCTGGCTCGTCAGCCCATTCTGAGTGGTCCCGCCCCTCCCTCCCCCTCCTTCACTCCATGTTTTTTTAAAGAAAGTGGGTGGGGCTTGCAGTGGGGTGGCAGGGTCGGGGAGCAACCGGCCCCTGACACATTCTCAGCCACCAAATCTGGCCCTCCTTAAAAAAAGTTTGGGCACCCCTGTCTTAAACTAATCTATTACAGTACACATTTCCATTCACTGGTTTCCATTGCAATCCATTATAGTCCATTAATAACCAATAATAAGTAATAGGTAATAAGTGGTTTGTCTCCAATACACCAGACAACCAGGGCTTCAAAGGCACACCATCATTAACCAAACACAAAAACAGACCTTCTAAGTAATTGACTCATTAAACCAAATCTTGGTCTTTCCAGAAAGATCCACCACCCCCATAGACCACACACATCTGTCAAGTCCCATCCTCTCGAGACCCGACCCATCTAAACATCCTTCCTGTGAAGCAGAAGCTTCCCCAGTAAAGCCAGGCCGCACACTCCTCTTGAAAGTTTCAATGCTCTGCTTCAGCTTTATGCTCCAAACAAGACCAGTTCTGGGACTTTCCTCTGCCTCTTCAACAAGTCCAAGAGAAAGTTCAGTTTCCAAAGCAGAGCCAAACTCTGTACTCTCCCCTTCCTCCTTAGTACCTCCCTCAGTGCTACTCTGTGAGTCGTAAGCTTGGGAATTGTTTGATCAAACTCCTCATTCCACTCAGAAGCAGATTCAGAAAATTCATAAGAAAGTTCAGCCTGTAAATAGTCCAATACTCTTTGCATTATGAGGAGCAAATCGTCAAATTGTTGTTCTGTCATTCTTCCCAGCTGGTTCTTGTCCTTGTAGTTGGTTATAAACCCCTTCAAAGGGTTAATCTTTCAGTTGTACTGAGCTTCAAGGAGGGGTGTGGGAGAGAGAGCTGGTAGAGGAAGAATATGCCAAGTCTGGTATCTAAGAATGTTTTGAGAACATTAGGCATTTACACTGTTCAAGTTCAGAGACCGCTGCTTTGCTGCAGACACACTCTGTATATGAAAGGAAATTATATATTGGTAAAAGGAAACTGTCTTTTTTCCCTTCAAAGTGATTTACCAGCCGAAAATGCCGAAAACACGATGCAATAATCGGAAAAATCACTTCTGTGTTAACATATTAAAGTAAATATTTATCTCACCTCACACTTGAAGCCGCCATTTTATGAAGGGGGGTTGAAGAAACTTAATGAGGCTCGATGAAGAACAGAAATCAGGATGTCCCCAAAATATCTCTTTGCCAGGCTAGACTGGAATAACGAGGTGACACATGTTTGTCTTGGTTTAAACAGGGCCACAATTTATTAACACAAAAACAGTCTTTTAAACTTTATTCAACTAAACAGTAACTTTTTGGAGGGTCTGTGACGTAGCGCAATAAAGGTGGCATAATGCTTTTATTAGGTCCTCTTGCTGCACCATTTAAGTGAGGCCTGTTATGGTGCCGCAAGTAGGATGCCTCGAGTATCTTTGGGCATCCCCCAAATTGCCAATATCTTGACAGCCTTCTTGATCATGTTTGGGTTGTTCTTAATTCGTCCCTATCTACTTCCTAATCTAATTTATTAAATGAGGGCTGCCGAGGACCTTGAAGCTATTAATTCGAGTAGGGGACTGTTTGATCAATATTATATATTGCGCTACCCGCCAACAAAGAGACGCACTGCTGTCTCTTTACCCAAACCGGCTGAACAACTCAGCGCACAGACCCTCCTTAATATCTGAGAGAAAAATGTCAAGGCCCTTATCAGATAAATGCACCCCGTCAGGCCGAAATAGACTCAGGTCACGAGTGGTGATGGTCGGGTGCCAGATAACGGAACCCTTCATCATACATTAACCAGGCCATGCAAGGGAAGTCAAGGCAAGCCCTAATAATCAAGTCTAAGTAATGCCAGAGGTTAGATACTTTTGGGGGGGTGCGCTTTTGAATAAATGCCCATGTACATCACGAAGGCATTCAACCAGTTATTCCAGAAACGGTCTGGCTTGCATTTCCGGATCCGTTCCTTCTCCTTATTGTCCAATTTCTCTAATTCCTTTGTGTCAATCTCTCTATTTAATAGATCAAAGATGTCTATAAACTTGCCAGAGACTATCTTCTCTACCATAGCTTCCGAAAGGTGATCTCCCAACGGGAGAGACTCATCACCTTCAGGTAGCTCATTAATCCCTGGTTGTGGGGAGTTGGCTTCCTTGGTCGGCGACGGCTCTGGTTGCTGTGGCAGGGGAACCTCCGGGCCATTCCCTTTTGTAGACGCCGCAGTCACTGAAAGGTCTAGTAAAGGATCTGTTTGCACCGCCACCTCAGTCCTAGCTGGGTGACCGTGGTCAAAGGGCTGCCTGGGAGTTGGCATGGGCGATTGGACGGGCAGCGTAGGTTCAACCTGAGCTTGTGTCTCCCTCGTGCCACTGGGCCAAGGCCAAGTGACTCGTCTGGGTGTGGGTGTATAAACTGGAATTGACTCACTAAACTCCGGCCGGTTTGCAGACGTGGCCTGGAGCGGTCCCCTTGCCCCCACGGCACATGATAAATCCATGGCCTGATGCTGGACATCATCCGCAATGGGCAGGGGTGTAGAGGTGAGTGCAGGTGGCTTCACTGGCCGGTGGGTTGCTGGGGGCTCTTCAGGGTGGGTTAGTGCCTCAGGAGTCCTGGGAAAAGGAGCTGCAGGAGCCTGGCTCGAAGGTCCGGCTAATGCAGACTCAAGGCAATTGATACGAGACCACATTAGGTCACCCATTATTTTCAGCACTGACCTGCTATGACTCTTTGCCTCCCTGGGAACCCGCCCGCCCCCATATGAGGATGCCATGCCCCGCTGCGTAGCATTATCTCACTCCAAGTTGGACGGCGAATTGCGGCCAATCCTCATCAGATGATGAGGACGACTCAGGGGGAGGCTGAAGCGTAGGCCTCTTCTTCAGAGGGGCCTTGCCTTACCTTTGCTAGGTGCCTTTTTAGGTAGCATGGTTAGTGAATGTAAGCCCATGGAGTAAAAATACGGGGACGTGAGGAAAGCTAAACTGGGTGGCAGATGAAAAGTGTAGGGTCCCCTCGGGCAATGATGATGCATGGGCAGATGTCACCCGATGACTTATAACCCCGGCTCCTGGGGCAAGTAAAGGACACAAAATGGCCACCGGGTTTGGGCCCAGCTGGTCACACGGCAGCCAAGCCGCTCACAGATGAGCCGGGGAGGGCTCCCCAAAAATTACCCTCACTGCGCTCATACCCCGGGATGCGGAGTCGGAATCAGCCCAACCCCCACCCAGATGACCCCTATGGGGACTGGATTGGAATGGATGAAAGTTGGGCCCAACCAAAATGGCCACCGCCAAAGGCGACGGCGAGGCTGGAGGAGGGAGCGCTGGCAGGAGGGTCCACCACAAATTTATCAGGCCCGGCCACATAGGCCCTGAGGCCTGCACCCAGCCGGCGAAAGGCCAGCCGGCCTGCCAGTGGCGCTAGGCCACAGGCTATAGGAACAAGGGAACGGAGGTGGGGATGTCAAGGGCGGTGATGGACCAGCCTGAATAACTGGCCGCAGGGGGGGGCAAGTATTTGCCTCCCGACCACCCCAGCTAAGCACCAACCGCCTCCCGGTGCCTAGACCCCTAGGCCGCAGACTGCTTCAAGGAGCGGGGACAGCGAGGTGGAACCGGCCTGTAAGACAGGCCGCAGGTCCCCATGACGCTCTGATCGGGCGTGCCAGCCGGCGAGCCCAGGTCGCAGGATGAAGCCCCGACCGGCAGCTGTTAAGCTCTGCGGCGCGGCCGCAATGCTCAGCACGACCAGGCGCGGAGGCACGGGAGTAGAGATCCCTCAGGGGGCCCCAGCCGAAGCTGCCCGGTGCCCGCCCTCCGTCCCGGTCTGCCTCCCGCCGCCCACAATGCCCAGCAGGCTCACGGGGGCCTTGCAGGGCAACCACCCTCCTCCCTGTTCCCCCCGGGGCAAAGAGACTCAGCACTGAGCGATCCAGTGACTGAAAGCAGGTAAACCGGCATCCTCCTCCTCCGTCCGGATCCTTCAACTGTGCAGGCAGCCAGTGTTGGAGCGCGGCAAACCCTTAAATAGCCGCGCTCCCTGGCGTTAGCTACGCCACTTGCGTAGCCAATTACTGCCTGCCTCCAGTTCAGCTGGCAAAGCCGGCCCAGCGGCACACTAGGTGGTGCGGGGCAGCCATTTGTAGAGTGATGGGGTAAAGCAGAGAAAAAAGAAACTGTCTACTCACAACAATAAGGCTTTGTAACGTCCAGGATTATTTACATTCCAGAGCCACGGCTAAGGACCGTTTGCCATAACAGGGGCCGGACTTTCCCCAGCAGGGAATTTAGGCTATTTCTGGAACTGCAAAGTCTGCCGCTGCATTCTTCACAGGCCCCAGCTGCAGCCTCTCTTTGTCCCCCCTCCAAGGGGACTTACCCTTATTCAGGGTCCTGTTTATCTGGGGAAATTCAGCTTGATAGGCCAGAGGGCTTATCAAGGCGTCTCGCCGCAGCAAACTGGAAGCTGGAAGTCTCATCCATTAGGGTCATTTCTGTTCTCAGAGGAAACATAACAAAATTCCAACAACCAAAAGGACAATACATTAAATGAAAAATTGCTATACATTTCAATTGCATAAAAGCAATATAAACAGGGAAAAGTAACATCACATAAACAAAATAAATGTAATACCTATTTTGCAACCTGATACAGTGCAAGGTACTACAGCATATGCCACAACAAAAAATAAGCCAACACATGACCTGTGTGCACATTTAATGCATAGGAGACTTGGGCATGCAAATTTTAGGGTGGCAGAGAAAATGGAAACATTTGCAAAGAGTTTAAAAATGAAACCCTGTAAGAATTTTCTTGATTGCAATGTTTGTAAGGTGGCAAAATCTAAGGTTCAAAAAATAAGCAAAGAGGGTGAAAGAAAAACTTTTGAGTTAAGTTATGCTGATGTACTTGGACCATTTGCACCCCCTATGGGTGGTGCTAAATATGTTTTTGTTTTAGTTGATGATTACACACATTTTTCATGTTGTTTTCTGATGATATCTAAAGGAGAGGTTTTTGAGCATTTCAAAAGATGGGTAAAATTTGTAGAAAGACATATTGTAAAAAGGGGGTCAATTAATAACATCCCTTTGAATAGCAAGCTATGACTTTATTCTAACCTCTTGAAAAAGGTCTTTTGGGTTGCCAGCAAGGATGCAGTGCCCCCAGAAAAAGCTGTAAGTAAGCTTGAGAGGAATCAATTTCATTTTACCCTGTTCACTTGTTTCTCTTGAATTCTGCTCTTCTGCTAGCCTCTTTCTTTAGCCTTAACTCTCCAGTAAGGGGATAATTGGGCTATACATTTTGATAGATGACACTTGGGAGTAATTGTGGCAACAGCCTGTTCCATAAAATATTATACAGTGAAACCAAGCCTTCAGAAAGAGTGACAGCTGTGTCAACAAGTCAATATTTTCTTTTGTACTAGACCTTGTAGAGGAATTACTGCCTTGAAGCTAACATAGTGCTACTTTATTTATTTATTTATTTATTTAGTTAGTTAGTTAGTTAGTTAGTTAGTTAGTTAGTTAGTTAGTTAGTTAGTTAG
>JAHTLZ010000007.1:5620806-5644797 GCA_023846285.1 Phrynocephalus versicolor | reverse complement strand
TAGTTAGTTAGTTAGTTAGTTAGTTAGTTAGTTAGTTAGTTAGTTAGAATATTTTTACCCCACCTTTCTCCTTGGTAAAGGATGCAAGGTGGCTTACAGTAATGAGGGAGAATATACAGCCCAGAACATTTAAGACACATTCAAGTTAAGAACAGGGAATTAGAAGAGGGATCTTTGAACATTAAAAGCTAACATTAAAGCTACAAAGAGCACACAAAAACAAAAACAAAATCCATTATGAGGGGTGGAAAGTACAGTAACATGGAAAACACTGGTGTTCTTATGAAATCTATTGATGTAATCATGCATGGTAATGCATATAGAAGTCACATAGTAGGTAATCCCTGATTCAGGGAAAGCTTGCCTGAAAAGGAAGGTCTTGCCTGTTTCCAGAAAGACAGCAGAGATGGGACAGTCCTGGCCTCCAGTAGGAGGGAATTCTAAAGACTTGGAGCAGCAACAGAGAAGGCCCTTTCATGTGTTCTTTTGAGGCACACCTGTGAAGGTGGTGGGATGGAGAGAAAGGCCTCTCCTAATGACCTTAGCACCCGAGCCAGTTCATACGGCAAGATTTGATCTTTGAGGAAGCTCAGACCCAGGCCATTTGTGCTTTGTAGGTTAAGGTCAGCACATTAAATTCTGCCTGATAGCTGATTAACAGCCAGTGATATGTGGTGATAGGGTGTCATGGGATCTCTGTAACCCACCCCAGTCAGCAATCTGGTCGCTGCATTTTGGAGCCCTTGAAGTTTCCATGGGTAGCCATGGTCGCAAGGGTTAGGGACTCACCCCACCCACAATGCACGAAAATCCACGACATGTGGAAGCAGCAAGGGGGGCCCTGGGGGCGGGGGGGGCAAACACTCACCTGTCCGAGAAGTCTTAGGGCAGCGTGTGCAGGTGGTGTTGTGGGATCTGACCTCCTGCCGCCGCCCGCCCGCGCTGCCCGAGACTTCTCGTCCGGGACCATCTCCATTTAAATGCATTGGCTCAATGCATTTCAAAGGAGAAAATTTTCCCCACCGTAATACATTGGCTCAATGGATCCCAATGGGGAAAATTTCTCCATTGAAATGCATTGAGTCAATGCATTTCAATGGAGATTGTGGGGCCCCCGCCGCGGCCCTGCGCAGCCCCGAGGCTTCTCGGAGGAGCGTGGGAGGTGGCACGGAGTGATGTGATTGCCCCCTGCTGCCCCCCCGTGAGGCCCGAGGCTTCTTGGAGGAGCGCAGGGGCAGCACGGAGCAACCCGATCACCCCCCGCCACCCCCCACATGGCTCCGAGGTGCAGGTACTGCGATCCTGTGATGTAGAGGGACTGCAGTACCTGAACTGTGAAATGGTGGGGGGCTGACTGTACAGTAGTCCAGCCAAGATGTAACTAGGGCAAGTGTCACAGTGTCCAGAGCAGGTTTCTCAAGAAATGGGCATAACTGGCACACTAGTTTTAATTGTGCAAATGCACTCCTAGCCACATCTGTGACTTGGGCATCTAGGCTCAAGGATGAGTCCAGGAGCACCTCTATGAACCTCTTTTTTTCAGTTGGGGGGTAATCCCATCCAGTACAGTTTTCATCCCTATCCCTTGTTCTCCCTTTTGACTGAACAGAAGCATCTCTATCTTGTATGCATTTAGTTTCAGTTTGTTTTCCTCATGTTGTCTCCTAAGGAAGGCTGTTCTGAATGCCCATGAATCAGTTTGGAAATACTAGGCCCTAGCATGGATGGTTTTGGTTCCTTTGAAGGAATGGTTTCAAGGTTTTTAATCAGAACCCCCTCCAGGAATGTTCCTGTAATCTAGAGGCTCACATTCAGTGAACCTAGGCTATGCTTTGGATCTAGCCCTGATGCTGAGCTTTCCCCCCCAAAATTTTGACTGCTGGTAGCCTGACAGTTATGGAGAGCCACTACTTTGAGCAGGTCAGAATAAAGGCACAGGCTGGTGTTTGCCTTAGGGATAGCATTGCATATGTTATAATTCTACTGGCACTCTTCAATGTAAGAAAAGCACTTCATAGCTCCAGTTGCTTAAGGCTTTCTGAAGCTGGAAGTACAGGAGCTTATCTGTGAGATACAAATGCTTCCGTAACATGGCCAATGTAAAGTTGCATTCTAGACTTCATGGTTCCAAAGCCACTGGCAATATGGCTGAACAAGATCCAAATTAACCAGTATCATGTAATGGCATTCTTCTGCCACAGCAGTCATTCAGATGGCTGAAATATGAAGTCTATGGAATGTTTTTGCATTATACAGTGGTAGCTGCACAAATTTCTCATCCATTATGTTACATTAAAATGATTTTATATAACATTGCTACAGGTTGTTTCAAGGGAAAATGCTTTAAAAATCCCATTTGAATCACCACTAAGTCAAATTTAAAAAAGCTTAGGATTCAATATGAGAAAGGAAATGTATTTATTTAAATGTGTGTATGTGTTTATTTCTATGTCTGCACCATTGCACATTCAAATAAACTGCATTCAATTTGCCTGGATGTAAGATCGGAGATTGAAATAAATGCTACATTGAATGTATTTAATGAAAATTCTCTTAGATTTCATGCACAATGTGCAGCATTGCAAATTATGGCACTTACAATTCACAGCAGGCATATTTAAGGCAGAAAAAATGTGATAATTGCAGTTTTTGCAACTGGATTTCTGACAAATATAATACCATTGCAACAAATACTACTGTTCAATGTGATCTCTACACATGCTATTATAAGGTATACAGAACTGCTACGGGGTTTCTTAATACTGTTAGCACAAACCATTTTCTTATAAACAAACTGATGCCTTTTTTGTTTTTATGTAGAGCAAGATTCTATCCCTCATGGTTATGAAGATTTTATTGTGGACTAGAAATTCTTAGTAAAATTTTAAAAGCCAAAGAAGCATGTGAACAGATTTTAGGAGGGCAGATTGATGGTCTGCAGTGTTCTTTATAGATCTTGAGTAGAATAAAAATTGAAATTTGTTTGTTTGTTTGTTTGTTTGTTTGTTTGTTTGTTTGTTTGTTTGTTTGTTTGTTTGTTTGTTTGTTTGTTTTTTATATTTCTAGACCGCTCATCTTCCGAACGGAACTCTGGGCAGTTTACAATTAAAACACGACAACAGAAATACAAAATTAAGTGACAACTTCCTTGAGAGAAGATAGATCATTACAAAATGCTTTTGTTTGTGTCAAATAATTCAGGATTGTTATTGCTTCATAAAAAACAGGTTTCCCTTACACATTGTTTTTATTTTTATTTAATGAAATTATATATGTGCCATTAAGTCACTTCTGACTAGCGATGGGCATGAAATGAAATTTTAATTCATTTCATTATTTATTATTCATTTCATTCCTATGGGGAATGCCCATGGTTTCTCACCAACATGCCAGGTGGGGTGCAGGAAACCATGGTGTTTTGGCCTCCCCCAGCATTGATCAGCTGGTGCACAGGCTGGGGAGGCAAAAAAAAAACCTTTAAAACTGTCAAGGATTGTAGTTTCGACAGAATGTTTGTAATATGTATTTAACAGATTACAAAATGGATTCTGTAAATTGTGCCATGTCATGAGTTAGACAAGAATGTGTTTTAGATGCAAAGAATAATGAGCCTGTAAGGTCAAGATGATTAGCGCCAGGTAGAATAGTTTGATCACCTCACTTCATCAAGGATCTGATTGGGCTACAGCAGGTAGCTATATGTATAAAAGTAGCAGGCAAACCAATGTAAAGTGGGACTGCCTAAGGTGAGAGGCAGCTTTCCCCGCACTCTGTTGTATCTTTTCTATATGCTGTGCTTTGTATACTGTTATTGTATATCACTCTTTGTCTTGTGTTCATATGTAATATAAGTTTTGTACTAAGTTCTATTGCCTTGTTCATTCGTCTCCTAGCTCCATAATCACTAAATGCATTTAATCTTCCACAGCACTGCAAATCTCTGCTAGTGGTTTATCTAATTCCTTGAACCTAACAAAACCCTATCTGCATAAAAGGGCTATATACTTTAACAAAAACTCCTGCCTTTTCTCCTATGTGGAGAAAAGATGTGAGGTTTAAATTTTTAGGGGGCCCTCTGCACTGGGTTCACTGTGGCCTCAGGAACTCCCTCCCAGGGGCTGTTGGCAGCACCAGCAGCAGGGGGTGCTGAGAGGGCTCCCCCTCAACAACAACAACAACAACAACAACAACAACAACAACAACAACAACAACAACGTGCCAAACAGGGGGCCCAAGCTACAGCTGTTTGGGACTGCTTGAGCTACAGGTCATCGAGACAGCTGTAGTGCAGAACCCAGCTGGGCGCTTGCAGCAATAAAAAATAAAAATAAAAATAAAAAACACAGAGCAGGGCCCCCGAGCTACAGCTGACTGGGGCTTTTTAAAAAAAGCTTTGAACAGCTGTAGTGTGGGCCCCCAGCTGGGTGCTTGCAGAAAAATAAAAATAAAAATAAAAAAATAAATAAAAAACCACCAATCAGGGAACCCACACTACAGCTGATCAGGACATTTTTTAAAAAAAGCTTTGATCATCTGTAGTGTGGGCCCCCTGCTGGGTGCTTGCAGCAAAACAAACAAACAAACAAACAAATAAATAAATAAATAAATAAATAAATAAATAAATAAATAAATAAATAAATAAATAAATAAATAAATCACATCAGCTGTAGCTCGGGGGGGCCTGCTTGGCACTTATTTATTTATTTATTTATTCTCTCTCTCTCTCTCTCTCTCTCTCTCTCTCTCTCTCTCTCTCTCTGTCTGTCTCTCAATATCTCTCTCTCAATATATCTCTCTGCCCATCTGGGAGATTTGGGATGGCTCATGTGCCACATTGGTATGGAGGGGCCAGAGAGGCATGCTCTGGGATGCTTTCCAAAGATGGGCATGCCAGGAATCTCCAGATGTCCCAGCCCCACCCCAACATCCTCCTGCTACACTTGGGTGGCAATGAGTTGCCAGCCACGCCGGGCAAGATGCTTATCCTCAAGATCATCCAAGACTTGAGTGATTTCCAAAGTAGGTTCCCTAGTGTTTGCTTAGTGTGGTCCGTACTGATCCCACATCTAGAGTGGCAGTGAGCCCATGACCCTAGATGGGTGGACAGAGCCCATAGGGGAGTCAATAGGGACATAGCCCAGTTCATGCGAAGCGGGCACGGGTTGGTAATAGACCACCCCAGCATTACAGTGCACTGTCCCAACCTCTACAGGAAAGATGGCATCCTTCTGTCTGACCCTGGCCTAGATTTTTTTTTACATTACCTGCAAGGGGGCCTGCAGGCTGAGATGCTTGGCAATATGGGGTAAGAGGCTGGTTGCCTCTGTGTGGCGGGTAGTGCAGGTGGTAATTGTATTCAGGTAGGCTCAAGTTAGTCACCCTTAAGGTGCCAGGCAGCCCTCAATAAAAAGTATATCATATTGAATTTAGAAGCTAAAACAATGGCACAAGGTTAACATCAGGCAGATACGAGGGATGTGATGGGATAGCAGATTCATACTAATTGGGACGATGCTGAACAGTTGAGTAGCATCCTCCCAAGCGTGAATCTCCCTGAATACATATGGTTTGGTAAGGGGACTGACCCCTGATATTACCCCTTGTACTACAGTTCAAGTCCCCTTAGCAGGTTAAATGTTAGTTGGTTGAAGTTAATTATTCTAAATAAAACAGGGGCCCAATTTACCCAACATGCTGTTGTCTCACCTCTTTATTTCTGCAGCTTGGGGGGGAAAGCTATAATTCAAAGGTCTGAGGGGGATGCACCTGTCATAGAATTCAGTGTTTTGTCACAACATCTTTAATGCTTTATCCACTCTTCTTAATTCCATTATAATAAATATAATCACCTCTACTATTTAGCTACAGCAGGAAAGTTGTTTTAACCAGGCAAGTGCATCATCTAATCATCCCTTAATTTTGTTATTATTCGCAAGCTAAGTTCTTGAATAAAACACTATTCAACATTTGACTGAGCCCAATCTTATTTCTCTAGTTAGTGGTTCAGTATTTTCAACATAATATATAACGTTTCACACACACACACACACACACACACACACACACACACACACACACACACACACACACACACACTAGTTGCATCTGTATTTCCCCTTGTTTTTATATCCAAATCAGGGTTTTCCTCGATGTTTTGTATGTTGGTGATTGTCAGTATATATAACTTACTCTTTTCTCAAGTAAACCATGTGACATGTGATGGAGACTAATTAGGCTCAATGTCAACATTTCCCAAAGACTGACATAGAAAATCCACAACAGAATAAAAACACACATTAGACAGCAGACTGAAGAGAAACACATCTGCTGGCAGTGGCAACCATTTTTATGTCACTGTGTTAATGTGGTAGTTGGTTTCCTCTTAACTAAGCACACATTAAAGCTTCCAGAAAACACTCTCTGAAATTTTTTTTTGGTCGCTGCACTTGCTATTAAGAACAGCTAAGCTTGGCATTTTATGTAGAAAAGTGACTGAGAAACAAGACAGAAGTATAATAGGCTGAGATATTTACCTAGCTATTTCTCTGCACTTTCTAGGTGTACAGTAGTGCTATCTGAGCTTATAATACATTTCCTCAGCTATCTTAGACAAATGAGTATGTGATCCTCCATTATCTGGTCAGTATTTTCCTCATTTTAATGTGTTCCATTGTTTTCTTATACTAATATCACTGGGGCAAGAGCTTTCTTTTCTAAAAAAAAAAATCCCCCCTTTAGTCATGCCAAAATCCTTGAGTTACACTAATTCATCGGGAATTCAACAGCAGCTTTGAACAGCTGGAATTCATGTAAATAGCTCAGCCAAGCTTTATGTGTACTATTGCAGATAGGTTGTGTAAAATTGTATCGGTTTCCAAAGTAGCTGGAGTACCAGGAAGCGAAAGAAAAGGTTCTTCCAACAAGCAAAGTCTTGAGACAGTTTTTGGCACAAAGAACTGCCCTCCTAGATCTTTCAATTTTACCCCATCTGCTTTTACTGTTAGATTGGTTCAGAAATAGCTAAATGCCCTGCAATATCAAATTAAATGCAATTTCATTTAATTCTCTTTGATAAGCATATTTTCAGACAATCTTATCTATTTGATATTTTATAGCATTAATTTGTGCCCTTTTCTCTCTCCCCCATCTCCTCTGCTTCTATCACTCTGTCTCTTTTTTTCCCATTAACTTGTTCAGAAATCCATTCTCATCCAACTCTTCGATCCATGACTGTGACTGCAATAATTTGAAGCTAAACTATTAAGGATGATTCTGTTGACTACTTATTTGCCCCAAATTAATTCTTTTCACCCTACATAAATTCTGCAGGTGTCCAACACAAAACACTCATGGATGATGGACACAAAAACACCACTTAAATTCTTCAATAGATAATTTCAATCCCAGCCTGATTAAGCCAGTATAAATCACTTTGCCTTCTGAACATTGCCAGCTTAAGCTATACTAGTGCATACATTTCCCTGCTGCTTCACAATTATTTTCAATTAACTTAGAATGGACTTTTATCTCTTGGTGTATGCCTGCCTGTTTGCAGCATCTCAACCCCAATTGCCTTCCCTCTGCCAATTATTCTTTCCCATTAGCTATTAGCATTATCATAATTACTGAAAAACCCACCTGTTCAGTGAAGGTGAATCACGGTAGCTAAAAATACCTTATCCCACTCTTTGGGTACTTTCTACTCATAATTCTATTGGTTCTGGCCTTTGGGGTGTGATTGTTTTATTCTTGAAATATTAAATGTTGTTCAGTACTGTGTAGAACTCAGGTTAATATAGTACAGCTGACAACATATGATGACTTTTAAAAAATATAGTCTACTTAATTTTTATAACTTAGCATCTTTACATGGTGGAAATGAAAGGTGAGAAAATGGGTAAGTTTTTGTTCTACATTGGATTCACAATTAACAAAAAACTCAAGATAATTCCATCCTGAACATGAGGGACAGAATCCTGCTAGGACATCTATGGATGCACCAGTAATTGCCCAAGTAGTTACCTTCCTCTGCCTGTCTCACTTTATTACTTCAAAATGCCTTACACACCTTGTAATATCTGAATTTGGAGCAGGGTGTGTTTCTACTCATGTCTTGGGAAATGGGAAAACTCTACTGGGGGGGGGAGGGTAAAAAACAGAGTCACATCCTTGACCCAAGTGAATGAATTGCCACTTTTTACAATTGATTTCTTTCTAATTTCCATGCCTTTCCACCCCAAATAAGAAGAAAAAATGCAGTTCTTGGTAAATGGAGATTTTGAAATCAAGTAGACTTCTCACTTTTGCCCAATTTGTCACACAGTTTGTCACACTTTTCACCATTGGTTTCCAGATCAAGACTGGCATACCATGTTCCTTCAGTAATTGCAACATCTGATTTGTAAGTGTGGAGAGGTGACAGCAGGAGAATAACAGTTACATTGTCTTGCACAAATTCAGATGAAGTTATTTGTAATCAATTTGGCTGGTTCAATCTGAAGTCCATCAACAAAGGCATGTACGAACCAGTGACAGCTGAGAAAATGGTGGGCAGTAGAGATGGGCTTTTTGTTTCAGAAATGGTCAGCTTCCAAATGAACCATAGAAGCCCAGCTGACTTTTGGAACCAGAGGAATGAAATCAACCCATCCCTTACCTTGAGCTGGGCTCGCATGGGGCGCAACTCCAATGAAGAAAAAGCCTCTGACGCATCATCTTTCCTTCTCCCTGAAGCTGGCCAATCAGACAGGGAAGTGGGATGATGCATTTCCCTGTACAGACCAAAGGAAAAAAAAACTGCTAAAATTATTGCTAAGGGTACACTAACGTCACCCAAATGGATGACTAAAAAAAAAATACAAAACAACAACAACACACAAAACACTTAGTTTTATGCTCAGCATGGAATTTAAATTTTTTGTCAATCAGGAACAGAAAGCTCTTGTCAACCTCTCAAAAATGCCTTTTTCCAAAAAAGTAAATGGCAATTATACCCAGAGGTCACTATAAACCCTTTCTAAGGAAATGCATACTGGCGATGAAGACAGGCATTTTGTTGTTCTGAATGTGAGCTCTATCAGGTAAGAGAATGAATTGTCATGTAATATTACATACTTTGTAGAGCCACTTTAATATGGTGTAACATTTCAGTTAAAAGGCAATGCTATGCAGGGCCACTGAAACAAATACCTTAGAGATTTGTGTACATAGTTGAGTGGAACAAACAGTAGATTTCAGTTAGGGAAATGGTGTCCAGAAGGATGCCTGGTATCATCACAACCTGCTATTTTTAAAACATTTGAGCCAAGGTGATAAATTTATTATTTTGAGAAGTGGATATGGAATCACAATTCCAATTTTCCTCAGGTAATATGAGTAGGTGCCAGGAAATATCAGGTTAATTTTCCTCCAGTTGCACTAAACCTGTTTGGGGGGGAATCAGTTTAAAATAATGAGAATTTGTGGCACAGTAAAGGGCACAAGTCTTAGGAAATCTTGTTCCAGTTTTCTATTAATTAGTACAGGGTGTCAAGATATCCCCACTCACTGGGTCACATAACTCCAGCTATTCTCAAGTCTATGTACCCAATGTAAAAATAAAGCTGTAGTCCTTCTCTTCCCATGGTGTTCAGTGATGCCTCCTCTCCCCCCATGGGCAGGAGTAAACCAGATCTAGCTGTGACATAATTCCAGTAGCACAGAATGGGAAACCTATATATCTATCTGGCCACAGTGTTCACAGGATGATGAGCTGGAATCAATCTGTGATATATTACATTATGATAGATTTTGGGGGAAGATTATGTTTCCCAGGGCCTGACAAAAACAGAAGATAGATACACATTCTTTCTCCCCAACTCCCCAGTTGCCACCAGCAATGGCAGAACATGTTGGGAAAGTGAGTTGTTGAAAGGAAAGAGGAAATGTCAGAATCTCTGCCATTACCATGATGTACTATAAATCTTTATCAGATAGTTATGTGCCCTCAAGTCACATATGACTTACTGTATGACAGCACTATTAGGGTTAATAAGGTATGCACAATATTTAAGGTATCGTTTTACCATTGCCACTGCCCAATAACTTCCCATGGCTGAGCAAGGATGTAAAATGCATTCTTCCCATAATCCAGGTAGAAAATTGTTCTGCCTGGATGCCAGTTCTTTCTCCACCACCTAGGCCAGATGCCATCTAAATCTCAGGTAGATGTCCCCACAGTTGGGGGATGTGGTCCTGGTAGAACATGCCAGAGTCCTAGCCGACCAAGACTCGTCTTCCAACAGGGGAAGCCTGGTCTAGCCATGATTTACATATACCACCTGCCTTTCTGGACAACAGTAATAGCAGTGCTTCTTGTGCTGATGGGGAAGGCTTGGTCAACTGAGCCCCAGATGGATCTGAACATACTCAGTAAAGCCTGACTTAATAATCATCTTCCCTCTGCCCCTCCTGTAGCCTGCTGAAAATTGGATCTGCCCCAGACAATTAGTCTACTGCCATTTTTTCCTGTGGTGGTACACACAGGACAAAATGGCCCTGTCTGAAGTCTAATGTGAGATGATTGCACTGTAGGTGACTGCAGAAAGGTGTACTTTCTATGACAAAGCACTGTTGCCCTATCCCACTTACACCTCTTGAGGACTTCCAACAATAATAATTCTAATATATTATCTAATTTTATATTGCTGATAATGGAAATGGCATCTCAGTTATCAAGGAGCAGCTCAGAGAAATGCATTTCCCACATGAGGGCCAGAGTTATAATCAGATCCCACAGGATTCAGGATAGTACATCTGCTTGATCTGAGAGGCAGACTTGCAGCTCTGTTGCCTTTAATCTGTATTTGAAGCAACAATGAAAATAGAACCCAATTTCTTCTCAGTGTATGGACACAAGGTGAAGCAGCACCAAGAATTTCTACAGTGTCATTATTTCCAGCAAAATGGCTCAAAGTGACTGGAGCGATTATAGGAATATCTCTTCACTGTCAGCTACAGGCAAAGTATTGGCAGGTTCTCTTCACTGGCGAATGCCAACCTTAAAAGATGCTCTGCATCTATTGACATTGGAGCTCTAATTATGACACAGAGCTATTGACATCATCTCAGCTGTTTGACATCTGAGAAAATATCTCAGTTGAAACATAGACACAGCTTCATAGTCCTCATCAGTCTGACAGAAGCATTTACAATCATGGGCACAAAAGAGACTTCAAGGTTTATTCAATCTAACTGCCCAGTCTTAAGACAGGTCTTCTGGTACCCAAACAAGGGATGAGCTAAAATAACTAACCCAGCTTTTTATCTATTTTCTTAAGTGTCCACAAAGCAGTTCCCATGCTGTATCTGTTCCTTTGACACTTTACAACCATTTGGAAACTGTCCTTTTGTTAACATTGTTTGGCACTCTCTTTGTTTGGCACTCTTTTCTTGTTGAATGGGCCTTGTTGCAGACAGGTGAATGACTTTAGACCTTTCTGATTTTGTAAGGGCTGTGCTTTGTTCCCTCCAATGGGCAACTCAAGATATTTCGGTAAGCTTCAAGTGCCTCCACCTTAACCATAAACAAGTTGAATGTCACCTAGTACCAGCTAGGACATTTTGCCACACAAGGCAGAAGATTTCACAGGTGCTTCTGCCCAGCACTAATGGTGAACAGAAACCAATAGAGATGGGCACGAAACAACTTTTTTTCCGTTCCATTATCCGTTATTCATTCCGTTACCTAATGAAACGAATAACGACCCTGGGGGCAAATTTAACACGAACCAAACCGAACCAAGAAAAATTGGTTCGGTTAGGTTCGTTTCATTAATGGGGGGGGCGGAGATGTCTCCTACCTGGTGCTGCTCTGGAAGTCCTTCAGGGGCAGCGACCAGGAAGGGGAGGGGAAGCCAACTGCCGCGCTACAGCTGTAGCACGGCCATGTGGTCAGCACGATACCTCACATAGTCCTAAACATTTGGGAAGTGTTCAACCAGTGATTTGTTATACAAAATCCAGCATAGTTATCTTGCCTGCTGTGTAATAATAATAATAATAATAATAATAATAATAATAATAATAATAATAATAATAATAATAATAATAATAATAAGAATAATAAGAATAAGAATAAGAATAAGAATAAGAATAAGAATAAGAATAAGAATAATAAGAATAATAACTCAATTGTCTTTTCACATGTGTAAAGTGACTTTGATAACAGTGCATCTCAACTGTATAGACGCTGTTCAATCTTTCTATGAATTACCACAAGATTGGCACATTAACTATACATTTTACATAGTAATCATATGTGGGTGCCTGAGTTGGAAGAATTGGCATATCAAAATCCTAAGGAAGAAAAGGGCGCCAGTATTGTGTACTAGAGTATCAGGCCAGCCCAGGGCTCAGGAGACTTTGTTTCAAATATCCACCTGACTGTCAAAAAAGAACTAGGGGCCTGGCACTGTTAAAACCACTCCTCAAATATGTCATAGGCCATGAAAATCCAGGAGTCCAATGCAACTTGAAAGTACGTAACAATGATATATGTTGCTCAATCAGCAGCTGAGACTTGATCAACTGATCAGATTTCTAGCTTGCAAATGTTTATGGCTGCAAGGAAATTTGTTGACTGTATCATTATAAATGCACACATAGTTCTGTCATGCAAGTTGGGAAGTCAGCATAGACATTGTCTGTCACATATCCAGAGGTTGAGTCATGACAACTGGATTTCTTTTCTTGTGAGACTGAAATGTTTCACTATTCATCCAAGTAGCTTTCTCAGACTAAAGAAAGGTGGTGCGAGGCCTTCATTTGGTACAAGACACCAACTTTCTTTAGATTGACAAATAGAGATGGGCACGACCAGGATTTTTTTTTTTCAAGTTGTTTTTCTGGACGGGTCCATTTCGGCTCGTTTCCGTTTTTCGCGAAATTTTTCATAAATTTGTCATTTTGTTTTTCGTTTGTCGTTAGTACTGGTTTGGGGGGTAGCGGGCTCCTGGAGGCACTTCTGGGGTGGGTGGGTCCCTCCTCTCCTCACACGCTAGGAAGGAAGGGAAAGCAGGCTCCTGGAGGCACCTCATGGGTGCCTCCTCTCCTCGCCCGCTACAAAAGGGCATGCATAGCCAGACTTGCTTAGTGGACTGGCAGAGGCACCCCTCTTTGGGGTGCCTCCACTGCAGCAGTCAGTCAGAGAATGCGGGCTCTCTGTGTCTCACTAAGAAGGGAAGCGTACTTGCATGTAGTGCAATGCAAGTACACACTCACAGATCTGGCTTAGGGTTAGGGTTAGCGCAAGGGCTAGGGTTAGGCTAGTTACGGGTGAGGTTAGGGTGAGTAGTGGGGTGCACCTCTGGGTGCCTCTCTGACCCACTAAGAAGGACAGTGTACTGTGGCATATGGGTAAGGGTTAGGGTTAGGGTTAGGGCTAGGGCAGGGTTAGTGGGCTTTTTGGCACATCACAGAAGTCTCAGTGGCCAAGTGGCCATGCGATTGGTGGAATGGCTCCAAAAATTTGCATGGTCCACTCCCATGGCCAGCCCATCATTGCGCAGGTGTAAAAAATATAAATAAAATAAAATAAAATCAATGGAGAGGAGGGCATTTTGTTGCAAGAAAAACCCACTGCTGCTACTGTAAAAATTCTGGCAGTTTTAAAATAGTAGCAGGCAGCAGCAATTTTTGCATGTTTCTGGGTGCTTTGGTGTGTTTTTGGACCACTCTCAGAGGCAGGCATATTTTTGCCTGCTTTTTTGGCCGGGAATCAGTTTTTTTTTTAAACTTTTAAAAACTTTTTTTCTGTGCCCATTGGCATCGCACGATCGCCGCGATGCCAGGAATGACAACAACAAATCAGACCCAATTATTCGTTCGTCGGTTCGAGTTCGAGTTCTGGTGGAGTAATTGTCGTTTCCTTTTCCGTTACGTAACGGAAACGAGGAACGGAAACGGAAACGGGAATTCCGCTAAGTCGTGCCCATGTCTATTGACAAAGCTACTTGGATGAGTAGTCAAATGTTTTGATCTCACAAGAAAAGAGGTCCAGTTGCCATGGTTGAACTTTCAGATATCCTCCCCTGGATGACTGAGAATCTTCACAGACTGTCTGTCACATACCAAGCCAAGTGACTGTTGTATGACAGCAAATGGCTACGACTGTTTCTTAACTTGTAGAAGTTTGTGTAGAAGTTTGTTGCCAAGACTTATGGCAATGGACTTACATGGGGGGAATCAGTAGTATGAATCTATCCATAAAGTCCTGTGATTTAAGTTGTATGTGTTTCATTGTCATTTGTCACCTTCTTTGCACCCTTCCAATGGGAGAAATGGAAGATAGATTTTTTTTAAAAAAATGAAGAAATACTGGACCTTTTTTTTTTTTTTTGAAATGTACTATCCATTTAGTATGGTTAGGAATTCTATGCCCTCATTACTTTTATTGTGGCCACAAAGTGTATCCCCTTAGCCCTACAAACCTTCTCCTGATGCTTATTTTGGGGTATTTTTATGACCTACCCCAAAAAAGTGTTCTGCTTAAAGTGAAAATAGCGCACCCTGAAATTCCATGCACAATTTTTTCAAAACATACCTTCTTTTGGAGTGGGAGGAGTTAAAAAAATAAAAAATACAAATTCACCTCTTAGTCACTTGTGTTTATATTGGGAGCAACTGGTGTCTATAGTGGATAGGAAAGTGTGATAAATGACCCCACCCACATAGTCCCCTTCTGCAGTGAAATGGCACTGTAACTAATATTTTCACACATTATTAGCACATTTAGAAGTCATTGTGATACCATTAAATTTAAACTGGCTTGCATGTTTTCTTTATTCCACCCTTTGCTATAGCATTACCAAGCTTTGAAGATTTAACTGCACCAGCCTTTGAATCACACTGGTGTATATATTTCTGTGGCTGAGTTGATAGGGAAGAGCTAAACTTGATGAGGCCTGGTCATCCTTCTCACCCTAGTATTCCATAATGCTCTGCTCTTGTGAACTTGCAAACAATATGACTGCAAATCTTCTTGATCTTTCCCACATCCTTCAGACACAGGAATATGAGAACATAAGTGATAACTGGCTACTTAGAATATTTATATACATATAGGAATTTCTGTCATATAGCATGATATAAAAGGAATAGCATGATGTAAAAGGGTTAATTGATCCATTTCCATAATGCCATACCATCTGATATAAAATAATAAGGGTTTAGTCTGAACTAGGTCATAAGTAGCATGAATCTGATGGTTTTTGGTCTATTATCCACAGGACACAGAAATGAACGTATCATAAAAGCACCATATAATTTAGAATAATCAGTAGTGTCTGCCCAGTAGACGTCCTAGAATTTCTGCAATTTTCTCTTGGAGGAAAGCAAATATTATCATTAGGGGGAGAGGGGGAAAAGCAATATAAGCAGTATAAACTTTGGAAAAGCTGTCAAGGGTGTTGGCATTATTTTGCCCACTGGCATCCTGGGAAATTTTATATTAGGCATTTCATGAGTGCACATAGCTTACCTACAGCTACAGATGTTGACAGCTCAACATATCTTTCATCATTTGCAGCTCAGGGAAATGGAGTGGAAATTAAGTCGTATTGGTTACTATGCCGCAAGAGTTGGTGGATCTGGAGCAAATTAGATGAGATTGGTACACCGGCCACTTTTCCCATACACTGTGAATTGCAATGCAGTGAGTGCTTAGAAGTGATTAGGTGATTTGCGACCAGGCTCTTGACATATTCAAAAATTACTAAGGTGAATTACTTTTTAAATAGGGAGATAATTATAGTACCAGTCTACTCTTCAGAAACAATGTAGCCCTCAAACAGGCACAATAGCAATGGAGTATTGCATTTTTATATGTGCCTACAATATAATTAGCACATTGTAATGTATTTAGAGCTTACAGAAAAAGACACACAAAGCATATAACCTATAGCATTGCATAGCCAAACTAAATGTCTCACAATGAGAAGGAAAGTCATGTTTTTACACCTCCAGCTTTTTAAAAATTTCTGTCAGAAAATTAAATAATTCAAGTGAAAGGAAATGGTTGCTCAATTTCTTTAAAAATTCTCTAAATCATTTAGATTTAAGAAACTACATTTCTGATTGCTTCACTAATTTATTTCATTTTGAAAACTTTGAATCAAATCAATAATTTATTTATTGGACCATTTTCATGGCATTTTTCAATCAAAATGATTTTTAAAAGTGGAACTCCTTAGAGTACTGGACTATTGTACCCTGAATCCTGAAAATCATTAAAATCAATTGATAGCACAATAATAAGATAAAAAGCAGTGAAACAATAATATACCCCATTAAAATTCACTATTCATAGTTGACTAGCTTAATGATCAAGAAAACCCCTTGGTTCAATAAGTAGCTCTTTGCACTGCACTGTAGGATTTCTTTGACAGCTCCATATACTACTCCATGAGATTCAGGGCCAAAAGAATAGGCCTTGTGATATCAGGGGCAATTGTGATCTTACAGGCATCAGTCCTTTTGATGTCTCAGTGGTGGGAAGATGGGCGGGCAGACCTATTAATGAAATAGAACTCCACAAATAACCTTGCTTAGTAGCTGTTTGACAACACAACAGGGTTTACTGTGTAATTTCCCACCCAGATACTGTGAAACAGAGTACATGACAATTGCTTTTCAGCTTGTCTTGCTGATATATTGCCAGATGCCATTTAGAAAGAGTCTGAAGGCATGCAATCTATTGACTACTACTAAAACTAAGTATGTGGTCTGTTACGGGAAAAGGTTGGTATTAACATATTCGGGCATGATCTATATACTATTTTTCAATATATTCCTTATAGTATGAATGTCTATCAGCCCATCTTCAGCCCCTTGCTTGAACCCCAGGTGGAAGGAACTCTTCACACTCTTGATTTTCAATAAGTGGGAAAATGCTTAAAGTCATCATGACTGCCTTTAAAATGTAGATGGACATTCTGAAATATCAGCACTTTCTTATTGCTTTGAAACTTGCATGCATCCCCATTCTGGCTCTAAGGCTAAGCAAGCTTCCCACATACTGTATTGAGTATCTGTCATGCTTAGGTCTACACTACATTTCCCACCATTTCTGGTCATTGTCCACGATGACTGGGGCTGATGGGAGTGTTACAAAGCAACTTAAAGACAGTGGTCATGGGGGGCTGTGCTAGCCCCATAGTTCAGTGCTATACAACCAAGGGTGCTATCCCACAACCACTAAAATCCAGTTCCACCTACAGGAAAAACCATCTCAAAAAATTGTGTCCCCATGAGCAACTGGCATAAAAAAAAAAAAAAAAGGCCACGGCCACTTAAGTGGAACCCAGCAAGTTTTCCTTGTACCTGTTCCATAGGTAATAATTTTTTGTCTCAGTATGGATGTCCCTTTTTAGCTGAAGCAAACGTCAGTGGGATGCTAAAATCCACTTTTCTTCTTTTAGCTCCCGTTTTACTGGGGTTTTTTGGGTGTGTGTGTGTGTAACTTTCTGGTTGGTATACTGATTAGGTGGAAAGGGTCTCTTATATCCGGAGCATTGTAATACCAGCCAAACTTAGGCTTTGATGCAGCTTCCCGTCGTGGGGACACAAAAAAGGTGGTTAATGAAACAGAGTTTGTGTGGATAGAGGAAGCTGCTCTTTAACCACATGACCATTGTCGAAGCACAAGTGCCTTTTATTAAAAGCCAGTTCCTCTGGTCATGGGATAGAGCCTCAAGTCTGCTCAAACCTCAGAATTAGAGGTTCCATTCTCTACTTCAATCTCTCCTCTCCTCTGCCATTTGTCAGGTGAAATCGAACTGCTGCTTGCTTTACTGTGATTAGTCTCAATCAAGGATGTCCGTATTTCCTACTCATTGAGGCCTGTTTCACCCACCCTGAATGTAGGAGGGCTACATATTCTTTCCAACACATCTGCAATCTAAAAATTGTTTGTTCCCCACATGCAAATTCCTCTTACTGAGGCCTCCATAGGGGCTGTGACCTACCTTGTAAACACAATTTTACCCCTTTTCAATATGTTTCATGAAAAACACACCTCATGAGGGCTAAAATAGTGCAAGGGAAAGAAATGATGTTTAGTTACACATAAAACCCTCTAAAGGACTCTGTAGGCTCATCTATTTCAGGGTGTTGAGGGTTCAGAACACTGGAGGAGTCCTGGGGTTGCATGAGCCCTAGAAACTATAGTCTACCTCCCACTACTCTGGTTTGAACTGTGTCTTTCTGAAACAAATCAAGATCATACAGTTTTCTATTCTAGCTTGCTTCAGTAAACCACAGTTTAACCTAGTCCTACTTTCAGATTAATAATAATCTGTCATGAGTTTAAACTACAGGATGGATGTCTTCAACTATAGTTTGGTGTTATATCTGATACTGCCCATGGGGTGTTTTAAATAATCAGTATGCTCTGGGTTGGCTTCAATCTGGAGCTTGATGCATTAGGTGTGCAGAACATCTGGAGGAGTATTGGAGAATTGTAATGACAAACAAAAATGCATGTTTGCATACTTGCACTTGGTGTCTGTGTATAATGAAAAAAAGGACACAGGTGGGGAGAAATTGCAGGTCAGATTACTCTTTTGCTCTGTCAGTGCAAGTCAGGAAATTAATACAGCAAATATATTTCAAATCACCATTATCATAATCAGTAGTAGTACTAGAGATATATACAAGCTGTGGGGGAAAGTAGAAAAGTGCACATGGGAAGTGAAACAGAGAAAAACAAAACCACGTTGCCATTTCTACCTTACTCCCTTCTAGAAAGAAGCAAACACTAATGCTCACCAGAAATGAACATAGCAAGAGTGCTGCCCGATGTTGCTTTGATGAGACAGGTCTAAAATCATCAAAGACTGCCCTTTTGTTTCTATCAAAAAGTACATGCCAGGCCTATAGAGACCACTGAGTAGGGTAGATGGTAACAGTAATTAGCCTCTGTGATAGATAAACCTGTCTCCTCAGATGATCAAAGAAAACCAAAATGGCTAAATTATAAGCAATAGTGAAGTAATATGAATAAAACAGAGGAGAGTTACAGTCCCCACAATTGCATTATGTAGGTTGTTAACTCTACAGTGGCACCTCACAAGACGAATGCTCCATAAGATGAATTCTTCATAAGACAAATGAAATTTCTGGGTAAAGGCATTTTTCACAAGACAACAGTTTGCTTACCAGATGTCTTGCGAAAAATCTGTCTTATGGGGTAGGCATTTGAATTTTGCACACTCACAACCCCAGGGGGTTATGGGCACATGACAATCAGAAGCTTGGTCTTCCATCCCGACCGTCCTGACTGTGTAGCACCTGATCTGCGGGTGCTGCATGGTCATGAAAGCTAGGATCGAAGCTGCCACCACCCCCACCCCCATTTAAATGGCTTCATGTACAGAACCCTTGGCAAAGGAGAGGCAGCGCCTTATGTGCCTGCAATGTGCTGCCTTCCTTTCTCCAAGGACTCCATACATGGTGCCTGGGGAAAGGAAGGCAGTGCCTTGTGCTCTTCTGCTCTTCTGAGAACCGCCTCTCCTCCATTGAGATGGAAGGGTCATCATGGCCAAGAAGCGGTGGCAGAAGAGCTCTGAGGAGGAGAAGGAGAGTAAAAAGCAGCTCCGGTCAGCATTGGGAAAAGAAGCCAGTGGAGCCAAAGGGGTGGATGGAGGCACGGAGAGAGGGAGCAAGGGAGAGAAAAATGACCTTTAATCCCTGCACATCTTTCCAGCAGGTCCGCGGTGCACCCTGGCTTTGGAGAGGGTGCCTCTCTCTTCCTCTGATGCATGAATGCTCTTCTTCTTTTTTATTTTCTTAAGCCTCCCCCTTCTCTTCCTTCTTTCTTTTCAAGTCTTTAACTAAATCAGTAGCAGCAACACGGAGGTGAATCACCTGAGAATCTCAAGCCTCTTTTCTAATATTTTTGCTCCCCATGCCACTACCTTAGGGGGTGTGATGGATGAGAGGGTGATGCACTCGGAGTTGTCAGTATCAGCTGTCTGTCAGCTGCAGGGGGCAGCCTTCTGTCCATTGATTGAAGGGATTTGAGATAGCCTTCCCATGGGGATGCACTGAAAACCTATTAATCCGTTCCCTCCAAAACAGATTAATTGGTTTTCACTGCATTCCTATGGGAAACTGTGCCTCTTAAGACATTTTCTTCCTAAAATGAATGGACCCCTGGAACCAATTAAATTTGTCTTAGGAGGCACCACTGTATTTTAAATATGCCTGAATCTTATTTTGCTTGCTTTTTTACAAGTGCAGTATAAATCTTCAAGTTATCCTAGTAGTAACACTGCCTTATTTTCAAGCATACTGTTCATTATGTAGGTTAATAATTAATTAGTTGGTTGGATAGCAATCAGTGGTTTAGATATCTGGCTGTGGAGCCAGAAGCTATGAGTCTGAGAACCAACCTGTCTACTCATGGGCAAACTGCCCATGGTTTAACAATACACCCTGTGAAATTGCCACCCATGGTCCTTCAGCGCTGAGGGGGGGGGTGGCAAACACTCCTATCAGGTGTCCCTTGGCTCCATACCTTACCTGCCTTCTGACCCTACCCACCTGTGTGACCAAATACTGTGAAAGAACCACACCAGACCCAGTAAATAACATTAAGAACGGGATGGGTGAAAACACACTTGCTCCTTGTCTGGCCAATCGGGAGCAGGTCAAAAATTTCCATCCGGCTCCGTAGCGACCAGTAGAACTCACTCTTAATTCAGGGTGGGCGGGTGGGACTCCGCTTGCTGAAAAAAGAGAGGCCAGCTGACTGTTGGGAGCTCCTTTTAAGGTAGGCTCCTGGCTGGCCTCTCCGAGCCACCGTCGGGCTCATCCGTCTTTGCCTCTCCTAGGAGGGCAGGGGCAAATTAGCTCCTGCAGTGCATTGCGCACCGCGGTAGAGCCTTTCACAAGGGGTGCCAGGTTTTAGGGTTTCCTTTTGAGGTTTTGGGTTTGGTGGACCAGTTTTTGGGTTCCAGGCTCTGGGCCTAATCTGAAGGATTGTGTGTTGCCAATGGAGAAGCCTTACAGTTTAGGGTTCATTACCTTAGATTCAAGGCATCTCTTTCTGTTCTCCTCAGAAGCACTCTTCTCTGTTTCATTATCATCCTCTAGAGATGCCATGGTAGTCTTCCAATTAATAATAGTTTCATTGTTAATTTCTCTCTCATACACATCATGTTGCAATGATTGCTTAGTTTCAGGCTTTTGCCATAAAAGCTCAAGGAATAGGATACTATTGACTGGCAACCCAATTTTTCTCCTTAGTTCCGGTATTTCAATATAGGGGAGATATATTTCATTCTGTGTTTCATCTGTGCTATATATGATTTTCTACACAGAAACGTTATATCTTCCTACCCTTACACTACAAAACATTTTGAGTATCTGCTACTCCACAATATTAAACACCACGGGATACTGATTCTTGAGCTCTGTCAGCTTTACTCCTCAATAACTGTGAATTAATTTATAGATTTACCTACTTCCTCCAAACTAAAAAAGTCCCAGTGGTGGACTGTAATCTTTTCAAAATACAGGAAGTCAAAAATTACACTTTTGCTTGTTTGCTTTCTACATGATGGTTGAGATCACAACATATTTGGTACAGCTAGTTTAAATGTCTGTTCACCCTCTTGCTCATTTTAATATTGAGGCCTTCACATGTAGACCTAATATTTAAATATCAAGAGTCACTGGAACAAGGTCAGCTCAACACCAGTCTATTTGCCTGGGAAATTTATATTGGTTTATGAACCTGTGTAGTATAGCTACTATTTTATACAATGACAGAGAGAATATAATTCATTAAAATTCTACTAAAATTTGTTAGATTTTGTAAACCACTGCCCTATCATTAGATAAAAGGTGGTGCATACATATATTAGGCAAACAATGTTTACATTAAAATGTGGCATATCTGAGAAATTGTTTAACATTTCAACCCTGCTGACAACACTCTTTGACCTTTGGAAACATTTCTTACAAAGAAACCATTAGACAGAGGGATTTTGAAAGGAATCCATAGACAAATGTCCAAGAATTTGGAAGACAACACAATTGTAAATTGGGATTGATTATTTTAATTTTTTAAAATACTCCTTTTTCCATACTGGGAAGATTTTCCTATGCCATGAGATGAATATTGGATCTCATAAAAGGAAAACACGTACCCACTCAGGTATGCTCTCTTTTGATTATTGATTATTCACAAAAACATGAAATGAACAGATATTATCTGGTGTAAATTTTCATGGACTACACATGATTAACAAGGCTCATGTACTGATTAGCAAAATAATTGTGTTATAGATTACTAGCATTTTCAATTTTAAACTTTGCATTAATTATATACTGTAACTTAAAAATATTAAACGGGGGAATTCACTTCAGCTTCAGAAAATAATACAGCAGTACCAACAGATGATTATTGTTATTGCTGCAACTTTGGGGAAAAATAAAATATGACCCACAAGAGAATAATCTTGTTACCAAGGAAACCTAAGTGAAGCACACCACTAATATATAAGCACTTTAAAAAGAGAAGATTGGGATAACAAAGTCTGACAAAGAAGAAGTTGCTTTGGTTTACCATCATAGGTATGTTTAAAAGTGTATTTAGGATATTGGCAATTACCAATGATTGAATATCCATTAGAATAAATAGGCCAAAATGGTAATGGTATCCATGTAAGGTTCACAGCTAATAGTTGCTATTGGTAATTGGTGAAGTGTTGATGGGTATCTTGAGAATGTACCTGGTCACATGCCTGATTATCCAACTGTATTGTGCTATAGCACCTCATCAATTAGCCACAATCAGCTGTAGCTAGTTATGCAAACATTACGTGAATGCTCATAGGGTTCCTGCCATATCTAACTATATAGACTTCACAGCTTTTTTTGTGCCATTTATGAACTGTCTAAATAGCATGCATCACACTTGCTATAGTTTTGTTGCTTAAAAACAAGAAGAAGGATACTAGATGCAAGGCCTTGGAGCAATATTGGCAACACTCCCTCTTATCTATTCAGTGTTGAGTAGCTGAGAGATTGATGAGTAAAATAAACTTGAGTTGCATAGAAGTAAATAAATAATAATGGACAGATCTCAATGACACAAATTTGAATATAGCATTTAAATCCCAAACCAGGGGTGAGCAATTGCAGTCTTCCCTATGTTTTTGGCCTATGGATTCAAGCAGTCTTTCCCAACACAGCTCATAGCAAGGGGTTGTAGGAGTTGCAGACCAAGTACATCTGGTGTGCCATAGTTGTGCATCTCTGTCCTCAGTCTTAGACAATCATTTCCATATGACCTAAATATTGTCTAGAAAATAAAAGAATTTAGGTTAAGTGGTGTTACTGTTAACTTGTCCATCATTAAGGAAATGTATGTAAGGCTGCTTTTTTGCACCTGAGAAATCATTATGCAAATAAACCCTGTTTTTGACTCCTAAAAATCAAGCCTTAAAACAGACAAATCTGAAACTTAGGGAAGTGAGAAAAGCTCTTGCTATGACCATTATAATCAATTGACCTGCAGACCAACCAGCCAGTCAGTCAGTCAACCAACCAACCAACCAACCAATTATCAACACTGCATGGTTATGTTTTCCTGAATCATCTTGCCAGCAAAGATTTTTATAGGATCCACCAAAACATTTTGGAAATCTAGACTGCTGTTGGGTGACATGAGGAGGGTAAGTCACAGAGGCCATGTCTAGCCTGCAGACCTCTGGTTCCAAGATTTGGCCTTCAGTCCATTGTTGAGCCAAAACTCCATTCATCCCTCACTAGTGGGTATGCTGGCTGGGACTGACAAGAATTCTGGCTGATAAAAACTTTCAAGAAAGCAGATTCCCTACTTTGAGATGAAACAACACTACGTCTGAAATCCTGTTGCTTAGCTTAGTAAATAGAACTCTCTCTCTCTCTCTCTCTCTCTCTCTCTCTCTCTCTCTCTCTCTCTCT
>JAHTLZ010000007.1:5606131-5618439 GCA_023846285.1 Phrynocephalus versicolor | reverse complement strand
CTTTTGAATTTCCCACTTCAAAAGCCTCTAGCCCTCCACTGAACCAGAGAGTGGTAGAGGGCTAGAGGCTTTTGAAGCAGGAAATCCAAAAGCCTACAGCCCTCCACCACTCTCCAGGTCTTCTGAGCCAGGTGAGCATGCAGTAACCACCCAACATTTGCCTGGCTCACCCCTCTCCTTCTGAGCCAGGCAAGCATTGGGTGATCTCCTAATGGTCACCTGTCTCACAAGAACCAGAGAGCGGAGGAGGCCTGGAGGCTTTTGAATTCCCCCATGTACCAGCAAGGGTGCTGGTGCAGTGGGAAATTTAAAAAAAACCCAGCCCTCCACCGCTTTCTGTTTCAGATCTACTGCCACCCAGCTGGTTTTCACAGCTACGGCTCTGGGGAGCAGGATGACTTTAATCCCCCTCTGCCCCTCTCTTCACAACCCCTGCTATAAAAAAAAAACAAAAAACAAAAAAACCCCAAAAACAAGCTAGGTGGTGGTAGCAATTTTCATTTTTCATTTCATTTTATAGTGATTTTTTTAAAAAATGTTACTTACAAAACAAAACTGAAACAGATATTGGGGGGGGGCAGTATTTTTCCATTTTGTGCCCATCCCTATTAGCCACCATTAAACCAATGTTGGAAATATATACGCTAGCAGATATAACCCCAAAAGTAACTTTTTTAAAGTTCTGTTTGAAGTTAATTCCTCCTTCTATTGAAAAAGATGCAAATGTATTGCAGAATATCCCAATAGTTAAGATGCAATACTTTTACTCCATTTTTAGTATAGGTGTACCATATAGTTACTTTTAGGGGAGCCAGTATGAGCCTGAACTCCTAGCAGGATCACCCAAGATGGAATAGTCACAACTGTGACATCAGACTAAGAGGCATCCATTGTCTTCAGAAAAGTTACAGTACTTGGCAGCAGCAGCCCCTGAAGGTGACACTAGTGGAGTAGACAACAGCAGTGATACTCAAGCCAACTGTTTGCTAATACTGCACAGAAGGTAGCAAAGATAAGCCCCTGCTGAACATCCCTTACCATGAAATCCCTATGATGAGACAGTACAAAATGAAACAAGAGATACTGCTGCAACATGAGACGCCCCAGGTCAGAAAGCACTCAATCAGTTACTGGGGAAGAGCAAAGGACAAGTAGAAATAACTCTGTCACTAATGATGGAACTAGCTTAAAGCCAAAAGGATGTCTAGTAGCCGACATATGCTTATGTGAAAAGAAACTTTAATGCCGCACAACATACAACTGGAACATGATATATGAATCAAGATAAACTGGAAAGTGTAAAGCAAGAAATGGAATGCATAAATGTATTCGTGAAGGCTTGTATAAATGTATCAGGAATGTATAAACATTGCAGTGCTTGATGCCAATGAACTAAAGAGGACTGGATTTTCTTTTTCAGCCAGATAACTACAACATGTTTTACTGTAGAAATGACAGATCCAGAAAAAGGGGAGTGGCTCTACTAATGAGGCAAAATATAGTGGAGGCAGTTAGGGGCTATAATATAAAGTTTTACCAAATAATATCAATCGGACCCAGTGGAAAACCTATCAGCATAACCATCATTCAAAGCTATGCTCTAATTATCAAATTAGATAAAAATTGAATGCTTTTATGCAAACATTGAGGAGGAAATAGATCACTCCAAAATAAGACATATAATAGATATAAGGCATACAACAGATGACTGGAACATGAAAGTGCAAATAAAGCGGAATCAAATCATAGAATCACAGAATCAAATCATAGAATCATCAACTCCAACCCACTGCTCAATATAGGAATTCAAAACAAATTAGATATAACAGATGGATGTCTATTTTTTTCTTGAACGTCTCCAGAATAGGGGCACTTAGCACCTCCCAAGGACGTTGGTTCCATTTTCGTACTGCGATTATGAAGTTTTTTCCTGGTATTCAGCTGAAATCTGGCTTCCTGCAAATTGAGCCTATTATTATGAGTCCTGCGTTTTAGGAATATTGAGAACAGATCCTATCCCTTGTCTGCTTGAATAGTTTTCAAGTACTTGAAAAGTGCGATGATATCTCCACTCAGTCTTCTGTTCTCAAGTCTAAAAATGCCTGGTTCATCCAATCTTTCCTCACAGAACTTGATTTCTAATACAGTGGAACCTTGACTTACATCATCAATCCATTCCTGAAGTCTCGACTTAAGTCAAACATGACTTATGTCAAATGAACTTTTCCCATAGAAAGTAATGGGAAAGTGGATTAATCCGTTCCAGATGATGAAAAAGACCCCCGAAAACAGCAATTTAACACAAATTTGACTGGGATAGGAGATTCCTTCCGGGGATGTAAATGAAATGTCTCTTCAAAGAGAGGAGGAGGCAGTGGAATTATAGTCCACAAGTTATACGCCTCCACTTTTTAATGTTCATAGCAACAATGTCTAACATTTAAGTTTTACTGATTTTTAACCTGACATTCCAAGTTCTGAACAACTCTATGCTTACTATTAGAGTCCCACAACTGTACAGCTCCCCAACTAAAATGCTTCCATTGTGGACCAAACTTCTGCAGCCAGATTTTTTACAAGACTGAGCCGACTGTCTAACCAGCGAGGCCAGCCCCGAGCTCCCGGCCCTTCTTCTTCTCCGGCAGCAGTGGCGGCTTCGGTGAGGCTGAGGACCAGCTCCAGGTGCCGCCCGATTCCAGTGCCTTATGCTGGGGCTCCGAGCTGTAAGTCAAAGCCTGCGACTCAAGTCAAACAGGCCCCTTCTTGATGCAAGGCAAATATGATGCAACTCAAGCAGCATGTAAGTCAAGGTTCCACTGTACTATGGTCATCCTTGTCGCCCTCCTCTGTATTTGTTCTAGTTTGTTGATAACCTTCAAGTGTGTGGTGTCCAGTACTTAATATGAGGTCTTAACTAGTCCTGAATAAAGGACTAGAATTTGGAGACTAAAATTCTTGTCAAACTTATCAGGGTCTTTTTGAATTTTGTTTCTGTCTTCCAGAGTAATAACTATTCCATTCAATTTTGCATCATCCACAGATACAATAGGCACTCCTTCATGCAAGTCATTAATAAAAATGTAGAAAAGCATTGTGCTTAGGACTGAGCCTTGTGGTTCTCCATGGCTAACTTCCTCCCAATTTGAGAAGGAATCATTGAGATGTGCTGATACCAATATTTGGGATCTCTTAGTTGCTGAAAATAAAATGGCTGAATTCTTTCTTTCTTTCTGACTTTCTTTCTTTCTTTTAAATACATCAATGATACTGTATTGAAGAATCTCTTTCAGTTAGATTCAGGACATAATGCTCCACTGAACATTGCTGTGGATATTAAGTATATGAGATGCAGAAAATAATGTTTTGTGTATTAAAATGGTTATGAAAAATAGATATGGTGCAGCTTTCCAGAGTTTAATAACATGGCTATTTTATTGTGTCAGCAGATAACATTGTTTTGATAAATATACAAAGGCATTATGTCTCCTCTCTAAAGATCTTGTAAGATATTATTTCAACATCATTGGAGAATGAATACCAAGAGTCACAGATTGAAAGCAGCTAACAATGGATGGGATAAAAAGCTGCTGCCTTTTGCTTCATGCACAAAAGAACCATAAGAAGCACGTGACACATCCAGTTTGGGGGAAAATGCCAATCAGCTGGAGAATTTACAGAAATCACTCAGATTGATGCAAAACACATTTCACTAAGGGTGTTGCACAGCATCCCCTATCAACTCTGCTAGGCAGATTTTCATGCCTCAGAAAGATTGTACAAAATATAGTGAAGCAAATGATGGCCATGTCATGGGCTATACAGTAACTATTGCTTTTCAGGGAGTATTATCTATTCATCACCTTTTCAGGATCTTGGCTACCCAATTTCTTTGAAAAATAAGAGAAAGCAGGAAGTACAAAATTTTTCAATTCCTGAGCTTTCTTCTAAAAGGCATGTGCTCTACCAACTGTTTTTCATTTCTGTGGTATAGGAAAGGGGTTATAGAAGGGAGGTGGTAACTTAGAAGAAATACATTGCCTGTCTGCCCCGATCACAACTCACTGACTGTTTCTTCTAAACCTAAGGCATAAAAAAGAATGTCGGCTCCTTCCCTCCTGTCAATTACAAGGAGTGATATTGCATTTATCCATTTTTATCTCCGCCAGAATGTGGCTCTGGAGAAACATAGCCCAGAATAGCTCAGTAAACCCTGCTCCTTTTGCAAACCTGAGAACCTCACATCACCACCTAGAAACATTGCTGTTCGGTGAGAGTTATAACCCTCATCCTCTCATGCTTTCCCACCAGCACCATAATTCCCAATGAATATTCATGACAAAAGATGCACAGTGAAGCTGAATGGCACCTTAGTAATGTAGCTCTGAAGATACTTTTTGTAAGTAAATTTTTTTTTAAATTTCCCACCACCATCCTTGTGCACTATAAAAAGAGAGGAAAGTTTCATTTGCATGAAATTATGACAGCTACTCCTGTCTGTCTGGCCTTTTAAAGATTAAAAGTATCTAATTGGTACTTTGACTGTGGTCACATCTGGGTTTTGATCCTGACCTTCTGAAGGTCCGGCTTTTCCTCTTCATCCCATCACGTGATTTAAATGTGGGACAAGAGTTCTCACATCAAAAGCTGTTTTTTAAAAAGTGCAGTTCAGCCCCCCCCCCCCGGCCAGCAGGTGGCACTGGCATTTGAAAAAAAATGGACCACTTGGCTGGGGGGAATTAAAACTTGTAGGACTGGATAGAGCTTCCTGTTTCTCCGAAGGTGAAAAGCAATAAAAAACATAGCCCATCAGCCCCAGGAACAGCCGGTTGGTGCTATGAAAAAAGAAATAAAAAGAAACCTGGGTCATCTGCATGGTCTCACGGCGTCTGCCTCCTTAAAAGCTGGATTTTCAAAGCAAGGCAAAATTTTCCCTACCTCTTGGGTGATTCACAGAAACCTCCCTTAAGGGAGCATTACTGGGTTTTCATTTTTCTTTTTCTTTCTTTTTTTCTTTCAAAAAGCCTGGTGTCTGTGGGGACAGCATTTTTAGACACAGGTTATCTGGTAATTTAAACTGCTTTTAAAGGGGCCTTAGTGAACAGATCCATTTTTCCTTGTTATGTTCAGGCAAACATATTTGTATGAGATAGAAATTGTACACTGAAATAAACTTCAACACAAAGAAGTCTCTCCTTGTCTTGTTTTCACAATGGACGTTAGAAATCTCACAAGGACTACTCTGCCCTGCCAAGAATGAATAATTTTGTGAACATTTGTGACATTCAACCTGTAAGAATTTTAAAAGAAGTTTTATGGATTCTAAAGACATCATAACATTGTGGTAGACTGCTGGATATATTGCAATGGTGTTTGTATATTTTTCTCCTTAGAGAGGAGGCATGATGTTTTGTGCATTTATCAAAACAATGTTATTTAACTCTGAAATGCTGCAACATATTACATATGTAGCTGCCTCAGATGGTCAGTTGAGCTATCCTAGTGTTGTCTTTGCACCAGCTCAACAGCAAAATATCGCCTTCAGAACAATGGGATCATTGAAGTGGAAGTGTAGGATACTGGTGGAGAAGGGTTTTGTGGGGAGATGATCTACAGTGAAACTATATAGCTGTTTTCCCTAGAGTAAGAAAGCTCTATCAAGAAACCATATAAATACTGTTGCTTGGGTAAGGAGACTTGATTAATAAAAGAATTAATGGTGTGCTGATTTCCCCCATTCATAACATCTTATGGCTAGTGTGTGTTTATCTCAAGTAATGTTCCAAGGCAAAAAAGGTAATTTCATGAATAACTGGCTATTTAAGATTTTATAAGGCAAAACCAATTGTTAAATCAACACTGTACATGAGAGAAATGGAAAATTAAATTTGAAGTTATGTCCTCAGTTGCTGGATCATATAGAAATTTTTTGGTATCCCTTTGGACTTGGACTTGAGATAAAAAGAGACAGCACGGGGAAATCATTTCTGCTGATGCACAATTCTGGGTAAATCAGAGCTAAATGTATTACATATTAAAAGGAACCCATTTTGTTACTCATTACTTCTCAGTAGCGGCATCACCACTAGCATTATCTTTTTTCCCACAGAAGTAATCCATTTATTGCCCATAACTATTGTCACACTTAAAAATTAATTTTGTAAAGGGTAGTTTCATTACAGCTTACATAAAAGTAATTATTTATTTACAACTACTTGGTTATCTGCAACTAGTTAAACCTCTTTTTCATTTCTCTTTTATCTTCAAACTATCTATAAGTTGTGTGAAACGCTCCCGGTTGCCTTTCCTTTTCAGAAGCAAAACTAAGTATGCACACATGCACATCTGGGAATTGAGTCATGGCAACTGGACTTCTTTTCTTGTGGGATCAAAACATTTTATTACTCATCTGAGTAGCTTCCTAAGTCTGAGAAAAGTTGTTGGGAGGCTTCCAATGTATAGTTCATCTTGGTTTCAGCCTAATATATTGAAAATCCCTCTCTCAACAGGGGTGGGGAATTTAGGCACAATCTCCCACTTATCAATCCCAAGACAAATCAGAACCATGTCGCACCTCCACCAGGAAGACCAATGTTAAGTACCTATTAGACATGAGCATTTTGTGTTGGAAAAGGTCTGGTTCCAAAATGACACACAACAGAACAGCTGCCATTCAGTACTGGTATCCACCTTCCAGAACAAAATCAACCAGTCTCTTTCTTTGTTTTGGGCAGTACGGGGCCAAACTCCAATGAAGAAGCAGATGCATCATCTTTCACTCTCTCTAGTGCTGGCCAATCAGGACCTGTGCAGGGACATGCATCATCTCACCTCCCTATCTGATTGGCCAGCACCAGGAAGAAGGAAAAATGATGATTTGGAGGCTTTTTCCTGCTTGGGGTTTAGCCCTGCACTGCCCACAACAAGGTAAGAGACTGGGTGATTTTGTTCTGGAAGGTGGATCCTGGTACCAAATGTCTGCTGTGCTGCCATATTTCATTTCATAACTGGACCCCTTCCAAATTGTCTACTACCCATACTACTGTTGGGAAGGGTTGCACAGGTGTGATTTTCATACATCCCAGGCCATTGTATATCTAACGGGACTATTGAGGCTATCATCCACCTAATGAGCCTATTCAGACCAGGGTGGAGTGAAACCAAGGTGAATTTAAATTGGAAGACTCCCACCAACTTTCCTCAGACTGAATAAGCCATTTGAATGAGGAGCAAAATGTTTTGATCCCACAAGAAAATAAGTTCAGTTGTCATGACTCAACTCCCAGATAACCTCACCTGGATGACTGAGAAATCTCCATAGACATGCATGCACATGTACACTGGAAGCCTAGAAGGAGTGAAAGATTTTAAAGAAATATGTCAGCTATCTCCCATCTTTCAGATTCTTAAACAATGTAACAGTCGTCTTATTTTAGGGAATTCTAACATTTCATATAATTTGCAAATCTGCTAAAACAAACAGACCAATCAAAAATAAAAATTCAATCCCCCATTACAACAAAACAGTTTCCTTAGCAAGACAGTTCCTCAGTAATAGACACTCATACAGACTGAATACAAATCTGGGTTTTGATCCAGAAATTGTCGCAAATGTTATTTCCCACCACCACCCCTTTATCTCCCAATTCTGGATTTAAAAAGCAGAAATAGTTACAATGATGATGAAGTGTTTTTTGTTTCCACTAATTTGTGTTTAACCAGCAGTTGTGTTTCCTTCGTATTTGCATTATTATTTTTTTCACCAGAGCAATCTCCTGGCAGAAATGATATATGTAAAAATATTAGCAGGCAATGCATTTTTTTCATAATAAAATGGAGCGTAAGGTTTTTGGCTTTATTTTGTGCTTTGCTACTAAGGAGTGAGGCGAAAGAATGCTAGATCAATGAACAGAAGGTGTGTGGCAATGTACCAAGAGTGCATTCCCTAGATAGTTTTAGATTTCACCTTTAATGTGTTAGCTGCTGTCTATACCGGGAAGCTATAGAGATTTTAATCTGCCTGAGGTTTTAGAAAACAATACACAACCACCACCCCAAACATTCCTGTACTGGGTTTGAAAATGTTTGCTTTATTCAAATGCTTTAAAATAGTTCAATGTGATACTGGGCCTAACCTTTTCGCTTGCATCTCAGGCACAGACTTGTCATTTTGCATAAGTTAACATTGTTTGTGCAGGTAGACATTTATTATTTTTGATGCACATATGCCAGATTCATCTAGCATTATAACACTTTCTGTCATCTTCATCCAAACAACATCTGGCAGCTGTTGCCAGAGTGACCTTTCAGATACAGTAGAAGGATGCAAGAAGGGGGAGAAAAAAGTCTGGTGTCTACTATTACAGGAGGGGAAGTGCTATGAAATTATCTCTGTGGATTGTTCAAATGCAAGCATCTTCTCATGGACTGTTGCTGTGTTTCAGATCAAGTTGTGACAAAGCTGGGTGTGAATCACTTGGCAACAATATCATAGTTACAAATCTGCACTATTCCAAGATAAATGTGCAAAATCAGAGTGGATCAATGGTTTTGTGTATTTATGGGGTGAACATGGGTCAGAGTAAAAACAAGAAATGGTTTACCATTGGGCACACCACAATCCCCATGGATCTTCCATGTTTGATATTTATGGTTTGATATTTATGGTGCAAAGAAGCCCAACAATTTGAATTAAGGAAATGGAAAATCAAAATATTGAGAAGCCAGTGAGCAACAGCTGATTCCCCCAATAAAGGCCAATATCTGTTCTTGGCATTCCAGTCACTGAGACACTAGGGTGGGCTGAGATTAGCTTCACTATGCACTGCTTGCCCCTTTGTAGCTGTTCTGTCAGTCCTTTCATGTTAAATGTGGAACAAAACAAAAAAATTACATTGTAACAGCTAGCTAGGATTCACATTCTACACTTTTCTTTTTATTTCCTTATCTAGTTTAGATCTTTTAGGATCGGGTGGGTGGGTGTGACTGTGGTTGGACATCTGCATTCCTTATGGGGGGCTTCGATTGGTTGGGCAGCATTGGTGCATTTTTAACTCCTTTTGGTGCATTTGCAAAAAGTACAGGGAATGTTTGCCATATATTCTCATGACCACAGATCAGACCAAATATTTTTGTACTCATTTTCCAATACTGTTCATTCTCAGCCATGCAGTGCAAGCATAAATAGATAAGGGTTTATTGTGTATGAATGCCCTGACAAGATTTGCAACAAAACAAAACAAAAACAAAGCAAAACAAAAAGGAATTAACAAAACAAAAAACTTCATCTGAATCTTTTTAGAAGAAAAAAATATTTGGGGGAAATGCTATTTCTGAGATTAGATGGTCGTTGATCTGCCAAGCTTATGTTATCTTTCCAGTTGAGACATTTCAAATGTTGGTGCTTCTTGCTTCTTTCATGATTCATCCTTCTTCTTCTTCTTTTTTGTTCTGTTTCTTGATAAACATTTTCAAGGCTTTATGTTTATGACATCATTAATGATGGTATATTTCACTCACTCTTAAAAGAGAGAGAATTTATTTCCCTTAGGCAAAAATACAAGAAAAGGAAACTTTTTCAAAAATCCACACAATTGTGTGACAAAGGAAACCACTGGTTAAGTCACAATTGTTTTTAACCAGTAGATCAGTAAATGTGAGATAAAGTAAAGCCTCAACCTCATTTGCCCCAAGACTTCTCATTATAACAGGGGTGAGAAATATGCTGTTGAACTGCAATGCCCATCAACCTTAGCTGGCATAATTAAAGGTGAAGAAAAATGGCACTGCACTCCAGCAACCCCTGTGGAGTGACATATCTCCCTTCCCTGCTTCATAATTATGGCAACACTGAATTGAAATCTAAAGAAAAATATATTATTTATGTTTGAGGCCTGTTTCTGTCTCATGAACCAATATCACCACATGCTGTAAATGTGCTGTTCATGATGGAGTGAACCAACTGTTAGGTTATTCTATACTCCAAAGAGAAGAGATTGCAACAGTGACATCAGGGACTCGACAAGTAAACTAAAATGAATCCTGTTTGTATAGATGATTGCAATATTTATGTTCTATACATTATGTTCAAACACTCTCAGGATGAGCTCCAGACAAGAAAGTGGTTCTGAATGCATATCTCTACTAGGGGCAGCCTAGGGACTGTGTGTGTGCTGGGGGGAGAGAAGTTAAGCATCTCACCCCAGCATTTCAAGACTGGGACACAACTAAGGCCATGAGCTGCCTTTTTTGCTTTGAAATCTGGAAAGACTATTTTGGTTACAAAAAAAGCACAGTTTCTGAGTCATGAAGCTAACTTGAATAAATATTTCTAGAGAGGAGCTCCACCAAATCTTTACCCGTGGATAGAAATGGGCACGAAATGAACTTTTGGTTCGTTTTGTTATTTGTTATTCATTTCGTTACGTAACAAAATGAATAATGAACGGCCCCCTCTAAGAGAAATGAAAGGAAATGAAATTGAAATTTCCATTTCATTTCATTTCGTTTGGTTTGCCGGTGTCTCCTACTTGGTGCTGGTCCTTCCTGGTCTGGTCCTCCTGGCTGCAGGGAAGGGGCATCCAGGAAAAAAAAAAGCCCTCGGCCAAAAGTAAAAAAAGAAAAGATCCGGTGTGTGGGCGGGGTATTGGCCCACGAGCACCGTACCTGACCCGCAGGCCGCCGAACCCATAGGCTGGCAAAAGTAAAACAAAAAAACAAAACAAAAAAAACCCTACCAACCAGCCCATGCTACAGCTGTTAGGGGGGGCACGTGGTTGGCTGTAATAAAATAAAATAAAATTAAAATTAAAATTAAAAAATTAAAAAAGGAGCTCCAACCCAGCCCCAAGGGTGGCTGGGTCGGTGCTCTAAAATAAATAAAAAATTAAAAAAAAATAAAACAAGCACCAACTCGGCTACAGTTGGCACTTTAAAAAAATGAAAAAAAGGAGCGCCCCCAGGAGCCGCATGGTCGGTGCTTTAAAAAAAATGAGGTGCTGGCCCCAAGCCAGCACCTCGAAAAGCCCCTGCCGCAGGGACCAGGATCTGCCACTGCCACCATTGCTGTGTCAAAAGTCAAGCATAATTAGGCTATGCCACAAAACACACACACACACACACACACACACACACATACACACACACACACACACACACACACACACACACACACACACACACACACACACACACACTTTCAATTTCTCTTTAACTCCCAGAATTCATTATTTCTGTCACTTCTTTCAAAACACAAGCCTTGCTTCTCTATTTTTCCTATGTGCTTCATAAAGCTGAGAACATCAACATAGGAAGGTTGTTGTATTATTCACCTTACATTAAAAAGTCTCAGATGCCTTAATCCTGAAATATTGCCTCTTTATTCAATTGAATTTTAAGCTCTCTTTTTTAAAAAAGTTTATAAGATGCAGAAACACTGTCTGAAATGGATTTTTGTCATTTTTAATTGATGAATGACCACAGAATTTAAATTCATAGCCACTTTTTCAACTTCTTGTGTCCCTTCTGAAGTGATGTATTCCATCTGAAATAAGTTAAGCCTTATATAAGCCAAAAATACAAAATGAAAATTAATTTAATTAATCTAGGTTAGCCTAGAGATTCATACTGAAATAAATGTCAGAATGTAAACACTCTTATGTTGGACAGTCAAAGCCTAAATATGAATCTGAAGACACAAAACCCAGTTAAAGGGTTTATATTATTAGCAACAGCAGAATAAAACAACCAAGATGTCAACCTATTAGAGATGGGCAAGAAACGCCAAAACGGCATTTCATGCTCGTTATTCGGGCCCTGGGGCCTGCTTCAGGTTGTTTCTGTTTTTGGGGCCCCAGGGGCCTGCTCCATTTTTCGGGCATCATTTTTTGGCACCCGGCGGGACAGCATTCCCGCAGCTGTGGGGAGCCCTCCTGGGGCCGGGCACCACTAGAGCCAGCGGCAAGCCTCCTGGGAGAGCTGTCCCGCAGCCGCAGCGAGCCCTCCTGTAGCCATGCGCTGCCAGAGCCGCCAACAAGCCGGCCAGGAGAAAAGTCCCGCAGCCATGGGAGCGGTCTCCTGGCCGGCTTGATGGCGCCGGAGGTCCTGGGAGGGCTGGGGGGAGATTTAAAAAGCCCGCTCTTCCCCCACCCCAGCAGGTGGGAGGAGAGAGTGGGCTTTTTAAATCTTCTCCCCTCCCAAAGCTAGCACCAAGTCGCTACTGGGTGCTGTCTCCGGGAGGGGGAAGTGGGGGAGAGAGCATGGGCAGGGAAGATCCCTTTCAGATGCCCCTTCACCTCTCTATGTGCAGAGGG
>JAHTLZ010000007.1:5595937-5606091 GCA_023846285.1 Phrynocephalus versicolor | reverse complement strand
CTTGTGAAATAATTCCAGGTCACTCCAGAACTTGTTAATTCTATATAAGGGCTATTTATTTATATAATTTATATGTTCTACATGAAAAAATGAAAAGTAAAAATAAAAAGATTCTAAACATGTAACTTTTGACAAGTCCCAGGCACATTGCTTTATTTTTCAAAATAATCCTTACAGCTATGAACAAAACTGTAGGCAAAAATACTTAAATACTCAAAAGGTGAACTTGCACCTAAATATAAAACATAGGAATGTTGACATATAGAAGATAATACAGTCAAAAATATAAGAGCATAAATGCAATAAAATATAAAAAAGTAATTTAAGATATATCCTGAAATACAGGAGCATTTTCATTAGGAGCCCAGACTCTTTCAAGAGTAAAAATGAATAAAAGGGGCTTATAGCCTAAGAAGACAGATAATAAATCTCTAGAATATTCCATTTACCTTATTATTTTCAATAAAAGGCATTAAAACTATTTAAACTTTTAAAACCTAAAAGCATTCCTTAGGTCTATGCATTGCATCTTATACAGAGAAAACCTTTTTCTCTAATAGAGAAAAGCTCGCCACCCTTTATCTATGCTATTCTTATGGCTTTCACCTGACTGCTCTAAGTCTGTTTGCCATTCCTCACTTGTTTGCAAAACAAGTGGCTTCTGCATCATTTAAAATGGTTACATCAGTATAGGTGGCTGTGTGTCTCAGGAGGTGTTCTCATAAACATGATAAAAAAATATTCCCATATACTATTAGGGTTTTGAATAGCAAAATAGCACTTCTGTTTTCTTTTCAACTTGCTTATCAAGAAACCAATTACTTAAAATACTGATTTTTTTATTCGCATTGTTTTGTAAAAGATTCTTCTGTAAAACATATGTTTTTTTTCTCATTGTTTAACACAGTTCTTCACATCTATTTTACTGTATTCCTCTGTTAATTTGCTATTTAGGTAATTGTAACTCAAGCATCAAAATAAACTGTGTAGTATTTTCCCCCTGTTGTTGTATGTATTCCTATTGTGGCCCACTGCTAAACCGTTTCCATATCTCAGGGGGGGGGGAAACCACTCAGAATCTTTGGTTTGGAGAAATATGTAGGACCATGGCTTTATTATTATATTTGGTTATACAGTGCAGGACTCTGGCCAGGCATTGGGTCAAATCCGGCATATAGGAAGACTCCCCCATCCCCTGATGTCCACCATGTCTCTGCCAGCTGGAGATACTCCCTTGTTGTCAGCTTCTGGAAATCCCATGGATGATCTCTCCCTCTCACAAAATACCAGAACTAGAGGACATATATGCAAATTGAGGGCTGGGAGAGTAAGAACAGGCAAAAGAAAATATTTTTCACCCAGTGCATTGTTAGTCTGTGGAACTCCCTGCCACAGGATGTGGTGATGGCATCTGGCCTGGATGCCTTCAAAAGGGGATTGGACAGATTCTTGGAGGAAAAGTCCATCACAGGTTACAAACCATGATGGAGATGTGTAATCTCCAGGTTTAAACCCAGGGTACTTCAAGGGCCAGATGCAGGGGAGTGGTATCAGGAGATAGGTATCTAGTCTCGTGCGCTCCCAAATGCATCTGGTGGGGCTACTGTGAGATACAGGAAGCTAGACTAGATGGGCCTTTGGCCTGATCCAGCATGGCTCTTCTTATGTTCTTATGACACTGGCTCCTTTGGAGTTTCCTCCCAAGCTGTGTTGAGGGGCTCTGCACTGTCATGCCTGAACTGGGACAATTCTTGCCTTCGCTGGGACTGATAGTGCCTCACATGCTTCCAGGCTGAGCAGGCTCCCTCCTGCCACCACATCTACCTGGGTCCTCTCCCAATGTCTGACAGATGAAAAAGAGTTCTGCATAGAAGAGTTCCTTTTCCTTGCACGAGATGGCATGGTGTCCAATCTCTTTCCCATGCCTTCAGGTCACTAATTTTCCAATGCCTCCGGTGGCTTTCCTCTGCATCACTTCCTTGCTTCTGGGGAACTGGTGCGTCCCCATAACTTTCTTTGAAAGAGATCAGACCAGAAAATTGCCATAGCTGGAAACAAATCATGAAAGAATTCCAGGGTGGCCAACATCGATATGATAAGGTCAGTTTCCTTACCGTTTGTGAGATCATTCTCTCCTAGCTGCAATATTATGGCATCATGGGGGCAGGGGGTCCTCCCTCCTTAATCCATTCCCAGACAGTTGGTAAAAGTCCATCCCACAACAACCCCTTTCACCCCATCCATGTTATCTTTACAACATTTGTGAGGCCCAGGTGTTCTCCCAGTGCAGATCTCATGGCCCATGAATTGCCCCAATGCACTACGCTGTGTCCAACTCTCCACAGCTGTTTCTTAGAATCTGCAAAAAAGACTAATAAACAAAGGGTGTCAAGGCTGAATGTTGGACATTGTGCACATATAATTGGTAAGCATCTGATTTCCATCTCCCTATGTGCTGGATATGATGAGCCCCTGCCATCCAAGCTGCCCCTATGCAGAACAAGTGAGTACCAAATTCCCTGGGTAGGAACCCTGCCTTGTTCAGTGCCTTCCCAAGTATGCCAGCAAATTAGTACCTTGTTAGTGGTTGCCCATTCTTATGAATTAGAAGTGGCCCCCATTTGGTTGGCTGTATGTGTAAGAATGCTCCCCATTGCCCATACCAGACATAAAACTATGTTCTGGCTCTGCCTTTAATCTGATGCATGTCCTCCATCCTTATTGGTTGGTTTTAGATGACCAAAGGATTGGCCATACTCCATTGCTATCTAGCACCACATCTTTAAATCTTACGGCCCTACCATTGATGTCCTCAAGTGAGTTGGCTACCAACTCCCCAACCCAGAAGACACCATAGAATGCCAGGCTGAGTGCCAATTGGAATAAAGTGGCCTCATAACCAAACGAGCAAATTGCTTTTAGTTGCCCCAATATGGCAGACAGGATGTCTATAGTTATCACTTTCCTTTTGTCCAGTAGCCTGGGAGATTATCTTTCCCACCCCTTCAATGTTCTCCTTCTTAAAGGACACTTACAGGGGTCCTAGCACTGGGCCCTTAAATACACTGTCAAGCTATTCTTCCTGCATCTGCACAGGCAGGCAATTTCCTAGATGTTTCCCCATCAAATGGGACCATGCCACGTGGCCCAGGCTTCCTTTTAGAACAGCGCCATCTTAGAACAGCTGGATTTATTGACTGATTTGTTGGAGTAGGCTTTTGAGCATAGTTGGCTCAGCAGGAAATCAAGACAAGCAGAGCTCACCATCACCATAGGTATATTTCCAGTAGGTCAATCTGACATCATAACAAAGTAAAGAACATAATTCCCCCCCCCAAACATTACACATGGGTATTCACTATAAACAAGCCTCAGCCAATCACAAAGCATTACATCATTTACTTTAACCTTAATACACATGTGTTAGCTCTCCTTTTTTGTTAACCACAGTTACCTCACATTTGGCAGGTGGTAGTGGTACTAGAATGGGGGACAGCCTTCAAATATCTGTCCCCCATTCTCTTAGGTCTCATATGTGCCACTTCTACAGCATTCATACCATTGTCCGTAATCACTTGGACAGGCTGCCCCACGCTATGGCTGTACCTTTCCCTCCCTCCCTGTGAGTGTGCCATAAAGTGACAGTGCTAAAAAAAGTAACAAAATCAAAAATGGTCAGAACAACAGACTAATCAAATGTGAAATCCAATTAGCTAAACACTTTAGAGTAACATTATAATTCATTGTGACACAGACCACTCCCTGGTGTACAGCAAAGTAAAACTGAAAACAAAGAGATTGCACCACCTGAAGAAGGAAAGAAGATCAAAAATTGATACCAGTAACACCTATAACCAAGGAAAAGTGGAGGAATTCTCCCATGCAATCAAGGAAGCTCTTCCTGGGCCTGCTGAAGATAACGCATCTAAACATTGGGAACATTTTAAGAATGTTGTTTATAACACTGCTTTATCAGTATTCGTCAAGGAGACTAGAAAGACAGCAGATTGGTTTGAAGCCCACTCAGAAGAGCTGATGCCAGCTATTGAGGAAAAGAGGAGAGCCTTGACTGCATATAAAGTTTGTCCCAGTGAGCACAACCTACAGGCCCTGCGAGCTGTTCGTAACAAAGTCCAGCAGACTGCCAGGAAATGTGCTAACGATTACTGGCTGCAACTGTGTTCTCGGATTCAGATGGCAGCTGATACAGGTAACATCAAGGGGATGTATGACGGAATCAAACAGGCCTTAGGGCCAATACATAAGAAAACTGTGCCCTTAAAGACTGTTTCAGGTGAGATCATCCAGGATCGTGAGCAGCAGATGGCACGCTGGGTGCAGCACTACTCTGAACTATATTCCAGAGAAAACACAATAACCGAAGAAGTCTTAAATAATATTGAGTGCTTGTCTGTCTTGGAGGAGCTTGACAATGAACCAGCACTAAAAGAACTAAATGGAGCTCTGGATTCACTTGCCTCTGGCAAGGCACCTGGGAAAGATAACATCCCTGCTGAAGTTCTGAAGTGCTGCAAAGAGATCATTGCCACTGAACTGTATGAAATCCTCTGCCTTTGCTGGAAGGAAGGGGGAGTACCACAGGATATGAAGGACGCTAATATTGTTACGCTTTATAAGAACAAAGGTGACAGGAGCGACTGTAACAACTATCGTGGTACCTCTCTTCTTAGTGTTGTTGGGAAGCTGTTTGCACGTGTTATACTGAAGAAGCTCCAGATACTTGCAGAGAGAGTCTACCCAGAATCACAGTATGGCTTTCGAACCAACAGGTCCACTACTGATATGGTATTTTCCCTCAGGCAGTTGCAGGAGAAATGCGGGGAACAAGGACAGCCACTTTTTGTAGCCTTCATAGATCTTACAAAGGCATTTGATATGGTTAGTAGGGACGGACTCTTTAAAATACTCCTCCGGGTTGGATGCCCACCCAAGCTCCTTAACATCATTAGGTCTTTTCATGAGGATATGAAGGGCAATGTAGTTTTCGATGGCCTGGTGTCAGATCCCTTCGACATCCGAAGCGGCGTGAAGCAGGGCTGTGTCCTTGCGCCAACCTTGTTTGGGATCTTCTTCGCTACCATGCTGAAGTATGCTTTTGGAACTTCAACAGAGGGTATCTCTCTCCGGACAGATCAGATGGAAAACTCTTCAACCTCTCTAGATTGAGAGCAAAGTCTAAGGTACAGGTGAAGTGTTTGCGGGATCTCTTCTTCGCTGATGATGCCGCCATTACTGCTCACTCTGCTGAAGACCTCCAACAACTCATGGACCATTTTAGTAAAGCTTGCAAAGATTTTGGGCTAGAAATCAGCCTGAAAAAAAAAACAAATAATGGGCCAGAATGTGGACTCTCCTCCTCGCATTACAATTTCTGCAAAAGAACTGGAAGTTGTCCATGACTTTGTGTATCTTGGCTCAACTATCTCAGAAACACTCTCACTAGAGTCTGAGCTGAATAAACGTATAGGTAAAGCAGCAACTATGTTTTCCAGACTAACAAAGAGAGTATGGCTCAATAAGAAGCTGACAGAACATACAAAGATACAGGTCTATAAAGCTTGCGTACTGAGCACACTTTTGTATTGTAGCGAGTCTTGGACCATCCATGCCCGACAGGAAAGAAAGCTTAATACCTTCCATATGCGCTGTCTTAGGTGAATATTCAACATTACCTGGCACAACAAAGTTCCAAATAGCATAGTCCTGAATCGAGCCGGAATCCCTAGCATGTACCCTTTATTGAAACAGTGACACCTACGCTGGCTTGGACACGTTGTGAGAATGGATGATGGTCGGATCCCAAAAGATCTTCTATACGGAGAACTAATGAAGGGAAAGCGCCCCAGAGGGAGACCAGAGCTGTGGTATAAGGATATGTGTAAGAGGGACCTGAAGGCCTTGGGAATGGACCTCAACAGTTGGGAAACCCTGACCTCCGATCGCACTGTCTGGAGGCATGAGATACAGCATGGTCTACATAAATTTGAAGAGGCATTTGTCCAACAGGCAGAGGAAAAGAGGCAGGCACTGAAAGAATGAAACTCGAGGACCAGGCAAGAAACAGAATACATCTGCCCCCAGTGCGATAGAGACTGCCATTCCCGAATTGGTCTATTTAGTCACACTAGGTGTTGTTTTTAGGATCTCTACTCCAGGCATGATACCATAGTCTTTCGAGACTGAAGGATGCCAATGATAATTCATTGTAACTTTGAATTGAACTGGGATTAAATAATAGATATCCTAACGAGCAGCAGAAGCCATGAAAAAGGCAGTACATAGGGTTGAATACAATTGATTAAAGTATAGTTTAAAGGTCCTAAATGATGTAAGTGATGGATAATAAAATTGGTCATAAATAAACAATTTTAAAAAATTAAAAAATTATTCATCACTAGTGGAACGAATCACCAACATTCAACATATGGTTATTAAATGTTAATTAACCTTCTGCATTTAATATAACCATCCACTGACCTTCATACAACATACAGTACCCCTTCTCCCATTGTTCTACATCCCAACCCATCTCCAAATTCTATTAACAAACTATATCATATCCATCATTCTTATACTTCCATATAAATCCAACCTTCTATTATCAACCTTCCCTATTATCATTTCTTATGCAATTGTCAGTGCTCTGGCCACAGTGCTGGACCCCAGTAAGTTGAGGGTCCATTAATAATGCTTTTTGTTTACCTTTTCACAACAGAAGGCAGTACTACATTCAGTGAACTGCTTCTGCCTGCTAGTGTATCAGTTTTCAAAAACAATTTCATGTCATTGTCAAGGGTGTTTGTTCATCCAGTGCTGTTTTAGTCATCGTCTCAGACAGGATCCTCTAATGTCCAAAGTAAGACCCTTTTTGGCCACAGTTTCTTTGCTAGCATACAAGAAGTATCCATACCATTGCCTCTGGGTTTCATGCATCTTATTGGCATATTTAGACTGGATGTAATTGTGATCACAATAGTTTTGCTTGATGCCTGAATTCCATCATAGCATCTTTGTCTCCATGATACCAAGGTGGCATTGAACATTTTAAGTTGTGGGCCAGCATTCTACACCATAGAGTGAAACAGGTTATACTCCGGCCACATTCATAAACATTAAATTCTTGAATTTATTGCCTCCACCATCCAAGTACATAATTTCAAAAGCATGTTCAGGCCACTTAAGCAGATTGCTTTGTCAGCTGGAGTTGTTGCTTCATTTGCATCTATTTTGAAAAGCCTGCAGCACTTAATCAAGAAAGCAATGCCACCTTTTCTTATTTTCCTCTACAAGAATTACATTTTCCCACATATCTCCAGTCAAGTAAACACAAATAAGGTCAACAGCACTGAATGGGGTCTTTAACAAGAGCCAAGACCTCTGGCCTTTTGAGGTCTGGATGCTGGTGTTCTGAGTTAGAATAGCCAGTCAACTGATGTCACAAGAGTGTTGGCCTCAACAAAGAAGAAAAACCTCTCTCTCTCTCTCTCTCTCTCTCTCTCTCTCTCTCTCTCTCTCTCTCTCTCTCTCTCTCCCCCTCTCTCTCAAATCTTATTAACCTCCCTTCTGGCACTTGGCCACATTGTTTGGTCAGAGGGATTTCTGTACTGCCCTCATGGGTGTCTATTTCAAGATAATGTCTTAGAAAATTAGAGTGGCTTGATCTCACATATTTAAAATGTCAGCTTAAGAGGAAGGTTATATCAAGACCTATGCATTCACAGACATCTATGCATCTTAGAAGGATCACTGAGACTTAAATCCAAATGATAGTTCCATCTAGAATATATCTAGTGAACCAACTGGGCAGTCTTCAGTGGTCACCTAGGAAGTCACATTGGATAGAACATGTATGATGTTTATATTCAAAATATTTATCCAGTGTACAGTGGTCCCCCACCCTTTCACAGTTCACATACTGCGGTCCCTCTATATCACGGGACCGCAGTACCCTGAAAGGGCTTAAGGGAAAGGGGAGCCATAGTGTGCAGCTCGCCTGCCCTCCCCTCAGGGATGCAGGCAGCAGCGGTTGATGTTTAAAGGGCTCTGGGCCACAGAGACAAGCTCTTGTCTCCACAGCCAGATCCCTTTCCAAAGATCGCTCACCGCCCGCCCCCCCGGGGGGGTAGAGGGCAGGCGGGGAGCAATGTTTGAAGGGCTCTTGGCAAGGAGACAAGCACGTGCCTCTGAAGCCAGAGCCCTCTCCAAAGATCGCTCCCTGCCCACCCACCTTCCCTCCCCTGGGGTAGCGGGCACGCGGGGAGCAATGTCATCTCTGGGGAGAATCTGTCGGTGGCAGGGATGGGATCCCCCACATCGCCATGCACTGCTCCGAGGCGGCTCTGGTCAGTGCGGGGCGGCGGTGGCGGGGGATCCGAACCCCCAATGCAGCCACTGCACACTGCTCCAAGGTAGCTCTGGTCAGCGCGGGGTGGTGGTGGCAGGAGATCCAAACCCCCAACACCGCTGCCGCGAGCTGCTCCAAGGTGGCTCTGGTCAGTGCGGGGCAGCGGTGGCGGAGGATACGAACACCCAACACCGCTGCCGCGAGCTGCTCTGAGGCAGCTCTGTGCAGTGCCTGACGGTGGCCACTCGCCCCCAGGCCCCTCCCGACCCGCATCCACATATCACAGATTTTCAGCCATCGCGGGTCGGGTGGGTCCCTAACCCCCGTGATCAGTGGATGGTTACTGTATAGCCATAGATGACCATATAGGTGAAAAATGGAACAACTGCTATATTGTTGCCTGACAAATTGATTCCATTTTATTAAAAAAAAACCTTTGGTTTGTGAATATAGGATATTGCACTTTTATATCTAATGATTCCAAATGCCAAGAAGGACAAAGGATGTAAAGTTTTCCATACTGAAAGCCAGCCTGAATGCTGACCAGTGGCAGCAGTCAAGATGGTCTGCAGAATACCCTCTTATGCTCACTAGGATTCTCCAAGTGACAGCATGCAAAAGAAAACCCTAGAACCTGTCTCCTTTTTTTATCAGTTAACCACTTCACACTAAAACACAAAACAATCACAATGGCTGTTTTTCAACAAGCGAAAATTCCAGAATGGTCAAATCTGAGGTTCCTGAAGAAGTGCTATAATATTTGAGTTTTAGGTGACCACAGGCTGCTTTCACTCAAAGGGGTAATGAACAACTACCTGCAGAATGTGCCCATAAAACTCCTGTCCCTACACAGCTATGATGTTGGAGAATTTACAATCAATTCAACTTCCTCGGGCAGTTGGGAGCTGAAGTGCGGACTATAATAAATAAATAAATAAATAAATAAATAAATAAATAAATAAATATCCAATGGATAGCTTCTTCCTCCTGTGACACTGGGCAGAGTTGGGTGTCAGTTTTAAGTGTCCAGAGACACACATGAAAAAATAAGTAAATTCTCCACAACTTTAAACTTAAAAAACTGTCCTTGAGTAAATGGACAGGGAAGATTTCAGTAGGATTTATATAGTTAACACAGTGGAATTGCTAATGAACGTTGGGTCACAAAATAAGCTGTGACTCTGACCTTTTTGTCTAGACCAGTGGACCTCATGGGGGAGTGAGGCGCATAAAGATATATATTGTTTTATAGGTATTGCTCTTTTTAAAAAAGGCCCCTTATGATATATATTTGGAAGGCAGTTATAATACAATAATTCTAGTGAAATGTCTTTCTGACTAAATATTTTATTTTTCCATGTTTAAGACTATTCTTTTTACTAAAATGGTTAGACTAAACGTTTAGGATCATCTTATACATGAAAGTAAGCCAATGAGAGAACCACACAGTAGAGAAACTATTTTGGGCTAGAAAATTTGGGGTTGTCTTATATATGGGGCATCTTAGAGATGGAAGAATACAGTATGCCCAGGATTAGAATTTTACTACAAACAAATTGCCTTCTGGGAGAAAACTACTTTCCTAGTCATACTGGTCCATCCCATGAGAAGGTACTTCAAGTAATACAGAGAAATGCTGCAGAACAAACTTTTGTGTTACAAAGCCAAGCCATCCTTGTTTCTCTTTGTAAAGCTTATCACTGAATTCCTAAGAGTAGCCGTGAATACTGAAAGCAAACACTGTGATAGTGAGATGTGTTATTATTAACTTGTTAGCAGGCAGATGATA
>JAHTLZ010000007.1:5559386-5581638 GCA_023846285.1 Phrynocephalus versicolor | reverse complement strand
TTATTATTATTATTATTATTATTATTATTATTATTATTATTATTATAGTAAGGTCGCACCTGGAGTATTGTGTACAATTCTGGTCACCACATCTCAAAAAAGACATAATGGAACTGGAAAAGATACAGAAGAGAGCAACTAAAAATGATTACAGGGCCGGGGGATCTCCCTTATGAGGAAAGGCTAAAATATTTGGGGCTCTTTTATCTGGAAAAAAGGCGCCTGAGGGGGGGATATGATTGAGACATACAAAATAATGCAGGGCATGAGTAAAATGGGTAGAGGGACACTCTTCTCTCTCACACAAAATACCAGTACTAGGGGACATACACTCAAACTGAGGGCTGGGAGAGTAAGAACAGACAAAAGAAAATATTTTTTTACCCAGTGTGTTGTTAGTCTGTGGAACTCCCTGCCACAGGATATGGTGATAGCATCTGGCCTGGATGCCTTCAAAAGGGGATTGGACAGATTCCTGGAGGAAAAGTCAATCACAGGTTACCAACTATGATGGAGATGTGTAATCTCCAGACTAAAACCAGGATACTTCAAGAACCAGATGCAGGGGAGTGGTATCAGGAGACAGGTATCTAGTCTCATGCACTTCCAGAGGCATATGGTGGGGCCATTGTGAAATACAGGAAGCTGGACTAGATGGGCCTTTGGCCTGACCCAGCATGGCTCTTCTTATGTTCACATCTGAGACTATTTCATCTGAGCTGGGACCCTGATTCTCTCCATTCTGCAGAATTACTGTATATCTTTCTCACCAGAAAAGAAATCCAGTGGCCATGACTCAACTTTTGGATAACCTTATCTGGACGACTGAGAATCTTCATATAGACATGTTATGGCATCAATGAAGTAAGCAAATGTTTTCAATTCAGTAATTATATAACCTCTAGTAAACTGAATCATAATAGTTTAGGATTAAGTTTAGGATTTCGGATTTCCTGACCTCAACGAAAAACTAAATGCCTACCTTGTGAATATGCCCAACTTAACCGACATTCAGAATTATCTTTCTGTGTATATTGTATTACAGAGAGGGAGGGAGGGAGGGAGGCAGGTACCGATAGACTGGACTTTTGGGTGGCATCACCATAAGTTATATGGACTAGGACAAAAAGTATACTGACTTGGATTCTTTGGGGCATTCTACCTCTCTGCTTTTTTATGTCTGTAAAAACTATAGCTAGGGATAGGTGGTCTATTCCCCATGCCAGATTTTATAGTCCTCAAAAGGGGGTGATAGTTTCAGTTATGTATCATTTAACAATCATTTTACCATCATGGTCACAATTGCTGCTGCACATTGCAGAGCCCTTTATGCAATTATGACCATAACATTTATTGTTATTTATTTATTTTTATTTTTGTTGTTGTGAACCACCCATAAAAATTGTATTACACGAATGGGGTGGTATGTGAAACTACTGGAATAAAATAAAATAAAATTCCTTTAAGCATAGTTCAGCTAGTCATATAACTTTTATTGGTTCACTAAGTTGTGTTCCTTGCTCAGTTGCCTGCATTTCAGTACTTGCATGTATAAACGAGCCAGTATAACATCACAGGTTATACCCCTTCACATTTACCCTGGCTGCAGTGGAGTCAATTTATCCATGTATTTGCCTATCTTTAAAACAGATGTGAACCACTCCCATGAAATTCAGTGCCAAAATCATTTTTCTTTTATACTTTGAAATTTGAATTAATTTAATCAGAATTGAACGGGTAACCATCTAGGAGAAATGTAAATTATAAGTCTACAAACATCTGAGATATTTTTAAGGAAATGATTGTCCTTTTTAATAGTTGGGTGGGATGGTGACTAACACAGCATTTTCAATTAGACTCCAGGTCATTAATGTTGATTACACTCTTCTTCTTACCATAAGTCGTTATTTAATGAAAATGTATGCCTCCCACTAAACAGCCATGTACTTAAAGAACAATACAGCAGGATTTGATTGCCCTATTAACCATAATCATCATGAGACTGGAAGTAATAATTTAATGACTTGCATTATTGTACTATTTTTGGTGGTGCTCATTTAGCTACATACTACAATGGTATCTGTAATAAAAATTTTACTTGGCAGAGGTAATTCATAGGTGAATGTAAGCAGTCATTTAAATAAAAGACCTGATGGTACTCCAGTAGCTACCAATGAAATTTGCACAATAAAATGGGTGGAGACTTCAAATATATGCTCTTGAGAAATCTTAGGGGAAAGTTCTTCAGCACAGTGTCCTGGACCTCAGCTACATTCAATTTCAATCATGCTTACATACTTGCTCCTGACATGACCTGATCCAAATCCCATAACATTTGGTGGAATGAAAGAGATGAAATTAACAGGGGGAAATAATCATAACTGTTTTGTCCCTCTTTTGCAACCAGCAGCCCTGACATAACTGATTCCCGTGTAATTAATCTGATCCATGCAATTCTTTCACAGAACTGGAATGCAATGGTGGGTCTGGCAAGGAGAATTCTCTCTCTGCAGTGCACATGCTAAACAAAAATCCCTGAGCAAAATACATGTGCTATTAAACCTGCCACTTGTACTTAATGCCAATCCTTTTAAAATGCAAACAGCAACATTTTGATTTCAAGACTGGGACATTTTGGCAGTGAGAGGTAACTATTTCCCTCCCTCACCTGACAAAAACTAAACAACAACAACCCCCACCCCCACCCCAAAATGGCCATTTATTTATTTAATTTATGTATTTGAAATATTTCTGTCCCATCTTTGTCCCTGAAAGCACCCATTTGCATCAGGAGGATAGGGTCTATTTATGTATTTATTTATTTTTGCAGAGCCCCAAGTGCTGATCAGCTATAGCGAGGGCTGGCTGAGTGTGCTTTTTTTTAAACAAGAACCAGCCATGCTACAGCTGATCAGCACTTTTTAAAATGGGAGGCCTCCCCAACACAAGGTAGGAGAAGACGCTGGATTGCGGGAACGAAAAATGAAACAGAACAATACAAAAATGTTTGTTTCATTTCATTTCATTTTCCTTTGAGGGGGCAGTTAATAATGATTTTAAAAATTCTTTTCGTGCCCATCTCCAGATCAGAGAGGTTGAGTGAGTGTTTGATTCCTCATTGTGCTGTCCAGGGAAGGAGCAAGCCTTCATAGCTTTGGACATGCTTCACAAATCCCAAATGTCCCCAGAAGGGAACGATCATTCAGAGCACTCCACAGCTAGAAAACTCTAGAAATGATTACATCTCATAATTGGTGTACTACAGCAGTTTAACCACTGTACAGCAGCCAAAACTGTGCTCATGATCTGGGTTTCAATTCCAGGTAGCCAGCTCATGGTTCTGAGGTTGTTAAAATGAGTACCCAGCTCACAATTAAACTGTAAAGTGCCCAGATGGTGCTTTGAGCACTTTGGAGCAGTATATAAGGAGCACATTTTGCTTTTTGCTTTTTTGACTTAACTGGGCATGAGTATCATTATTGATTGCTCAGGCATGTTCGTCAGAGGAAACTGTTGTAACATTAATGGACTGGAACAATCTGATGATCTGCTATATTTACTTATTAGTTTGATACTCTTTCTCCTCTCTTTCCTTCTCTTCTTCCTTACTTAGTGGGAGGGACAAATCACTCTTGCCAAACTTCTCAACTTCCTGCTTGCAAAGGGTTCTTCACTATCCACTGAGGTTGCTATAATGAACTTCTACTTTGCTTAGTGGGTTAAGTATCTGGCTGGAGAGCCAGAGGTTGATAGTTTGATACCTCATTGTGCCTCCTTGACAGAGGATGGACTTGATGATCTATAGATTTCCTTCCATGTCTTCAGTTCAAGGAGGAGGAGGAGGAGGAGGAGGAAGATAGGCCAACTGATCCTTGAGTTGCATATTGTTCAGTCTTAATGTAAATCAAAAAGCGATATCTACTGCTTCATTACGGCACTGTTTTGGATAAAAGGAAATTTCTTCAGACCTATTGTTATGTCTGAATAAAAGCTGAATTCCACCTCAACATCAGTCCCAGACACTGAGGGTGGATATTTGTATTTTATTGGAAAATGTGCATCTAGAGCCTAAAACCTCCCCCTGATAGTAGTTTAACAGTTTCACATCTCAGTTGTTTTTTATTCTTCCATTTGTATTTAAGTCAAAAATACATTCGTGTTTTTCCATTTTCCATTTATCTTATCATTGGTAGTCTCACTGGCAAGGGAAAACTGGATTGAACTCAATACTCTTGGCAGTCTTGCAAATGGGAATATTTGGACATGTTGGAAATAAGTGATGACATCATTCTTGGTTCCTGTCAAATGTTGCTATGCCTTTATTATACACAAACATACCTTTCTTTTATGACTCTCAAGGGAGATACAGGTATAAAGTGGTACCTCAGTTTGCAAATGCCTCAGTTAACATAATTTTCGGTTTACAAATGAAAATCCATTGAAAATCATGCTTTGTTTTATGATTTCCCCCCGGCAGTGCCTCAGTTTACAATTATTTAAGGTTTATAGCACCACCCCAATGCATGCTGAAATCTGCATTTCAGTTTAAGAACACATTAAATTCATAATCTGAGGTACCACTGTATATTGTTTATGAATTTTACTGCCCTCTTGGAATTTATTCAAGACTAAATTGAACCCTGGTTTTGGGGTGAATAGATGTTGAACATCTAGTTGAGTATAACAGAACAATAAAGCTACTTGCTCAGTCCAACAGACACTCATATCTGTGTGCATGTGAATCTATCAACTTCAGCTTCTTCTATGTCAGTGCTACTGAATATTCATAATCTATTTTGTAATCTGACAGATCTTGATTTCTAACACAGGCCTTTTATTCATGATATTTCAGCTGTGCCACTGCTGTATTTTTAAAATAGACACTTCAGTGGCAGATGGTATAAATGGGCATTCATTTAATTTACAGGCTTATCCTTGCTTGACTGCTGTTTCTGGCATCATACACATCATTTTAACTTCAGGCCAGTTAGAGCCATTCCTGTCAATGACAAGGGAAATTCTTCTGGGGTCAGTTTAGCCTATGGCTTAGCTGCTTGTGTTCTTTCTGCGTGTTGTGCACGTAATGGGTTTATCCTGAACAAAAAGCTTTCAGAGGCCATAAACGAACAATGCTTTGTTCCATTTTGTCTACCATTTGTTAGCTATTTAGCACTGGCTCTCCATTTCCTCACCAGCCTTGAAAGCTAGTCAGTGCTCCAGCCATATTTCTTGGGCTGGCAGCCAGCACTGATACTATGTAATCCTTGACACATTGTCAGGGTGGAAGAAAACACTAGAGGGAAGACAAATGCTGTGGTGGTCACCTAGCTTAGGTCACTGAGCCAAAGAGTCAGAGCTGTGTGCATAACTCATGAGGAGAATAGCATGGTATTCTCTCCTCTCCTACCCCTGTACTCCTCTCCCTTTCCATTACATCAGACATTTTAGAAACTGTGCTTTGTGCCCCCAAGCCCGGAAATAAAGAGGCGAGACCACTTCAGCTTTTGGGGTACGAACGGGCCACAACTTTATTTATAACTTATAAACTTGTTAACTGGGTTAGTCAGGACCTGTGAACCATAGTGCAAACAGGTAACGGAATGGGATGAAATCCCTCAGCCAACAAGCTCTGTATTCAGGGAGATTTGCCCAGGCAAGATGCTGCCCACCTGTTCAGTATCGCACCCGGATGGGCAAATCTGCTAGCCCGGCACAGCCCTCAGGAGGCCTAAAGTCACTTGCTAACTTTCTTTGTCTGCTGACATAGCCAATGGTGATAGACTGAGTTCGAGTGCTGTCTAGTGCCGTAAGGGCAACTTATTAGAGCTTTACCTGGATACGGTTACCAGTTGCACTACCCGCCACCATAAGAGGCTAGGGCTCTTACACAAACCAGGCAAGCAGCTCGGCCCTCAGACCCCCCTGTAGATCTGACAGGAAAATTTCTAGGCCAGGGGGAGACAGGTGGACACCACCTCTTCTGTACATGTGAGGGGCACGCCCGGAGATACCTGGGTGGGCTATAATGGACCCATGTCCATGCCGGAAGAAACTGGTGACCTCACAATTTACCGTCCTGAGGGCTCTGTCCACCAGTCTAGGTTCATGGGCTGACCGCCACTCTAAGCATGGGATCAACGCGGACCAGATGATATGGGTTCTAGGGAAATGAAACAAGAATTCACTCAAGTCTCAAATGATCTTGAGGAGTAGAGCTTCACCTGGCATTTGGGCCAAATCGTTGCTGCCCAGGTGCAGCAACAGAACATCTGGTGGGTTGTTCAGAGGAATACAGCATGCCCAATGGCAGAACTCAGCCCACAGCATGCCTCTGTGACCCAGCCATTCAATGGTGGCACACGCGCCCAGGCCCAACTCTCGGCCCCAATGAGAGCTCACAGCATACGTGGCTGCCCAGAAGACAAAGCTATGGCTGAAGATGACCACTCTACCTCTTGGCTTCACAACGAATCCTGGAACGAGAGAAAAGTTAAAACGTTCTGGAAACAGCTAAAATTTCAGGAATGGTCGAACATAAACTTGAAACTTCTGCAACCTCCAACGGCCAAAATGCTGAATGCCAGCTGCATCGTAGCCCAAGGCTGCTGCCGTGAGGTCGCCCCAATTCTGAATGAGTGGGAGCCAAAATGCCACCCCACAATACCTGCCCTGGCCAGGGCAGCAGCAGTTATAGTCCAAAATTGGTAATGGGAAAGTGGGGTCCCATTCTTGTGGGTAAAAAGATACCTGGGGGCATCACCCCTAAGGGACAGGTAATCACGAAGGGCCCGAAGTGGGCATATAGCAGCAAGGTGACAAGGGCCCAGTAATAGCTCATATCCCCTGGCCCATTGGCCCGTTTTGGACCTCCAAATGCACAGCAAGAAGCCCCATGGAAGCCAGCAGAGGTCAAATCTAAGGAGGGCAGTATAGGACAAATCTGACTCACTCACTAATGTGAAGCGCAGCAAAGAAAGCTACCAGGGCAGCCATCCTGAATAACGCTACCTCAAAGGGCCCCTTGCAAACTACCGGCCACTGGTCTGTAAGACAGGACAAAATCTTGGGGGTAAACGGGGCCCGGGCGTCTGCCACGTTCCTTAGCCCAACCCTCCAACATCTTCTGTAGCAAGAAGTCTCCCTATGGGTGCTCAAAGCACTGGGCCCTGGCATAGAATGCCAAGGCAGACAGCCTGCCTTGGATGGTCCGGGGGGGGGGGGATCCCTTGAAGTATAGGTGAACAGCGAATTGGGTCAGTTGATCAGGGGTGGCTGGCAACAGCAAGGAAAATCCCTCCTGGGCACAAAATCTCACATATTCATTGCAAGCGGCCACATAGGCCCGCCGAGTCCTAGGGGGCAGGTCAAGTGTCAGTGCCCGATGAGCTTCTACCTGCCAAGGGAACATACCTCATCGTGGAGGGTCACGGGTCACGCCAGAGGGGCCAGCAGCCAGAAGCGCTCCATCTGTTGGCATGAGAGGGCATTGGTGATCTCATTCCTGCCCCCCGGCACATGGCAAGCCTGGAACACTACATTAAACTCTAGACATTTAAGAATCAGGGCGCAGACAATCCTCATGATTCGAGGAGAGCAGGAAGATAAGGTGTTAACCACACAGACCACTGCCTGGTTGTCACATCAGAAATGGACAGCCGTGTTAGCCCAAGATTCCACCCACAGCCAAACTGCACCAATGATGGGGAACAGTTCAAGGAAAGTGAGGTCCTTGGTGATGCCAGCCGCTGACCAGTGGGCAGGTCATATGCCAGCACACCACTGGTTCTGATAAAAGATAGTATAGCCATAGGCTCCAGACTCATCCTTTTGTACCTGCAGCATGGCACATAGCATAAGCTCAGAACACCAGAAGGAAACCCCATTGAACTGGGACAAGAACCGAAGCCATACGCTAAGGTCCTCCCGCATCTCAGCGGAAATCTTCCTACAGTGATGGGGCTTGTGGAGCCTGGCCATGGCCTCACAGAGCCACCTAAGGAACACCCTGCCTGGCGTGATGACCCTGCAGGCAAAGTTAAGGTGGCCAATGACAACCTGAAGCTCCCTAAGGGAGGCTTTGTGCCTGGCTAGGAGGCTGCACAAGAGGCCCCTGAGGTCACTAAGTTTGGCCTCCGGCAGCCTGCTGGACTGCCAGACAGTATCCAACTCAATGCCCAAGAATGTGATGCAAGTGGAAGGGCCTTCGGTTTTTTCCTTAGCTAAAGGAACTCCCAGCTTGGCCACCAAACATTTGAACTCTGCCATCAGGAAGGCACAATGGCCAGAGCCAGTGGCCCCACAGAAGAGATAGTCATCTAAGTAGTGCACTACAAGATGGCTGCCCGTTCTCTCCCTAAAGGCCCACTCCAAGAAGTGACTAAAATGCTTCAAAGGCCATGCACGAAATGGAGCAGCCGAAAGGGAGTGCCCTGTCTGCATAAAATTTTCCCTCAAAGGAGAAGCCAAACAATTCAAAGTCTCCCAGAAATACAGGGAATAGTCTGAGGGCCGATTTTATATCGCATTTGCCAATCTCCGCCCCGGGGCCACAGGTCTTAACCATTGATATGGCAGTGTTGAGGGATGTGTACCAGACCGTACACCACTCGTGAGGGATCCTATCATTGACTGATGATCCCTCCGGGTAGGACAGCTGGTGGATACACCTGTACTCACCCGGGGCTTTTTAAGGTACAATTTCAAGAGATGACACATGAAAGTGGGGAGTGGGGAAGCAGGGAATGGGCCCAACACATGCCCCTCTGCCACTTCCTTGTTAATCTTCTCCCTCACCAGGTCCTCAAAGCCCTTTATTGATTTCAAATTGCTAGCCAACATGGGTTCTCTGGGTCCCAAGGCAGGAATGCCGAAACCGAAGAGAAAACCCTGGAGGAGGTACAGGGCAGCCACCCTGTCAGGGTAGCGTCAGAGCCATCGACGCAGGGGATTGAGTTTTATGGGGCTAGATCCCTTTAGGAACTGAGACCGCTCCAGAGGAATTCTTCTTAGCCCTGTTGTTGCGGCCTAGGGATGAGGTCTGCCTGCCCTTGGGGCAAGCTGTCGCAGCGCGAGCACTACCACAGCCAGAGCAGATGTGCTTAAATTTGCACTGCCGTCGGTTGCAGGAGCCCTTGGAGTTAAACTCCCAGCAGGCCACGTGGGGTTGAACTGCCTGGCCAGCCGCAGGGCAGGCCAAAGCCAACTGGCCAGTTCTGCAGACCAGATGGCCACTGTCGAAGTGATCAGCAGAGATGGGTTGGGCCGGGGACATGATCTTCATCTACAGCGGTCTGTATGGTTTGTCCCAATGAAGGTTGGGAGAACAAGCTGCGTGCATGCGAAAATGTTCGTCATACCGCAGCCACGCTGACCCAGCAAAATCCAAATGGGCACAGTGTATGGTATCCATGTGTTCTACTAAGGCCAGACCACGTTCTGGGTGTGCCTTTATAATGGCCGCAGCATAGATGAAAAATGCTGAAAGCCAGTTAGTCCAGCATCTTTCTGGCTTGCATCTATGAAGTGCCTCCCGCTCTTTCTCATCCAGCCTCTTAAAAGACTCCCGGTCAATCTCCCTATTCAACAGGTCAAATACATCCACATAGCTACCACTAAGAATTTTATCAATGGTAGCTTGTGAAAGGTATTCTCCTAGCGGCACGCATTCATCACCTTCCAGCAATTCCAACAGAAATACTACTGAGATGCTAACAGGAGGGCTAGCCTGCACTGCTATATCCTGGGTAACAGGATGCCTTTGGGATAAAGAGCCAGGCTCCTGCCTAGGGAGGACCCTGGCTGAAACTACTGACAAAGTGGGGAGCACCCCAATGACAGACCCAGAAGGGGCCGAGTCCACTGGCCAACCTGTAAGGGTGACTGACGGCCATGGGCAGGAAGGAGTGGAGGTGCATTGTGCCAAAGACTCACCCAATGCTTGGGTCCCTAAAGACGATGCTGTACCTGCTGGGCTGCCATGGCCAGCGAAGGAAAAGTCAAGGGCCGAGTCTTGGGCAGTCTGTGCCCCATGGGTTACCCACATAGATTCCCCCACAGTTGAGCCACAGGCGGCCGCATTGCCAGAGGCAGACACCTCAGAAGGGCTCACCTGCTGGTACTGGGCAGCAGCAGACGGCCCCTAATGGACAGCAGCAGTCAGCTCACCTTCAAGAAAAGCAATGCGTGAAAGCATTAATTCCCCCCATCCTGTGCAATTCAGCCCGCTTCTGGGCCTTGGTGCCTCTAACCGGTCTGCCCCCGTCACCCCCACCCCAAATCCCCTGGTTCGGGCTCTTGCTTGCTCAAGTTGACTGAGCTTATCCCAGATAGCCGCATAGTCAGGGAGTTCTTCGTCCGAAGACGAACCAGAAAGCTGAGGGGCCGGAGTACAGGGGGGCACCCTGCATTTTGCAGGGGCCTTCCCCTTGGATTTGGAAGGGCGCTTCTTGGGCGCCATGCTGCCAGCAGGGTGAGGGCCCAATAAAGCTAAGGGAAGGCCTGGCCCCTCACAGTGTCAACGAGTGGTCAGCTCATTGGGCAAGCACTATGAGGCTGGTGCCCCACAAGAGCCAGCCCAAGCCACCCGTGAGCAAATGAAGTGCCAATACTCTAATAATTATTTATTGTTAATATAAAGACTGCTCGAACTAATTATCAATATCCAAAGAAATGTCCGGTTTTTTTTTTACTAGTATTGTATGTATGTATCCACTATTATTATTAGCTATATTGTGCTATGATTATTATTATTTTAAGTAGCTCCACGGGTGGTTGAAGCAGACATGGACGCTGGGGCAACCACCCACAGTAGTGGGGAGTGACCAAGGCCAATTGCTAGCACAAAAGGCAACGGCAGCTGCGTTGCACATGAGGGTGCCTGAGGGTGCACCCAAACAGCCGGCAGCCATGGCCAGGCACGAGCCTCGCTGGCTAGAGCAGCTGCCAGCCATGGCCAGGCACAAGCCCCACCGGGTAGAGCAGCCACCGGCCGAAAGCGGCTTGTGCTCGCACACAGCGAGCAGAAGACGGCAGGGCAGAGGTCGTGAGACGCACCACACACTCCGGGGACTGCTAGCCTAAGCCCTGCTTAAAGGCTCCCACCAAGCCGGAGCGAAGACGCCCGCCCACCCGGGTCCCTACCTACCCCTACCCCTAAACCCTACCCCCGACCGTGCAGTCCACGAAGTGAACAGGGAGGCCCGGCTGAAGCACGGGCTGCCAAAGAGATGGCACGTCCACCACGCAGAAATCACAGCAACGCTGCTGCCGCAGGCCACCTCATTGCCGTGGATCGTCCCGAGCCGGCTGCCTCCCCCACAGGTAAGCGAGACCACTTTGCGTAGCAGTGAGGGAGCCGACCGCAGTGCACGTCCAGCACTGCCAAAGATCTCGCCGAAGGAGGGGTTGGGGAGGGGGCGAAAGCCCTCGTATAGGCTCCCATCCCCGGGCAGAAGGTTGCAAAGTCTTCGTGCCAAATGTCCGGGACTGGGGCAGCAAACACGCCCTTCCCCCAACAGTGTGGGGATCAGAGCTGCCCTTGTTACAGGAATCTGGCTTTTATCAGTGGGCTGAGTAGAGTAATCTCTCCTAAGGGAAGACAAGGGTCTAGGAGAGATAAACCTCTCCTAAAGGAAGATAAGGGTGTGAGGACATCTTCTTTCAAGCTGAAATAGGATGTACACTCAGACATGGTACTACTTACATGTCCTATCCCAGTGCCTTTATTTCTCTTCATTTCTATAGCATTAAGACATAAAGAAGACTACCACTTATTGTCAGCATCGGCTGCCTCAGAACTGAAAGCAGAAAATACTGGCTTGTTGGCGACTATACTGCCTGCCTTATTTATCACCTTGCACGTGTAGTGCAAAATCCAGGAATCCCACATTCTTTTAATACTCACTTGTATATGACTTCTTACCCATAATTAGGCAAACCACACTTTCCAAAAATGAACAAACAAAAACAAATGTTACTAGGCTTGATCCACACAACCAAACTAGCATTTTGTATGATCTATGTATTTCTTTTCTAGTATACATAATAGATTATTTCCTTAGATCTAGGTAACAACGATGTGCATTCTGACTAAAGTCTACATTGGGCTTTAGCCTAGCAACCTAAGGCATTTTCACCCGATCTTGAGTTGATATATGGTGTTCAATAACACTGTGTGTGACTCACAGACAGCATGACCATTGGTTTAAATGAAGGATGTGCAGAAATAGTTCTGTCTCCATGCTGCCACTCACCCGCATCTACTTAAAGAAAGGAAAATAAGAAAGAAAAGCTCATTCTCCACTAATCCAGAGGTGGTCAGATTTTCCTAAATTTTCTTAATGTGAGACTCTTTGGGAGTTTTAGATTCATTCATACCATTGCTTAGCAGTGGACATGCTGTTTGGGAGTAATGTAATCCTAAACATCTTGCAAGCACAACCATGAGAAAAATCTTCCTCTAGTTTTTCCGGGTTGGACATATGTATTAATTTTGGAAGGAAGCTAGTATACCTGCACTTATGGGTTATGGGCTGTTTTTGCCCCATACTTTGCAATCTGTTTTAAAGAAGTTAGATCATTCTCACTATGTTACCACAGTCTAACTTGACTGATCCCCTCCCCAACCAATGACCCAAGATTCTGTTCCTCATTTATGTGGATCCTGTGGATGATCATTGTCAATATGCTAATTTGTCAGCAAAATGTGAAAATGAGATTACTTTCTGATCGTAGTTCACGAGAGATCTCGGTAGATTTCAGATATGATTGTCCGAGCCGAGTGCAAAGAATCAACATCATAAAATAATTTCAACAAGACAATGAAAAACCATGAAGAAAGGATTGAAGTAGAATTCCTGTGATAAGCCAGAGTTTGGGAATCATTACAAAGGGGTTTTTCTTCCTCATACACACACACACAAAATATCAGATGATATTGGGATATGGAGAAAACCTTCCTATATGAGTAGGTTGGAAAAGTCTTGGGCGACAGGGATTACCACCAGGCATTCTGCTCTTAAACTCTCTGTTGTTATACTCTGTCAAATAACTTTCAGTTCATTGTGACCCTTTAAATTAGAGTAAAAGACAATAATGTGGGGAAAATTGAGGGTGACAGAAAAAGATGAAGACCTAACAGCAGGTTGACTGACTCAATGAAGTCATGGATGTCCTTTGTCAAGACCAAACAGAGCTGTTAATGACAGGACTTTGGACATTTTTAATTCCTAGGGTTCACATAAAGAAATAGGTTTGAAATTTTTATCCCTATAGTATTACATGTGAATCACATATGATTCTATCAAGGCAAAACTTACATAGGGCTGTCCATGCAAGAAGTAATTCCAGAGTTTGAAAAGTAACTGCCTTGGAGCAAAGCTCCCTTTGCAGTGTTTGGAAATAAAGTGTAAAAAGTAATACATGAATTTTGAATGTACAACTTTCTGCACCAAAGCCATAACAGGATCCTCAAAAGGCAATAATTCAAATAATACTTAAAATCTAATGTTGAAAAATGATATTTAAAATCTTATCTTTAAACTAATATTTGTAATCTAGTGCTTTTAAAAAGAGTTTTAAAAATAAGATTAACAGGAGTTTCACACATCAAAAATGTCAGTCCCCTGTCCCTCTGCAGAGGGAAGTATGCCAGTTTATATTATCTCTCCCCATAACAGAAAACAGAACCATAAATCCTTGTTTAAAAAAACCAACAAAAACAGATGTGTACTGAGTAGCCCATCTGCCATAATACCTGGGAACTTTCTTTAATACAGTCATAACTAAATATCTTGGATGTTTCTCTGGGAACTATAGTCTGAGACAATGAGGAGTCCCATGGTTGGCAGCTGATGCTATATAAATATCTAATTGATATCTCCAGGTTTACTTATCTTTTTCATGTTCACTGTTCCTTGTATATGCAGTATGAGGCTGGAGCTTTCTTTCCCTTAGTAGGCACATTTATTTTGCCTTCATATGAGTTTCCAAAGGGAAACACTAAACCACAAACTTAGATGAGGCCCCCTTTCTTCTAGGTGATAAGAAATGATTATGCTCTGGCCATCTTTTCAAAATGTTCCTCGTACAGGTGGACAAACGATAAATACCTTATGGATATGCAGAAATGCCTTTACTTGCAGAAAACCTTTTTATTTCTCTCCATGAATATTCACACACCTCAGCAGCCTTCTGGTAAGATAATGGGAAATTTGTAGAGAAAGTAAGACATCTCTGCTCCTTCAACCAGACATCTCTAGGACCACTTGACCCAAGTCTAGTGGTTAGAATAAGATTAGCATCAAAACTGTGACTTCAACCAGGTGTGTGTGTGTGTTCTGAAAGCCGCTTAATTAGTGATATTATTTACTGTTTTGCTTGATACCTCCTCTGTATGGTTGCTATGATACTTCATTGATCATGCCCTTCCTTGGTTACACATTGCACCTGTGCAGCTATTTTAGCACTTGCTGCTTTTAAAACATCGAGGATTTTGCCGATGAAAGAAATAAACAAGCAAATACCCTAATCCTGCCACAACAATAACTTGTAGAAGCAAGTACCAAGCAGACTTCCACATAAAAGGTTCTGGCCATTTCAGTTTATTGATTTAGCGGTGTGCGCTGCATTTCAATGTGGAACACAGCTTATGTTGTTTTATTTTTTCCTCCTTTTAAAATGGCACTCCCTCCCCCAACCCTTTGGTTGAGAGAGAAAATAATGGATGGACACGCTACCCTCTTTCCTTTTAGATATTAAGAATCAGAAATGTGCTGCTATTGTGGTGCCACTGATCTCTGACAAATATTGTAAATCGAGCCACAGTCTTTCTACAGCAGAGAGATTTTCCACAAGAGGCCTAAATGGGACGTCTCAAGCCCTCTTACAAAAGCTATTGTACTTCACGGCTCTCGACAGGCACCCTAAAGGCCTTTTAACTATAGTTCCTTTTCTATCATTTTCCCAAACCCCCTCTTCTGCAATTAGGAACTTCTGCCAAATAAAGGTCACTATTTGATGGTAAAGGCCTTTGTCAGAAATTGGATTCAGATTCCTTGCACTGCATAATAAATTGAACACATGCATCTAATCTGCTTTAGTTACCCAAAAGAGTTATGGATGCACAATTTTACTGCATAGCAGAGCAAATCAACATTTTACAATGCAACTCTAAAAAAGGAGGTGGCCCAAACATAAATTTATTATTTTTAACCTTGATGTCAGCTCATTACTAAATTTAGCACAAGTGTAGTAGACAGTCTGCTCCTGCTCTGTGTCAAATTTAGGTAAGTCTGGTCAAATGAGTTTCGAGTCATGATTTTTTTAAAAAAAATTGGAACTGTTTAATGCCTGTGCAAAAATGGGCAACCCTAAACATCCCCAAGATTTAAAATAGCTCATATAAACTGAAAAGACCATCTTGCTTATCTTGAAAGGAAATGCTTTAATATCTGGAAAGAATCTAAGCCACAAGGCCTGAAATATTGGTCCTAAAGAAAAAACAGTGTTGCTTTAAAGAAAGTAATACAGTGACAGTTCTCCAAAAAGTTATATATTGCCATGTATCCTCAGAGAATATCATGCCAGTGTTGCCAACAGGTAAAAGGAAGCTAAGCTTTACATAACCAAGAATAGTTTGAATGTTGACATCTCCAATGGTCTATAGCAGTGATGGCAAACCTTTTAGAGACCGAGTGCCCAAACTTGGATTCAAAACCCACTAATTTTTCGCAAAGTGCCAATACAAAGTGGATAAAGGGACACTCTTCGCCCTCTCACAAAATACCAGGATGGGGTCTGACCAGAGCAGAATAGTGTGGTACTATCACTTCCCTTGATCTAGAAACAATGCTTCTGCTGATACAACCAAGAATCATGTTGGCCTTCTTGGCCACCGCATCACACTGCTGAGTCGTATTCAATTTGTGGTCCACCAAGACTCCCAGATCCCTTTCACAGGTACTATTATGAGCCATGTGTCTCCCATCTTATATCTGTACAATTCATTCTTTTTACCCAGATGCACCACCCTAGATTTCCCTCTGTTGAACCCCATTCTGTTAGCTTTGGCCCAGCACTCTTGTCTGTCAAGGTCCTTTTGGATTTTCAGCCTATCTTCTAGAGAATTAGCAACCCCTCCCAATTTGGTATCATCTGCAAATTTGAACAGCCTACTCTCTATTCCTTCCTCCAAGTCATTGATAAAGATATTAAATAGCACCAGACCCAGAACAAAATCCTGGGGCACCCCACTGGTCACGTCTCTCCAAGCTGAAGAGAAGCCATTTATGATCACCCTTTGGGTGCGATCAGTCAACCAATTACAAATCCATCTAACCGTGGCACTATCTATCCCACTTCTACTAACTTCTATGCAAGTATACCATGGGGAAACCTTATTGAAAACCTTACTGAAATCTAGATAAGCAATATCCACAGTGTTCCCCTCATCCATCAGGCCTGTAATTCTATCAAAGAAAGAGATCAAATTAGTATGGCATGATTTGTTTTTAAGAAATCAGTGTTGACTTCTCAAAATGATAGCATTGCTAGTCAAATAATTACAGACTGCCTGCGTAATAATTTGTTCTAGAGTCTTGCCAGGAACTGAAGTCAAGTTGACTTGGCAGTAATTGTTTGGGTCCTCTTTCGCCCCCTTTTTGAAGATAGGGACAATATTCGCCCACTTCCAATCTATGGGGACTTCCCCTGTTCTCCAGGACTTCTCCGATATTATTGCCAACGGTTCTGAAATTACTTCTGCCAGCTCTTTTAATATTCTTGGGTGTAATTCATCTGGCCCAGGAGACTTAAATTCATTTAATGTTTCCAGGTATTCCTGTACTACCTCTCTACCTATTCTATTTTTTAAAAAATTATTTTCTGGGTAAGGGACATTATAAGGAACAATTTAGGAAAGAAATATGGTTGAAATAAGGTTAGAAAGGGAGGGTAGGGGTAAGGGAAAATAGGGGGATGCAGGTTTGGCAAGGCACATTACAATTCTTCAGTTTCATATTTCATATATATACCTATTCTATGTTGCAATTCCCGTCCAGCGTCATCTACTCTTTGTGCCAAGGGTACTGGTAAGGGTTACAGAAGGATTAAAGAAGCATTTTAAAAAGATTCAAGTAACTTGGAATGCATAGGAGTGTGGGAACAAGGAAATAAAATGTTATCCACCAGCCCTGCATACTAAACACATAGCAGATAAACAGCTCTGAAGTTTACCTGCTCTCTCACTCTCTATCCCCCAGCTGACTATCTCTCTGCTTCTCTTCCCCCAGGCTAGATCCCCCATTTTTATTTTAACCCCTTGCCCCAAATTTACATAATTAAAAATATGTACAAATACTTTAAAACATGCAGATCCAAACTGAATCAATTGACTACAAATTAGCTGAGATTATATTAGTTCTGATTTTTAAGATAAGTAATTTGGACCAAGTGGTCCAATAATTTCCATGAAATTATTCGTGGAAAAATGCAACCACTTTTTAACAAGATAACATCTTAAGCCCGAAGCAAATAAGCTTTACTGAATGTTTTCTTCTGCCTGCAATAGCCACCTTGACCAGACCAAGCATTGGGCAGTGATGCCAGGTGATCACGACAGGCAGCAGATGTATTTTATTTATTTATTTTTGAGTATTTTTACCCTGCCTTTCTCTTTGGAAAAGGACCCATGTCACAAAAAGGCAGCTAATATGGTAGTACCTCTACTTATGAGTTTAATCCATTTTGAATGCATGCACTTAAGTCGATCAAATCTTAAGTAGAGCAGCCTTATATAAAAAAAAATTGAAAAAATATTTTTAAATGTATCTAAAATTGCATCTAAAATTTGTAAGGCAGCAGTTAAAACGCCAATGGCTTTTCTCTCTTAACCCGAATTGCTCTTAAGCTGTACAAGTAGAGGTACCACTCTAATTTTTCATCACTTTTCTTATTGTTGTGTTTTTATGGAGGGGAAGAGATTTTCTTCCCCATTTACCAAAATAACTTGGATATGCTGCACCTTAACTTGAGTGGCATACAATTTGCTCTTCCACCTCTAGCTACAGAATGTCTTAGTTTGCTCCTGAGGCAACCGCTCCACTGCCAATCAGAAACAAAGCCTGAACTGATACAAGGTAGAGTCCAATCTTTACCAAAAGTGACACATATCAAACTGTATGTTCTTTTGTGCTGCTGGTGGTTCCCTGTAAGAATGTATTTGACTTGATTTCATAATAAAGTGTTCTGTTTATATACCATCCAATACTACTTCAAGTAGTCTCTGGGCGGTTTTGCAGTTTTAATTACAGTATGCAGGCTACACATTGCCCCCCCCCCGAAGCTGAGTACTCACTTTACCGACCTCAGAAGGATGGAAGGCTGAGTCAATCATGACCCTACTACCTGGGATTGGACCTCAGGTCATGAGCACAATTTTACCTGCAGTACAGGCATTTAACCACTTTGCCACAAGGGCTCGTAAATCCAATGATACAAAAAATCCATGATTCCTCTTTTTTAGACAGAAGCCAACCTTCCCATGCATATTTACTGAATAAAATAAGTTGGGAATGCCTGTCTAGCTTTTTAGTATCAGCACTAAGAATTGTTCTGGAAATAATGATTTAGGAATCTATGTTCCACATTCACTTCTCTGGACATGTGATGAAGTATGTTTAGATAATACGATGGTGTGCTGCTTGGAATGAAGCTACTAGACATGGGCACGACTTGGCGAAATTCTCGTTTCCGTTTCCGTTACTCGTTTCCGTTACGCAACGGAAACGGTAACGACAATTACTCCCCCAGAACTCGAACTCGAACCGACAAAAGAAAAATTGGGTCTGATTTGTCTCTGTCGTTCCTGGCATTGCAGTGAATGCACGATGCCAAGCGGCACAGAAAAAAAGATTTAAAAATAAAAAAAACCCGATTCCTGGCAAAAAAAAGCAGGTGAAAATATGCCTGCCTGAGAGCACCTACCAGAGGGGTGGTTTCTGGGGAGGTCCCTACTCCAGCCTTTCCCCCCTCCTGTCCTGGGCTGCTGGTACCAGGCTGGGAGGGGGCATCCTCGGCGTCTCCATTTGCCATGCGGTGCGGGGGGATCCAAAATGGCGACCGCAATATTTTTTTTTGAAATCGTGGTCCAAAAACCCACCAAACCACCACAGAAACATGCGAAAATTAGCTATTTTAAATGCTTGCATTTTTACAGTAGCAGCAGTGGGTTTTTCTCGCAATAAAACGTCTCAATTGATTTTATTTTATTTTATTTTATTTTTATTTTTTTACACCTGTGCACGTGCAATGATGGGCTGGCCATGGGATGGGTCCATGCAAATTTTTGGAGCCATTCCATCAATCGCATGGCCAGGTTTTGCTGAGACTTGCTGGTACCAGGCTGGGAGGGGGCATCCTCGGCATCTCCATTTGCCATGCGGTGTGGGGGGATCCAAAATGGCGACCCCATTTTTTTTTAAAATCATGGTCCAAAAACCCACCAAAGCACCACAGAAACATGTGAAAATTAGGTATTTTAACTGCCTGATTTTTTATAGTAGCAGCAGTGGGTTTTTCTTGCAACAAAATGTCTCCATTGATTTTATTTTATTTTATTTTTATTTTTTTACACCTGTGCACGCTCAATGATGGGCTGGCCATGGGATGGGATCATGCAAATTTTTGGAGCCATTCCACCAATCGCATGGCCAGGTTTTGCTGAGACTTCTGGATGTGCCAGAGAGGGCATAAAAAGCCCACCAACCCTAATCCTAATCCTAACCCTAACCCTAACCCTAACCCATATGCCAGTACACTGTGTTCTTAGTGGGCCAGAGGCACCCAGAGGTACAGCCCACTAACCCACCCTAACCTTAACCGTTACCCTAAGCCTAGCCCTTACCCCCTAACCCCATGCTCTGGGAACTGGAAGTCAAGTCGTGCTAAATCGCGGCGGTAACGACAAATGACAAACGACACGACGAAACAATAAATTTTTGAAAAATTTTGCGAAAAACGGAAAAGACCCGAAACGGACCCATCCCGAAAAATGACAACTCGAAAAAAAAATTCTGGTCGTGCCGATCTCTAAAGCTACATCTCCCAATGATTATGACAAACAAAGCAATTTAGTTTCTTCACAGTGCTTAGCCATGTTTTATTGTGCCTCTCTGTTGGCAGGAGGAATAGTTTTGAGGGCATGACACCTCAGTGAGATCCTGCAGTGTGTGTGAAATTCTGACAAATGGCTACATTGCTCACAGTACAACAAAAGATAGTGGTGCTCTTTCATAGTTACCACAACAGTTGAAAAAGAATCTTTCCATGAGCAAGAAACACAGAAAAAGACTTCATGGTGATGTTTCCCAAATTGTCAGGAGAACTCTCATGTGTCAATGTACAGGATAGCTCCCAAGCACCTCTTTGCTACAAAACCTACAGTATGACTAAACTGTGACTGCATTGTAAGCATCTGAACAAATGCTTAAAACTGATATATTGGCTTCCTTTTGTCTCTCAGCCCTTCCTTGTTCTCTCTGTGTATAAACTTAGAATGTCATAAGCATGCCAAGAATCATGCACAACTGGAGAGGAAATCCACTTGCATTTGGGTGTCAAGATGTTGGACCATGCTGTGAATTGGAAATATTGCAATCTCTTGTTCGCTTTGTGGAGCCACATAATTGATGCATCTTGCTCTCCCTTTTGTTTTTGTTTTGACGCAATGAACTGCTCCTGGAACTAAAGGGGCCATAGTTCCCCCTTTAGGGAGGACAGCCCTCCATCTGAAGAGCTGCCCTCTTTTTGTGTTGCAAATCCTTCTTATCAGTGATATAAAGGCAGCCACCCCCACCCACTCACCCCAAGAGGCTCCATGGCTGAATAGGGAAAGTAAAGACTTGATTGGGAAAATGTATCTAAACTGCCCACTCATTTTTTTAAAAAAGTACAATGGTTAGGTGTTGGTTATAAGAAAAGATGCAAACCACACACACTGATACCACTACTGTTGAATGACAGGAAAGACATGCCACTTCTGTATGACCTTCAGATGTGATCTCAGTCTTGGGAACAGACATTTTGAAAGCACTATTCAGACCATTGCTTTGAAATCACTGTTTGTTGTCTAGTTAGGCATTTCACCAAGACTACAGTACACTCTTTTTAATTTATTTCTACGTTCAGCTCCTTTCCAAGTAAGTTTCATAAAATACTATGCCCTTAAACAACACATGGGGCAATATTAGACAGCTATGAAATATTTATTTATTTATTTATTATGCTGTCCTAAAGCAGTTACCTAATCACAGTCTTGTAGTATATGGCAAGCACTATTGCATTTCCACTTAAATTATAGCAATAACATCTAGTTGTCATATTTGTATATATTCGCTTAAATTAGCAGGTGCAAGACTAATGCAGAAATGCTCACCTTCTTGGTGAAAATGTAATCCTTTTTAGTGTTTACTGTTTTTTATCCTCCATGTCCTCCTTTTTGGTACTAGATCATCGCTAACCCTACCTAGGAATCTCTGGATGAATAAAGACTTTGGTAAAAAGTTATGTATTCTAGTTAGGGATATGGAGGGAGAAAAAAATCTGAAAAAAAGTGATTGAAAAAAAGTTTTTAAACAACATATTGCTCCCCCCCCCCCCAATATTTTGTGACACCTTATTCTTGTCTCATGTTTTAATTGTATCATCTTAGTCCTTCCTTTGTGATGTGTTAGATTATGTGTGAGAGCTGCATTGAAAAGACATAGTGCTATAACACTGACTCCAATTTTTAAAAAAATTAGTATCAGTGTTCTTTAGAGAGGAAAGAAGGAAGAGCACAGTGAAAAGTTTTTGATGAGATCAAAGATAGTAGCCTTAGACATATTCAATAAGGTCACAAGGCTCAAAGGTGTGGACAACAGTGCTGCTCTTAAAATTGTTCATCTTTCCCACTCAAAAACACAAGGTCTAATAATAGAAGATGTAAGGTAGGCATACGTCCTTCAGAATAATTAAGTCCTGGTTTAATCAAAGACCAGGAATAGAAACCAAATTTGTCTAAGACATTTGAGCCCCTGGGCAGAACAGAAAATTATTCTACTCATACAGATTACCAAATTCAGCCGTGTAATTTTGGCACCTGAGACAGAAAACTCATATGGTACCTCTCCCTAACCCTGGAGTCAGGTAAATGATTAAAATTTTCAAGTTTATTATTATTATTATTATTATTATTATTATTATTATTATTATTATT
>JAHTLZ010000007.1:5491699-5559376 GCA_023846285.1 Phrynocephalus versicolor | reverse complement strand
TTATTATTATTATTATTATTATTATTATTATTATTATTATTATTATTGAAATGTAAAAACTGCTACTTGAGAAAATTACATCACTGCCTAAGGACAGTACTAGACCTAGCTAGGGAAATACTATCAAGGCCCAGGTCAAAGAAACAGAACTGAAACAACCATTGAAATTAGTCTGTGCTGAAGGAAGTTGCTAACAAAAGGTGACTGTGTTGGTACATTTCTGAAATTATGCAAAATCACCTTGCTTTGTTTAGTGTTGGTCTTTACCACTAAAGCATAGGATTCTTCAGATTTCACAAACGTGGAAAGAATGTCTCAGTTTCCTTTTTTGCAACACTGAACCACTTTCAGCTTCATTTGCAGCCTTTCACTGATGGTTTTTATAACCAGAAGCATAAGGAAAATGCTGTAATGCCTTAGATTAATAGGCACCTGTACTGCTGGGCAGCGGGGGGGGGGGAGGTGGGAGGTGGGAGGTGGTTTGAGTTAGTAGACAACAATTATAAGCAATTGCAGATCTGTGGGGTTGCATTCTGTTCTGTGGTCAACTAAAAACTGTCTAGTTGCTTAAGTTTTAGCTGACATTGTTGTCTCCTCTTTCCACTGTGGCCACTTAGATGCAAAGGATGTTCATGAATGTTACTGGCAAGGTTGAAAGGACAGGGCAAGACTCCAGGCCTGCATTAGTGAAACTGTTATCAGGTATAAGTGTACAGATTTACTCTGTGGAGCAATGTTCAACTATTATGCTGAGCTTCTGACTTGTGAGAGCTCTGTTTCCCCCCTTTAATAGCTCATTACTGTCACAGACGGCTCAGTGCTTGAAAAAGGTCTTACTAGGTGGCCTGTCAGCTGGTGATCGCCATAATTGTTGCACTGAATCGTTCGGACTGTTCACAATCATAATTATTTTCAAAATATCAACACAAGAGCTGTAATGCACTGTTTACAGCATCCCACTGATTGCTTTGTAATACAGGCTGTTACACCACCACCACCCAGATGTCTCTACTGGATCAAAAATCTGTACTCTTATGCATGAATGTGTATTAGATTCAGATTATGTACCTGGTTATACTAACAAACCTACCAACACCAATAGAATTTCACACATGTAAGCAAAAAAAAAGTGAGTGAGTAATATTTTATGTAAGCATTATACTTGCTGTAATAGTCTCAGTGGAAAGCACTTTTATTCATAATGTTTTTATTCTATTTTATTAGTACATGAGTTATATACTGGAACTAACAGTCTGGTTCTAATGCCTTGGCTATGCCATTGCAAATAAAAGTTCAGAAGTGTTGAATTCAGGGCCACTTCACAATTGATAAAATTGGTATAAGTGCCACAAATGGCAGTATCTTCCCCAAAGGTATATAACCCGAAGCACTTAGGGTCACATATAACTCTTGGCTACTCCTAAATCCTCAAAGGGCACGATCATTGTTCTAGAGCAGCTCATGACTGGGGTGAAAGAATCTCCTTCCACCACAAATTTGATAGTGAGGGTCTCCTCCACTATCCTGATCCACTACCTGCCCACACACTCTTCTTGGATTCTGAAATCACTACTTATTGCTAGTGGTAGACAGACAGTAAGGATAGAAATATACTAAGATTGTGTGTGTATATACTGAAATGTGCACAATGAGAAATAAATGAGATTAAATGAAAGAAATCTCAGTTTTCCCATTTCGTGTTCATCCCTAGTCCTCAATATTGTGTCCCTGGATGGTCTTGAGCTACAACTCCCAGAAATCCTGGCCAGCACAGTTAGTGGTGAAGGCCTCTGTAGTCCCAAGATCATAAAATTCTGATCACCACACCTGAAGTCACTTCAGTTTGGAGTCCAGATCCTGAAGCTTGAGCACCTGTCCTAGGTGATCGGATCTTTTCCACATTAGGGTATCCCCCTGGGAAATTACTGCACCCTGTTGGATGATCTAGTTTAGAAGTACCACTGGACTATTTCAGACACAAATGAACATAAAGAAGAATATTAGTATGCATTTCCCCACATCAGCGTCCCCCTCCATTTCTTTCTTTCTTTTCTTCTGGCTACAACTTATATACCCTGAGAACTAGATTGTGGAACTTCTAACCTTCTGTAATGCCTGCTACAGCAGGATAGAGCTGAATGAAATGTTACAGGCTACTAATGGTAATTGTGGTCAGTAATCACCATCTTCATTTTGCATTCAGCTTCCTGTTAGATCAATGCTAGGCTATAATACAGCCATTTTCAATAACAATGTTGTACCATGGGCCACAGCTGCACATTACATTAATTGCCTGATGGCTGCTGCCCAAAACAGTGATGTGTGCTAAATCTTCTCCTCGGTCCCCAAATCATGGCTTTCTGCGTTTTTCTATTTCTGCCCTATATTCCTGTAGGAATAGAAAAACATTTCATTGGATTTGACAAAAGTAATCTTTACACATCTTCCAAGAGTTGATGCAAGCAATCCTCACCTTGAGAAAATTCACATTTGCAAGGGTGAGTTATAGAAATAAAGTGCTCTGAAAACAGTGCTCTTGTTTTGGTCAAATGTATAGTATCTCAGGAAATGGACTGCAATTCACAAAATCTTTTGCTACCATAAATGTTAATAATCATGCTCCCCCCTCCCTTATTTTGAAGTGTTTTTCAGTCCTAATAATGCAAACAACTGGGGATAAATATGCACAAACACACTTTAGTACATTGAGGAAAACACACATGTTAGGAAAATAACAATGCAAACAAATTTTGATGCAGGAAAGAAAAATGAAGTCTTACAACCCAATGCAAAATAAAGGAAAAAATGCAAGTAGGATACAATGAAATAGGACAATAGTGATACTGTAGGACATTTAGTTCTCTGTATCCTTGGCTGCCGCTCTTAGAGGCAGGAAAATAAACTATCTTGACTTGGGTAAAATTCCCCCAGATGTGACAGAAAGGGGTGGAATCACATGCACTTCTGCTATTTAAGGAACAGGCAACAGCATGTTGAATGAAATATGTATAATAGTTATGTTTTTAGAATAAGACAGTCAAGACCAAAAGCAATATCAAAAGCATGGCAAAGTATAATATACAGTCTCTAACTTATAACATTAATAACTATTTCAGCTTTACCTTTGTCCATTCCACAAAAAGTGGCTGTCTCTTGAAAGCTAAAAGGAAAGCATCAATAATGTTCCTTAAAAAAACACACCTAGAAGCCTAGCATTCTTCCTTCTGTTTCTTGCTTCCTTGTTCACCTAAACAAACAAATCATGGAGGCATTATGTTCTGTCATATACCATGGATACAACTGGCATGACATATGACTTTTTAAAAAATAGGTTCACAATTCATTCACTGATTCCGCCCTTTTTCTCAGGTAGAAGGAAGAAAGATACTTATATTTGCAGGCACTCTTCCTAAGGGTTTAAAGGATGATCTGCTAAAATGCAGTGAGGTATATATCGAGAAACTGTGTGTGGTATACAGGATAGAGTAATGAACTAGGACTCTGAGACAGGGTACAAATCCCCACTCAGCCATGAAAACTCACTGGGGGAGTGGAACTGGTAAAACCATTCCTTAAATATTTCACTTACAGTGGTACCTCTACTTACTAGTGGCTCTACTTATGAACAATTTAACTTAAGAGCAGAAAACCATTGGCATTTTAACTGCTGCCTTACAAATTTTAGATGCAGTCTGCTATATTTACATTTTTAATTTTCTTTTAATTTTTAATGTATCTATTTTCATTTTTTAGATATGGCTGCTCTGCTTACAAGTTGTTTGACTTATAAACATGCATTCGGAATGGATTAAACTCGTAAGTAGAGGTACCACTGTACTTTGAAAGGATACATACACACAGAGAGAGGCACACATACCATCATAGGCCTGGAGTAGGGTCAGGTTTAAGGATCTACAAAAGGCCAGAGAATGGGTTGAACCTCCTATATGAGCCCTTTATTGAAGCAAGGAGAGGGCTGGGGAGGGAGTTAATTTACACCTCTTCTAGTGGCAGTAGCCATCCTTTCACATAGCATTTTCTTTTGCAAAAAGGATGTGCCAAACGAATATCTCTTTGCTTACATATGTTGTGGATAATCAGCAATCCCTTCTGGATAGCAAAGTGTTAGATACAAGCAACAACAGCACAGAGACAGTGTAAGAGAGTAGCATAGGCCCTGCATCATTCCCCTTCTCAGGAACTAGCCGTTTATATGTTAATGAATACTCTGGAAGCATTTGAAATAGAAAAGGACAAAACATTTCTTTACTTACAGTTGTGATCAGTTATTACAAAGAGAAGAATATGAGGAAGGTTACAGTCTCCACAAGTGGTAGAAACTGCCTTCATAACTGCACTGTCTGGAAGGATCTGGAGCAGAGAAAGAAAACAAAATCAGGAGGAACAAATGGCAAGAGGTGGGGTTACAAACCATGATGGAGATGTGTAATCTCCAGGTTTAAAACCAGGGTACTTCAAGGGCCAGATGCAGGAGAGTGGCATCAGGACTATCTAGTCTCATGCACTCCCAGAGGCATTTGTTGGGGCCACTGTGAGATACAGGAAGCTGGACTAGACTGGCCTTTGGCCTGATCCATCATGGCTCTTCTTATCTTCTTATGTTATGACACTGCTAATCAGTTACTGGCAAAGAAAGGTGGTCACCTTAGCTTGTGAACGCTTTCTCTCACTAGTGTTGATCACATGCAAGACTGTTATTGTAACAGATTATCAGTTAATGTGTGCAACATCTCTGCCAATACCCCCTCTTTAATTGAACAATTTAAATGCACAGGAGGTGGCTGAAACTATTATTGTCATCCTCATCATGCAGGGAGTTCAGTGCCAGTCCCTTTGCGTATCTTCCTTTTGTAACAAGTCATCAGCACAAAGGGAATGGACCATGTGATTGAGTAAATCTAGCTCTGGTCTGTTGATCTTATTTGTTCTTGCAGTCTGCCACAGCTAAATTTTCCTCACCGGATAGAATTACATCATCTTATTTTGATAGGTTGCACCATCTATCCTGCTGCAAGTTGTTTTCACATCTTTGTAAAAATGTGACCAGGTTTACAAACTTCTCATTTGATAGACTGTGTGGGCTTCAGTAACTCAGCAGAAAACAGCACTCCTGTATTTCCTCTCAGGTGACTGAAAAAGTAGCTAGGAAATAAGCCCAGCACAGCAACTGCCTCAGGCATTTCTGCCCAGGCCCTGTCTACTTTCCCCTTCAGGGAGGACCTAAAATGGGGAAGTCAGGAGTTTTTCTGTGAGAAAATACCAGAGAGATGGAGGTGTGTGTGTGTGCGGTGGGAGAGTAACATCAACTGAACATTGAGTAACTCATCACTGTCAAGATCTTGATTTTCTCTATTCTTCCCTACTTGGTACAATCCCACTACTGCCAATGGCAAGGGGAGGGCTTCTCCTGATTCATCACTATCTGCTGGTTTAGAGAAGCTCTTTATGGTTGATTCATATTGCCAAATGGTAGAAGCTGTGCTTTCTGGGGGTGCTAGAGACTGTCATGTGCACAGGTATTTTTGCTGCCACCATTTAAACTAATCCCTATTTGGACTGAGTGTATTGCTAAAAACATGGCGTCTCACACACTTTATTCTTTTAAAATAAATAGGAATAGTTTATTAAAACATAAATGTTAAGTACATTCAGCAATTCTGGTGTTAACTTCAGTTACATTTAAATATATAGGCCTTATCTAACATCACTGAAGCCCTAGCTAATTAACTCTATCCCCAATCTATTTTATAACATGTCCCTATCTAATTCCTGGAGGCTTGTACTGAAACATAAAAATACTAGGGATAGGCACAACACATTTTATGCTTACCTCCATTTTGTTTCATTTTGTTTCTTTTGATTTTTTTAAAAAGTCATACTAAATGAAATGAAATGAAATGGCTCCCCTGGGTCCTAGAGGCAACAGATTTGGTATGGGGGGTGTCCCCTGGTACCTACTGGGCCAGGTTTAAAAGGTTCCAGCCATTGACAGCTCAGCAGGAGCCTGAAAACAATGGGATGAAATGGTTTGTGTCAATGTTTAGTCTATAACGAAATGCTGCTTCTTCAATTAGTTTTGTTTAGTTTCATTTAGATTCATTACGTAAGGAAATGATGAAACAGCATTTTGTTTTTCATTTCCTGCCCATCCCTAATAAATACATGTTGGCTCTGCTCACAAGCTATCCCATTGGAGTATGCTAATTCAGGTTATTTTCAAAATTCCAAACAATAAATATTCGTGGGTTAGGGTTACATGTTACATAGACCAATACTCAAACACAAAAGAACAAACAAACAAACAAACATTCTGTAAGTTCTCTCAAATGAGGACATACTGACAAGGGGATAATATTTACAGTTGTCTCTAGAGACTCAGGTACATTTATATAACCAGCCTTGCTCTTTGACTAGCTGTGAAGTGTGTGATTCTGCAGTGTAGACAGTTGGGTCCTTAGTGGAGCCATTGTGGCAGATTTAAAAGAAGCAAGAGAGTTCCACTGCTAGAAATAATTTTGGGACAATCTTAACATAGGTACAGGAGCAAATTTCATTTTTATTAGTTTTTATTCTAGTAGAATCTTAAAATATGTGTATTTCCTTATATAAATTATGCCCGGGGAAGGAGACCTTTGCTCTCCCTGTGTGACTTTTTTTAGAACACGTTGTGCTCCTCCCTTTAAATATGCACTACCGTGTAGCCCTTCCTTACATCATTTCTAACAGGCATTGATGAGTTTATGTGGTCTGCATGCAAAACAAAGTTCCCCCAGCTAGGAAGAGGAGGGAAGCATTGAGGGCTTTAATTATTTATCCAGTCTCTGGGAGAGAATTGCAAGTACCTGACTTTGGGACTTGCCTTTCCACCCACTAAGGATTGTGGTTGGGCAAAAAGTACAATAATGGTAGCTGATTTATCCTTTGATCTTTCACTGAGTTTGAACAGAAAATGAAAATGGTGATTCCCCACCCCATCCTCATGCCAAGTGGGGTGCAGAAAAATGTCTTTATAGACTAATTAAATAATTGTCCCCAATATGTTTTCTGCAAGGTTTGAGCTCGCAAATCCTTTGGATGTACAATTTGGCTGGAATTATTAGTGTTAGACATGGGCACGACTCGGTGAAATTTTCGTTTCCATTTTCGTTTGTCGTTTCCGTTACATAACGAAACGACAAAGGAAAATTGAGCTGGAAATTGAACGAAACGAAACGACCCATGAAAATTGTGGTCGTTAGTTTCGTTTCCGTTACTGGTGGCACACAATGAAATGAGCTGTTTTTTAAATGTTAAAAAACACCCTGGACATCCATAAAAATGCAGCGATAATTATTTATACTGTCTGATAATAACTACCAGGGGGGTGGGGGTCCTTAAAACGTGCATTTATGTCTTTTCTCAGATCGCTGTATTTTTTTTTCCTTTAAGGGGAGTTGGGGACATTGACCCAAAATGGTTCCCAGATGCCTAATATTGATTTCTTGGGTATTAAAACGCCCTAGACATCCATTAAAATGCAGCGATAATGCGAGCATTATTTGAAATTATTACCTACCAGGGGGTTGGGGTCCTTAAAACGTTTGGTTTTGTCTTTTCCCATCGCGATAAGGATGACAAAATGGATGTTGCCAGCCACTCCAGCCAGGCAGCCACAACATGGAGGCAAGCCATGTGATGGGATCCTGTAAATTCTTGGAAAACTTCAACCAATAGCATGCCCAGGTTGCAGACTGGGCAGGTCTGGCAGCCACAGAGGGCATAAAAAGCTCTGGCAGCCCCCGGACATGCTTTAAAATCGTGCAAAAAGCGGGCAGAAATGACAAACGAAAAAACAAAAAACAAAACGACAAAATTTTGAAAAATTTCACGACAAAAGGAAACGACCCGAAACAGACCCGTCCCGAAAAACGACAACTCGGAAAAAAAAATTTCTGGTCGTGCCCATCTCTAATTAGCGTACATTTATTGCATAAATACTCCTTAAATGTTTTAACTGAGAATGGCTGAATTTGCCTCTGTATACAGAGCAATGCTTGTTTTTCCTAAGTATTGTTTTTCCGCGTGTTTTTTGATGACTGCTTAATTACTACAGTAAATACTGTCTCTCCTATTACATAGAAACTATTTTGCCAGTTTTAATAATTTGTTTTTCATTCAGTATTTTCAAGGTAATGCCAATGGCTATGTACCCATTTAATACATTAGTATTAAACATTGTACATAATTTGCATTTTTACATTCCATACAGCACCATCAGAAAATAGTATAAGTAGTAGAGTGTGAGTTACTTTCCTATGATCATCCACCAAGTTTCATGCTTCAGTTGGGATTTGAGAATGGCCATTAGCTGTTCCGAGCCAGTGATTTGGCAATACTGCACTTATGTGCCTTCTTTATTACAACCCCACATCTAAGAACCTCAGCCAACCTTAACGTTCACACTTTATTTTAGATGCAGAAATGTTAACTCCTAGTTGTGCCATGAGAATAAAGGGCTAAGTGCTTGTTACTGACACCAACACAATGGTTGCAACAAATTATAGAACTTGTATAATTGGCGAAAATATTACATTTAAATGGCAGTAGGTCTTTTACTAAACTAACTTCTTATTACTTACATGCCATGAGAAAAAGGCACAACAGAAAAAAATGAAATACAGCAAATTGTGTAGTTTCTCTCTCCTATCATACAATATCTGCTGCAGCTCAGGCCTCATAATATATATTCACCATAGTCCAGCTCCAACATTCATGCACTTTGGAATTCCTGGCAAAAATCAAAGAAACAAAACCAAACAAAAGACAAAAAACATGTGGCATCTTAAAATCTAACTATCATGTTTTAATGTATGCTATTGTGGACCTGTCCACTTCTTTGAACCTATAGTGGCACATCCTAACATTTCACATGTCTCAACTTCTCTCATTGAAAGTTAACTCCTGAAGTATAATAGGTCTCCTAGTTTCTTTAGTCCTGGGTTGGGCAGGTTTTGGCCTTCCATGTTGTTTCTACGCTGCAGTTCCCATCACATCTAGCCAGCATAACTAATACTGGAGAATGCTAGAATTTGACTTCTTCGGAGCAACAACATCATGCCTTACCCAGAGGAGTCCTGCAGTGAGGGCAATCTGGAGGTGCTCCAAATTGATGTTGGAGGTGCTCCAAATGGATCTTCAAACACACTTGGTGGTGAGAAGCCCATGCCTGCAGGTAACAAGGTTTCAGGGCCGAATCTTGCAAGAAGAAAGTGAAATGAGACTTCACTAATAGAGTTCCATCCAGGGAGGAAAGCAGGATATATTTTATTAGTTCAGTATAAAAACATTTGTCCTGTCCACCATTTTGTTTCTGTAATAGTCAATAATATGAAGCTTTGTTTTAAAAAAGAGGATTAAATCACTGATGAGATGGACAGTTTTTTGTGGATCTCATTTTAAGTGAAATGTGTATTGAATAAATTATTACGATTACAAAATGCACACCAAACTATAAAGGATGTTTAATATAAATGAGTTAGCATGACAAGTGGAAATTCAGCTTGCTCATTTCCTGATGTGTAGTGTGACTCTTAACTGCTGCTTTAATACTAGTCTAATCAGATTTTCTTTTTGCATTTAATACAGTGGGGATGAAGGTTTAGTGGTATGAATTCATCTTTGGAATGTCTTTTTGCTATTATTGCTTTGTAATTTTTCCTGCTGATAAATTGATATGCTGCAATTTTTTCTTGCTCTGCTTCTCTTATTGTGTGTAAGGAAACCATTTTGGTTAAGATGACTGCAGAGTATAAGATCCAAGGCAATTGCAATAATATTGGTTTCCTGGCTGGAGATTTACCACTGGAGTCACAAGAATAATGGGATGACTCACACAAGCTTCTGTAAGAACTTGTATTTTCAGAACCACTAAACACTTTTGGTAGAAGTGTTTGCTAGATTGCTTGAATTAATTATGAAATGTGGATGAAGATACCTTTTGAAAACAAATTTAATTTGGTGATTCGCTGAAGTCTGCATCTAGGGCTTTATGTAAGAGGTTGTTTTTGTGCATATTTCACAATGGAAAACTACAGGGGACAGAAATCTGCGGGCTCCCACGTTTTATGTCATGGATGTTTCATTTAGTATTCATAAGCAAAGAGAAGAGCGAAAAAAGAGAAGTCCAAGCCAGCAAAAAGCTGTGATTGTAATATAGCAAAGGGGATGGGGAAACCCACACCTGCACCTTTCAAATGTTCTGGAAATGAAACTGCATATTTCCTACTGTGCACAGATGGCTTTGCTTTCTGGGAATCTGCTATCGAAAACATCCACCACCACCCTAGAAAACAATTCAATGCACACTTTGGTTGTTGTCTCTGAGAAGCAAGCATGCAGTCATCAGCATCATAATGTAAATGCCACTTGTGCAATCTGCCTAGTGCCATGTCTCTGCTAAAGATTTGCTTTGTAGGCAAAGCTGAGCATGGCTCTAAGTACAGGTGGGACCAGCGAAGAGTACAGGGAGTACCAGATTGAAACAAAATGGGAAATGATGAGCAGACGCACCTGCTTCAGCCTCCTTAGTAATGTAATGCTTTGGCTGCCCAGGCAACTGTATCACTCAAGCTCTGGAACTGGAGAGATCCCAAGACCCAGGCACAACTTTATGAATTTGGCAGCGATGTGTGCCTCCCCCGGTGCATTTAGTCCTCTTGAGTCTCTTGCCATTTTGCTTTGTTTGTAGCCTCCTAACCCCAGCTGTGAACCCTTCTCCCTTGTTTCGCATATCCAGTTCCTCGCCAACAAGCCCTGTCCTCCACAGGACCCAGCATCGCTATATGCTTGTTCTAATCCAAATTATCAGCCCATTAAATTGGAGCTTTTGAAGCAAAGCTGGGTTGATTCTGGTGATTACAGTGGCACATCACTGGATTCAATCCCACACTTTCAGATTGGCACCAGAGATATATAAATCAATGCAGATGATGCATGCTGATGGGTAGATATTTTAGGGCTGTATTAAGCAGAAAATGAGGATTTAAAATCATTACATCCTGTTGAAACAATATGACAAATGCTGTGTAAATCCAGATCATCAGCTTTATAAATAAACCCACACTGTTATAAACTGCTTATAAGTTTGTGTAGATACTGGAGAGACAGTAGTCTGCCATTCTACATGTAACACATATGATGAAAGACTCCATGTTTTGTACCTTTGTACCACCATCTGCCAACCAAGGTATAAATGCGTTCTATTGCTCCATGTCAAGTTAATTGAAAAGGTCATTATGCTTTAAGAGACCATGACTGCTAGAACAGACGGAGTCATATTCCTTACCAGTTTTAAACTGGTACAATATATAGGTCAATTAAACAGCTACCGCTGGCTGGCTAGGAGACTATTTTATTATGCAACATTTGCCACTGTTCCCCACATGGCCCTTCATCAGTGGTAGTGACAGAATATGAAAACACTTCACCTTAAGTAGGGAGGAAGTAATAATCCCTGGTCAATTGGTCCACAGTCATTGCGGCACTCCAAACAGCTGGTGGTGAATATCTATCATCTCATTGAGAATTGCAGCACACATGATGTGTGCTGCTTGCCAGATGCCCTATTTACTCCTTCTTTTAAACTGCAATGTAATTTAGTTTCAAACTTTAAAAATCTATTTTGCATGGGACAATAACAATCTACACTGTGGGAGAAAGAAAGAAAAGGGGGTACTCAAAAATAATGCCAAATACATTTAGTTTGAAGGGCAAGAATGATATTGTGAGGGCCATAGTGTACCATGTATAAAAATTTTAATGGGGAAGCATTCTAAAAATGTTTTTAACTCTACCCATTATAGATCACAGTATTTATAGTTGGGAACAAATTAAGAGACAGGTGTATTTTGATGTTTTGGTGATAGATACAACAAAAGTGTTAGTATAGGTAATTGTTGTAGAGCTCTTACATTGCTAGGGCATTGAACACTCACTGATTTATGAATCCTACATAGAGATGAGAATGAACCAAACCACAAACCAGAACAGCTGACAACTTATGGTATGGTTCAGTTCATGACCCAGTTCAGGGATCCTGTTTTGTCAAAGCAAATACTTGTTTCCCCTTGGCACTTAGTTTTTCTTCAGAAAAATGGATGCTTGCCCACCTCCTTCCCACTGCTCTGTTACCTCCCTATCTGGTCATGATGCCACCACTACCACCACCATTAACATGACAAAGCTACTCCATAATTGACCAACAACATGATGCTCCAGATCCCAAAACAGCTTTATCATGTCATTTTTTTCTTAAAGGTAAGTCACCAAGGTATGCTTAACAAGTTATGTGTATGGAATTAGTCATCAGCAACCATTATGACTAATGCCGTCATTAGTCATAAATGATGGCAACGAGGAAGAAGCCTCTGATGTCATTGTTCCTTCTCGCTGGCACTGGCGAATCAGACAGGGAGGTGGGATGATGCATTTCCCTGCACAGCTCCTGATTGGCCAGCACCAGGAAGAAGGAATTATGATGTTGGAAGCTTCTTCCTCATTGGAGCTCAGCCCTATGTGGCAACAGAGCAAGGTAAGGGATGGGCTGATTGCATTTTGGAGGCTTCCGAACACCACCTTGGCTCACACAAGTTGTTTTGGAACTGGTAGCTTCTGAAATGAATAGCCCGTCCCTAATTAACAGAAATATAGTCTCCAAATCTCACATGGTACTAGTCCAGCTCCATTCAGCAATGATTAGACCTCATCTGTCTACATTACTGCGTCTAGTTCTGGACACCACGCTTTAAGATAATGCCAACAAATTGTAGCATGTTCAGAGGAAGGTAACATGGATGATTCAGGGACTAGAAACAAAGTCTTATAAGAAAAGACAGAAAGAAAAGACAGAAGATACCGGGCATGTTAAGCCTTGAGAAAAGAAGACTGAAGGCAGATTCATAACACTTTTCAAATACTCAAAAGGCTGTCAAACAGAGAAGGGGCAAGATATGTTTTCCAATCCATCATCCAGAGTGCAGGACAGGCAACAATGGGATCAAGTCAGATTTCAGGTGAGTGTCAGGAAAAATATAATTGCAAAAATAGGTTACAGATGATCCTTTATAGGCCACTAATAAAAATAAAAAACAAAGAACATTGCAAGCTTTCAAGTGTAGATCACGCTTCTTCAAAGCAGGTCCCAGAAGTTCAGACATGGTAAAAGATGTGCTTTACCAGGAGGTTATTTTTAAATTCCTTGGTTAGATGGTGTTCTTAAAGTCCATGGTTAGGTGATGTTGCAGCCAGGGTAGGAGTCTTGTTAGAAGCAGGAAGTTGGTGAACAGTTGTAAAAGCTGCTTAAGCATTGGGTTTCACACACCTGCTCTTCAAAGAAACATGGGTCATGCACTGCCCCTTCTCCCTCAGCCATTTCCTAACTCCTAAAAATGTCCTCCTAAATTTTAGGAACCAATTCTTCCAAGAGATGGTCGGTGCTCCAACACTGGAGGCAGTCAACAAAGATATCCTTTGATTTGTATCCCTGCACTGAGTAAGGGGTTGGACTCAATGACCATATAGAACCGTCGAACTGTATGATTTTATGAAAGCATTGTGGTTTTAAATTTATTATTATTATTATTATTATTATTATTATTATTATTATTATTATTATTATTATTATTATTATTATTATTATTATTATTATTATTATTATTAAAAATCTCTAACATTTAACAGATGTTATAGCACTAGCTTTCTCTTGTGGCAAATGATACTCCTTACACCACTGTAAGAGGCTCAAGCTATTACCCAAAAAGTTTGGCTCAGCAGACCAATAATTAAACACAAAGCCAGGAGAGGAAAACAGCAAGGAGTCTCATGGCACCTTGAAGAGTAAGAAATTTAATTTAAAATAAGCTATTTTGGGCAGCAGCCCAATGCATTCAAGGAGGCCGGCTATAATCCAATAAAATTCTTTAGCTGCCACCAGACTCTCTTGTTTTTCTGCACAAACTCACAGAGCTAACATCAGGTTTTCTGCTCTCCCATATCCAATGGAGTGATTTGCTGTCAATGGTGGGTGTATTTGTTTTGTTTTCAAAATGTAAATGACAGTGTAATGATTTTTTAGTATAAAAAGTGAGTCTACAACCAAACTCTTGAGAAGAAAGAAGCTGGTCGAAAAAGTCTGTGGCAACTATTTGCACTGTCAGCTTATGCTGCCCCTGACTGATGTTATGCTTTTGTGGCCAGTTGTAGTATGTTTCCATTTCAAAGGCACACCTTTCTTCAACATTTGTGTCAGTGTCTGTTGTCCACACATTTGTATGGTTTTGAGTTTTTTTGTGGGGAGAGAATTATGGACGTGCTACATGTCACTTCTCCCAGACTTTGGAAATCTCTCCCAGAGGAAATCAGACTGGCCCCATCTTTGCTGTGCCTCCAGAAGCAGACAAATAACTTTTCTTTTCAGGCAAGATTCTTCCTAGTGATTGACCATCAAGGAGACAATAAAGAGGATGGTTTATATTTTGTTGCTTTTAAATCAAGTTTGTGTGCGTGCGTGTTTTGTTTTGTTTCGTGGTAATTTTTATCTAACATTTTTAGTATTACATTATTAATCCTTTTTTAATATTTGAAAATTTTATTGTTTTTAGGACTTAATATTGTTTTTCTAATGATGTAAGCCACCTTGGCACCTTTTTAAATAAAGAAACACAGGGTAAATATATTTTAAAAAATAAAATAAGTTATATAAGATACTGTCAGGTTAAACATAACAATCAACATAAATCCCCCACTTACCACAGTGTTCTATGATAGCATTTCATCACCTGTGACCTTCATCCTCTGTTCGTCAAACTCTGGATTTCTGAGAGAGTGATTATTTAAATGCTTTAAGGATTTTTGTTCTGTTTTTCATTGCTGTAATTATTATCTCCCAGATCTCATACCTTTTACCATGTGTTATTTATTTAATAACACAAAAACAGGTAAATACATGGAGCTACTTACTATTTGGGAATAGAACATTTAGACTACTCTCTCATACAAGTTTGTTTGAGATTAAGATCTTTCAACAAAATCTGCCACTTTGCTCCACTGGAGAGGAAGAATCATGTCTGTCAAGACTTGCAGTGAGCCTGACAGAAGGCTTTCCCTTCCTATGAATGCCACAGAGAACTCTAGAAGTCCCTAAACTATAGAGCAGCCCTGTGGTTTCCAGTCTGGACTCAAAAGCATTTGTGAGATGATCTTCTCGTGGAAAGAGGGGGTGATAAATTTTAAATATTCATGAAGTCCTGATGTCTTTTGAATTGTCTGATGGTTTTCACAGGCAAGTGAACCACTTCAAGACCACTGAAGCAATTTTGTCTGCTATCTGGTAAAGTTCATATTCATTTTGTTCTGCTGGTGCCTTCCCTTCTTCCCAACCCCTTCAGATCATTTATATCTATATAAATGTACAGTTAATGCGAACAGATTGTCTCATGTGTCAGTTCCAAATGTTGGAGGTATATTTTATTTTATTTACAACTAGGGATGGGCTGTTCATTTCAGAAGCAGTAGCTTCTGAAATGATCCACACAAGCCCAGGTGCTGTTTGGAAGCCTCCAAAAAGCAAGCAGCCAATCACTGACCTTTCTGCAGGGTTTTATCAGGCTAAACTCCAATCAGGAAGAAGTCTCCTGATGTCATATGTCCTTCTCTCTGGCGCTGGCCAGTCAGACAGGGAGGCAGGATGATGCATTTCCCTGCACAGCTCCTGGTTGGCCAACACCAGGGAGAAGGAGCGATGATATCAGGTGCCTTCTTCCTGGTTGAGATTTAGCCCAATGCGATCGTGCAGGATGGTAATTGATTGGCTGCTTGTGTTTCGGAGACTTCGGAACAGCATCTGGGCTTGTGTGGGTCATTTTAGAAGCTACTGCTTCCGAAATGAACAGTCCATCCCTATTTACAACCTGGCATGCTGCCTGGAATAGGTGTGGCTGCGAAGGACCTTTCTGGGCTGGTTGACTGCCAATCTATCCAGAATTAACAAATGGTTCCTTCTTGCCTCTGAATGTATTTATTTTACTTTATTGTTAATATACTTTAATAACATACATTATAAAAACATAAAACAGTTATAAACCACCAAACTCCATACATTAAACATATCAAATGGCCTGACTGCCTCTGAATTCAAAGAGAGACTCAGTTTTCTGCTCAGTGCTCCCCCCCCTTGAAATCTGTTGAGATCTGTTTCTAAAAGCAGTTATGTTTGTCTGCTTCCTATTTCATCTATTCAGTTGTGAGTCACAAAACATTTTATTCTACAATTAGATTGAGTTATTGAGACTTTAAGTGCCAGGTAGCTAATGAGGAAAAAAGGGGATGGTCTGCTGTAGGGAATGCAGAGCTATTCTGCTTTTTGAACCCCTTCATTTTTGCTGCACAGCTAGAAAAATTTAATCAACAATTCCAAATTCTGTAGCTGATATGATGCCCCGGAGAAGCAAAACAAAACTTGCACATAACCCAAAGAGACTTGGGGTAACTTAAAGGCTAACATATTTATTACCAAATAAGCTTCCAAATTGAGTGGCCATCTACGTGGACAACTTCATTTCCCTTTGTCAAAGAAGCTTCTGATGTGCTCACAGCAATTTTTAAATAATATTTGGAGGTCTATAATGGTGCCCACCTTAGCTCAGGAACGGGTTCTCTATAAAAAGTTCTAGGTTGGTGCTCTAGTGTGGGGAGGGTATAACTCTTTGGGCAAAAGGTGGTTTCCAGTTTATTTGAAGAATGTCTAAAAGATGTTGATTGGAATACTGCAGTTTCTTGAATTACTTCCAAAACAAAGTAGGGATGCTCTGTCCCAGTTAGTACATTTGCTTATTCTGTGCATATAATCTAAATCAATAGTTCTCAACTTGTGGGTCCTCAGATGTTCCTGTACTGCAACTCCCAGAAACCCCTTCCAGCACAGAGAGTGGTGGAGGCTTTTGGGAGTTGCAGTCCAGGAACATCTGGAGACCCAGAGGTTGAGAAGCACTGATCTAAATGGATCAATATCCAGATATATCTCTTCAGACACCGAAAGGACCCCACCTTTTCATTTGATCTAGCTAGTATCAAAATGTTATAGAGCAACAGGCAGGCAATCTTTTTAATCTCCAAATCGTGCTATGTATTTTAGTTAGGGTTTGCAGTTCAACATCTCTCACTGAGGTAATGTGGGTGTCAGCTAAAGCAGCATATGCCTCCAACATCCTGAAAAGCAAACTGGCAGCCCGGTCCTCAGAGAAATCTTTCTCATGGAGGCTGACCATGGCAGAGTGCTTTGATGAACAATCTCTGTGCTGGAGAAGATTTTACTGATGCCAAGAGGCAGCCAATTAATTAATAGCTTTTTTAAAAAAAAAATCTTGTGATCTACATATTGCTTTTTCTGCTAAGTTAATTTCTCCAGGCTTTTCTCCACCTTTATAATGATTTGAAATTTGAAAAGAAAGGGCACTTAGCCTGAGTTTCCAGCTAATTAGAGAATTTTGTATTTTATTGATTTTTTTTGCCAAAGGGGAGCAATTTAAGGGAAAAATGCATTTCACTAGGAGTAGTTAGAGCTTGCTGAAGCTTCTGATTTTAAAAGAGTTTTTATAAACTTTTAATAATGTTTTATTTATTAACCTTTCATCCAAGCACTTATTCTACCTGAATTTTAGATTACTAGAAAAACACAAATGGAACAGCATGCCTAATTAATCATTATATCTCTTGTTAATTTAAATACCCAAGATAACCTATTTTCTTCAGATCTTCAATCGCTTCTCAAAAAGAATGCCTGAGACACTAGATTTGGGATGTAATTATTAGAATTAATAAAGAAAGAAAAGTAATTTCTGTTCAGAATTGTATGTGCAGACTGGAGTATTGACCTCTCTGATAAATAATGATACACATTCTATTGAAAAACAAGTTTTATATAGCTTTCCTGTTTCAGTGACAGTGATGGAAGTTTTGTGGCAATAAACTGTCTGTTTTCATGAAGTAAAAATGTAGGTACTAAAAGATACAGTCTGTACAGTAAAACAAATGATTTCAAAATATAGCAGGTGGGGCCTTTTGTGGTGGAGCACAACAGGCAATTTCCCTGAGCATCACATGGAGGGGGGGAGGCTGACTTATGAAGGAAGCTGCATAAACATACATGTGGTGCTATGTGAAGCAGGTAACAATCATATTTGTACCTTACAAGTACTACTTCAAATGCGTTTTGGGTGCTGCTTTCATTTACAGTGGACCCTTGTATAACAAACAGCTTGTATAACATAAAATTTGTACAACATAAAACATTCTGGAGATAGGGGAAATTTGCTTAACATAATCGCCTATGGGGAGAATCCGTACAACATAAAAATGGGATTACTTCATTTTCAATGCATTCCTATGGGAATTTGTATAAAGGAAATTTTGCTTAACATAATTTCATTTGGAACGAATTAATTCCTTTATACAAGGTACCACTGTACTGTCTTTAGTGTAGCTTCTGTTCCATCCATAGTAGTATCCATATACAGTACTTAATTGTTTTGCTTTCAATATTGTCATTTAGTGATGTAAACCACCTTGAGTCACTTCTTAAGGAGAAGGGTAAATAAATAAATAAATACCCCACCCCCACCTCCTGGGCAGTTGGCTACATCAAGCAGTTGAAATTGTTGGAAACCACAATTTTTAACAACAAAAATCTAATCAAAGAAAGATCTGGAGGAACATGTCTGGTTTGTTTCTTATGGGTTTGGCAGTGTAGTGGAATGAATGTGGACTAAGGTAGTAAGCCCAAAGAACAGAAAATTGTTGCTCCCGGGACTTTCCACCCACACTTCAGAATAAGCAATTTTTATTCGTTATTTTAAACTGGGAGCTCTGAATCCATAAGCAGATTCGCAAGGCCCATGATCTACATTTTTCAAGCTGAAAGCCATAAAATATGGGTCGTTAGCTATGGCCTTGGCGGTGAAGGTGTGAAGTATCCTTGATTTGTCTGGGTATTGTTGAAATCACAGCATGATAAGTGGCAGATGCACTGTGCCTGAGCCACCCTAACCCTAAACAACCCAAGTATTTCCCCTTTCCCTTTAGAAAGAATACACACAGACTATATTATTTTGTTTTATTTTGTGATAACACAATATTGTTCTCCCCATCATAGGACTTTCCAGTAGACCTAGCATATGAATGAAGCTAGCTTTTCATCCACAACAGTAAGACAATATAGAGGGGAAATGCCTGTAGGTGATCTCTTTGCATAGTCTTTTTCCTTCTCTCTCTCTCTCTCAATCTCTCTCTCTCTCTCTCTCCCCTCCCCCGTTAATACTGCACATCTTGCAAACAAGAGGTTTTGGAGGAAAGGCAATGAAAATGTAGGAGCTAAAAATAATTACAGGTGCCAAGATTCTGCTTTTTGTTGTACACCATTTGCATTGTATTTTTTTCCACATTAAGCAATCAGTGAAGGATACAGCCAATATGGTGTTTCTGTAGAAACAAAAATCTCATCTGTACAATAATTAGAATGTAGATGGATGGTGTTCCAGATGGTGCACATGCAATGAGAAGGCTAGCTTTGCACCAGATGGTATTATGGACCATGGATAAAGCAACAGGATAATCATTATAATATTGTGACATGTCATGTTATATGAATAAATACAGCACTGACTTTTCAGAAAAAGAGGCAAAAATCTTCAAATAATTAAACAGATGAAAGCTGGGGTGGCAAATGTCCAAGGAAGCTCTTCGAGAAGGAACAAATACTGCCATATGAAACAATGTCATCTAATTTGTTTATTTGCACACTGTTCATAGGGGGTGCGGTCATTCTAATGGGTAAAAATAAATTCGGAGTGTGCATGCAGAGGCTTTCCTCCTCCTTTCCTTCTCTTTTGGAATGTGCAGCTTCCAAACATTTCCCTTGTAAGAGGCTACCTAGTGGGCCTATTTTGAGAAGCCAATCGGTTTACTGACCATTATTGTGTTTACGCGAAGAGTAAGGCTGGTGACAGGTTTTTCTCTCTGCCACAATACAGGTCTTGAGATGTCAGTGTATTCTTCTCAGTCAAGACAATTTATATTGACAATCTAACCAACAATATAACCCCTTCTTATTGAGGGCTGGGGGAGAAGACTGGAACCTCAGCTGTAGCAAACATTCTAACAGAAAATCTTAAGGTACTGAAAGTGGGGATATGGTGAAGTATTTTCCTAGGCTATATTGACAGCCAGTTCTTACTTCACAAGCACGTTAGCAAGGGGTGTGAGTCTCATAGCCTTTCATGCTGGGTGAGAAACTAAATAAAATAAAATAATGCAACTAATTTTATTTATTTGATTTGATTTATATACCATGCCATCTGACCTCTTTTTTTCTTCTAACTGTGAGATGTTTCCATATGAGATTTTATTTTTCTGCTGACAAAATTGTAGGATTTCTTAAATGTTTTGTAATCTCTGTTGCTTCCTGAAGAAATGCAATTCTGCACAGAATTTTTTTTCTGTTTATATACTCCCATCTGGTTTCAAAGGCTACTCTGGGTGGTTTACAATATATATAAAACAACATTTATAACTAAATATCATTAAACTATAACAGGAGGAGCAGGTAACATAGAAATGAAGCACAAAGACATTTAAGAAAAACATTGTCGATGAGGAAGGGAGGACACTGTGTAATATGACCCTATGGCACAATTTGTTCTGGAGCAAGTGCTTTTAGTTCTGGTGTTACAACCAAAAGTACTCAAGATTCTCAATAAGCAGTCTTCTAAGTCAGAGAGTAATTGGTCTTGTGCAGAGTCTTGTCCTTATCTGCCAGCACAACATTTTCAGCCAAGTTTGTTTCAGGTCTAGATAATACTATCACCAATGGCATGTTTCTTTGCTAGAAATATAGTTTTTCCATGCTAGTACTACAAGCAAGTAGCACCCCAGATATATTCCCAGAATTGCTTTGGAGTCCTGATGGGGCGGGGACAGCCAAGGGAGTATATAGCTCAGTTGCTCCTTCCAGGATGTTATAGGAAGTGCAAGATGTAAGTGGGATGTTTCCTTCAAAGGTGATTTAAAGTTATGGGTATGACCCTCAAAGACTGATCAGTGGGCCATGGGTCTTTCATTTGGTTCAGCCACTGGCAGGGAGGCACCCATTTCTCTGTTTAGGCAACTCAGGCCTTCTTACTGCATCATCCCATGAGGAGATGGCTTCTGACATACAATATGCCAAATGGCATGCTACTAACCCATTACCACTTTGGCAGTACCCTACATGCCATTTTAGCTCTGGCTGGCTACCAACTAGGGGACTGTGCATTTCATTCTTTCAGGATTGGTGCTGCCACTGAAGTTGCTTTTTGGGGCATGACCGCAGAATGCATTCATTCACTCACTCATTCATTCATTCATTCATCCATCCATCCATCAATTCATTCATTCATTCATTCATTCATATCCTGCCCATCTGACCAACTGGCTGCTCAGGGCAGCTTACAACATTTAGCAACAACCACAAATAACAATAATAAATAGCATTAAGTACATAGGTAGGTGGTGGTCAGAAGCTTACAAATACTGTGTTCACATGTCTCTCAATTTTCTTAGCAGATCACTAACCAGATAGCTGGGCTCAGCATCATCTACTGAGCTAACCATTACATGACATTTGGCAACTGTGGAATCCACTTGGGGTCCAATGCTACTGGATGCAACTTTTGGTTGGACTTGAGAGGTATATGTGGAACCAAAAAACACCCTTCATATGTAACTTCCAAACTCTGGTTCTCAGCCATTTTGACTTTTGTTTGGTAAACCATCATTATGAGAATAAAAACAATGTTACAGCTGGAGCTTATAGCAGGACTCAAAGTTTATGAGAACATTCATGGAAATCCTGTAAAATGAAGTTAGCATTCATTCAGAGGTTGTGACAGGTATCTCTCGATACAGATCACATAAATAAGACTCTTTTCGAAAAACTGCCTGCATTAGTTAACTGTGAAGATAATAGCACCATCTGTTATTTCTGATCACCCCATCTTCTATAAATATAACAATTTACTAACTTCAACCAGAGCTCTATTAATAGTTGTCATCAAATGTTAACTATTAGCAATGACATATGATATGTGCATTAGAGTGTCAATAATGAAATGAATTCTTCCATTATCTCTTTTTTTGTCCAGTCATCACCATCTTATGCATGTATATAATGCTTGGCTATTTTTTCTTGGCCTCTGATTAATGTCCTAAAGCAAGAATAGCTTTGCCTTATGATGCTTATACACATTATATCTGAAAGCTTCCCTCACAAGGAACACTTATTCTTCCTCCTTTGTTTCCACTGGCATTTCAGCACGACTGAAGAGGCACAGACATTAATGGTGTTACGTTCTCTGGGCCCTTAAGGTTTTGCACTCATTCACTAACTCATGGATACCATTATTGCACAGCATTACTGTTTTCCCAATTGTTAATTCATAAAAGAATGTTTCCCAGCGACATAATTCACTTCCCACACAGAACAGAAGTGCTCAAGAACAGCAAGCACAAACTTCATTATGCTCCACTAGGTGAGCTGCAGATCACAAAATACAACTAAGGGGTAGAGATGGGCACGACTAGGGAAAATGACGTTTTCGAGTTGTCGTGTGTCGGAGGCGGACCGTGTCGGCTCGTTTCCGTTTTTCGCGAAACTTTGCAAAAAATAGTCGTTTCGTTTTTTGTTTTTTTCATCTGTTGTTATACTGGTTTAGGGGGGGTAGCGGGCTCCTGGAGGCACCTCTGTGGGGTGGGTGCCTCCTCTGGCCCGCTATGAAGGGAAAGCGGGCTCCTGGAGGTACCTCTTTTTTGGGAGGTGGGTGCCTCCTATCCTCACCCACTAGGAAGGGAAAGCAGGCTCCTGGAGACCCCTCATGGCATGGGGGTCTCCTCTCCTCACCTGCTGCTGCAAAAGGGCATGCATAGACATATGGATATGCATACCAGTTGCAGACTATAGTGAGACTTTGCAGCAGTGGACTGGCAGAAGCCATAGGGTGATGCCTTCTCTCCACCAAGGCTCTCTGCTGCACCCACTGTGTCTCACTAAGAAGGGAATCGTACTTGTGTAGTGCAATGCAAGTAGATCTGGCTTAGGGGACAGCAGCTTAGCGCAAGGGCTAGGGTTAGGCTAGTTACTGGTGAGGTTAGGGTGGGGTAGTGGGGTGCACCTCTGGGTGCCTCTCTGACCCACTAAGAGGACAGTGTACTGTGGCATATGGGTAAGGAATCGGGTTAGGGTTAGGGAGCTAGGGCAAGGTTTAGTGGGCTTTTTGGCACATCCCAGAAGTCTCAGTGGCCAAGTGGCCATGCGATTGGTGGGATGGCTCCAAAAATTTGCATGGTCCACTCCCACATGGCCACTTGGCCAGCCCATCATTGCGCAGGTGTAAATAAAATAAAATAAAATAAAATCAATGGAGAGAGGACAGGGGACGAGACATTTTGTTGCAAGAAAAACCCACTGCTACTGTAAAAATTCTGGCAGTTTTAGCAATAGCATTAGCAATTTTCGCATGTTTCTGTGGTGCTTGTGTGTTTTTGGACCACGATTTCAAAAAAAATATTGCGGTCGCTGCCCCATTTTGGATCCCTGCCTGCACCGCATGGCATGGCGACTTGAGTCCGGCTGCGCAGGACAGGAGAGGGGGGGAGGCCGCCCCCCATAAACCACCCCTCTGGTAGGTGCACTCTGCACTGCAGGCATATTTTTGCCTGCTTTTTGGCCCGGGAATGGGGGGGGGAGTTTAAAACTTTTTTTCTGTGCCGCTTCCTCTTGAATTGCGGCGGCCGGCGGCGAGACTCCGGGTTGTTGCTGCGAGCCTGCGGCGAGTCCCACCACCACCAGAGCAGCCCAGGACAGGACAGGAGGAGAGGGGGTGAGGCAGGGGACCCCCCTCCAGAAACCACCCCTCTGGTAGGTTCCCTGAGCCCTCACTCAGGCAGGCATATTTTCGCCTGCTTTTTGGCCAGGAATCGGGTTTTTTTTAACTTTTAAAAACTTTTTTTCTGTGCCGCTTGGCATCGCGGGATCGACCACGACAAATCAGACCCAATTATTCTTTAGTCGGTTCGAGTTCGAGTTCTGGCGGAGTAATTCCCATTACCGTTTCCATTCTGCAACGGAAACGAGGAACGGAAACGGAAACGGGAATTCCGCCAAGTCGTGCCCATGTCTACTAAGGGGCAACTACAGTGAAAAATCCTACATGAATTGCTCCAGAACTGGCATGGCTAAATTTGTAGAATTTCCCATTGACAACATGATAACTAAACGTGAAATCAGCTAGACCTCTCCATCCAGGGCTGTGTTGAAGCTGACACTTCAAAAAGCAAAGCAAAAAGTCAGGAATTCTCAAAGCCTTTCACGGCTGGTATCTGATAGTTGTGAGTTTTTTGGACTGTTTGGCTGTGCTCTGGAAACTTAAACTTCCAGAACACGGCCAAACAGCTCGAAAAACTCACAACAACTATAAAGCACTCTCTGGGTGGTTTACAATTTAATTATACAGGCTACACATTGATCCCCCCCCCCCAAAAAAAAGCTGGATGCTCATTTTATTGACCTTGGAAGGACCCAAGACTGAGTCAACCTGAACCCCAGGTCGTGAGCACAGTTTTAGCTGCAGTACAGCTTTTTAACCACTGTGCCACTTCTGCATGGAATGTAATCTGGGACAGTGAGAACACACTCTAGGAGCTCTCTGCTCTTGCCACCTAGATTAAACATTCTAAAACTTTTCATTGGGAAGCATGACAGTACCTTTTCACGACAGCTTCATTAGCTGCCGGTCTATTTCCAGGCCCACTTCAGAGTGCTGGTTATATGGCCTATATGGCTTGGGCCCAGGCTGTCTGAAGAACTGTATTGTCCCTTATGAACCTTCCTGGCTTTTATGATCTTATGGGGAGGCCTTGCTCTCGATTCCACCACCTTCTCAGTTTCATTTGGTGAAGAGATGGAACCGGGCCTCCTCTGTGGCTATTCCAAGACTTTGGAATGCTGTGCTGTAAGGAGCCAAGTTGCCACGCTCTCTTTTGCCTTTCTGTTGTCAGGCAAATGCCTTCCTCTTCAGGGAGACTTTTAGGCAGCAGATTGTCTCAAAAATGCTGGGTTTTAACTTAAAAACCTTAAATGTTTTTAAATTGTTTTAAATCTTAATCTAAGATTATTTAAAATATATATATTTATAGTGTTTTAAAAGTGTGTTTGTTTTGTGACTTTATTTGCTGCATGTCACCCTGGGGACCTTATGGGGAGAAATGTATCATATAAAGGATAATAATATACTAATAAATAATAACACAAATAAATATTTTATTATAAACACCTGTTCTAGCAACAGAACAGTCAGTAGCTACATTTCTGGGGCAATTCCTTTGCATGTCTCCCCCATCCTGCACTGACCTTACCCTCTCTTCCTCATCTACTGTTATGTTAAGTTTCATTCACTTCACTGTTATTTGTGCATCCCTATAGACAATGACAATGATGGTGACAACAGCAAGAAACATAAATGATATATGGATAGAGTCTAATGACCACCAAATATTTAATTCACCATGATATGGTCCTTGTTTGGAATCTCTCTACAGTCAAGGCAAAATACTTGAATGTAAAAGGTAAAATGCTAACCACAACTAAGATAGAGCCACTGAACCCCCAATCAACTCTTGATAGAGCCACTAAACCCCCAATCAACAATTGCATTGTTTCAGTACACTAACTGGAACTAGTTATTGGTTTTAGGCCTTAGAGGCTGATACTTCACATCCCTCTCGCTGCAGTTTGCGGCCCCGCTCGGGACCAGTTCGAAGGAACGTAACCTCACGTCCTTGTGCGGTCAATCCGAGTTCGAAGGAACGTAACCTCACATCCTTGTGCGGTCAATCCGAGTGTTGTAGCGTGGGGTTAGTGATTCAGCAGTGATTTCAGCTCTGAGACAAAGCAGGCTGGAAACAGCTTCTAGTGAACAGCTTTTTAATCAGGGAGAGACAAGACTGGGGACTGGGGAGAGGAGGTTACATTTATAGGGGCCAGGACTGGCTAGGAAAAGATACATTTTGGAGGGAACAATTACAACCAATCACAAGGCTGCCTTTTGGTGGGAATCAATAGGATTGAAGATCCAAATGCAGCAACTCTAATCAACCAATAGGTCTGTTCCCTTTTGAACAGGGAGGCAGTTCCTCAACCAGCAATTACAGATCAATACACAACACCGAGTTCACCCCGACCATGCCCCCTGAACTGTGCTCCAAGCGGGGTGAGAGATTCCCGTACTGGAGCTCGGGAATCTTTTCAATCCGCTTCTCAATCCATGTTGAAAACCAATTTCAACATGGAGGCAAGTTCACCTCGGCTCGAGGAAGGACGTAAAGTAACCACCAGAGTTTTGTTGAAAAAACACTTTGGAAGTAAAATACCGGAATCTTATTTTACCAAGGCATTTGTGTCAGATAACTTGTGTAAAACTTAATTATCTAATGTGACAGGAAGTGGCTGGTAGCTCTTTATTTAGATCTATAAAACATTAAAAAGTGCCCATCTCATACTCCGATTGCCTTTGTATAATTAATTTTTGTAACAGTGTCAAAGGGCTGTTTGATCCCACTTCAAGCAACAAATGTGCATCAGATATAATAAAACGAGACAACTCTTCAGTATCACCAATCAACCTCTTCTCTCTTTTCTGTAGGCTCAAATGAATGTATTAGAAAGCTGTGCGTAAGGTGTACTTGCCACAGTGCTATCAGTGTGAATGTTCAGTGTGCTAATTGGCATTTGAACAAGAAAAAAGCACTCTAAGGATCTTTCAGAAAATAATGGTAAATTAACATGCTTGAACTCTGGCTCACACTCTCCTTCTTTTCCTCTAGGGTGGGCACAAGAAGTGCTAAGAAGTTTCCACTTCCATTTGAACATTAATAATCAGAGTTCCCTGTAAAATCCAAGGGAAGCATCAGATTGGGAGGAAATAGGAACCACATCAGCCTAAGCACTGACTTGGGCAAAAAACAAATAAGGAAGCAAATTCTGAAGAGAGGCACAAGATTTGTGTATGTTGTAATACAATGGCAGTTAATTGTAAGTATGGATGCAGCCTAGAAATCAGCAATAAATTTCTCTTTATTTAAATTTAAGATTGCCCAATGCATTTTGGCCTGATTTGGGGGCTTCTTCAAGGACTTTAAAAAGTAAAACAAAGGAGGGTAATATAGAAGGGTGACAATGCATTGCCACTAAAGATGGGCATGAATCTGATGACTTGCTTCATAATAAGAATCTTGCACATCACCAGCTCCCATCCCACAGGCCAGCTGGCCTACTCACCTGTCTTCTCCGGTAGGAACTTGGCCACATCTCTGAAAACATCTAACTACTCCTTGTTCCATCTCCTTTTAGGAGTCATTAGCTGTCGTGGGGAGAGATTGGCTGAGCTCCTTCCTAGAGTGAAGTGCTTCTGGGGAAGAAGGATCCTGGTAGCATGTGAAGACTGGTGAGTAGGCTAGCCAGCTCAGAGGGTGGGAGATTGGTGCTGCACAGGTTGCTTTATACAAAACAAGTCATCAGGCTTTATGCCCATTTCTAATTACCATTTTACATTGCATTGTATGTAACCATAACTTTATACATTGATCACAATGAGAATAACATCCTCTCTATTATTACATTTAATTGACCAATTTAGCCATTTGTGTTTTATAAGTATTGTTGGTCTGATTTAGATCTTTCCCTTTTATTTGTTCCAACAAATAAATTATCAGTCCTCTAACTGACACATCTTGCACATTCATTTCTGTTCCCCACCATGACTCTACCTTTCCATGTTGGGCTCTGGCTATGACCAGAACCAAATGGGCTGAAACAGTCATTGAGGGTGCATGGAGTGGGAGGAATGGAGCGGTTCAGAGTGATATGTACCCACACAGTCACACATTTTAGAGGGAACCTTGATTCAGCCTGATGAAGCTGTTTGGATGAGCAGCGAAACGTTTCTATCTCTCAAAAAAGAAGTCCAGTAGCCATGACTCAACTCCCAGATAAACTCACCTGGATGACTGAGAATCTTCACAGACTTATATACAGTTGTTGCTTAGGGTCACTTTGATTAATCCTCATTCTCCTTCAAAATCAGATTTGTTGGATGTACCAGTTATCTTTATTCCTAGATATGAGCAATGACTAGGCATCTTGTCACTCTCATTTGTTTTTTGGGCTATTTTCAACATGGTCACCTTTGTTGTTATGATGGTCTTATACGCTCATATTTTTGGATATGTGCCACAGAGGACTATGAAAATGTCTAGGCAAAGTTCTGGGCCATGGAGAAATTTGGACACCATGATGAGTCTTCTGAAGACTGTAGTCATTGTGCTTGGTGCTTTTATAATTTGCTGGACTCCAGGATTAGTCTTGTTGCTCCTTGATGTTTGCTGCCCACACTACAATGTTCTGGTGTATGAAAAGTTATTTTTGCTGCTTGCTGAATTCAGAAATGAGTGCCATCTTCAAACAGATTATTTGCAGTCAATGCACTGCAAGTGCCAACGGCCCCACAGAAGACTGAACATCCTGCCTTCTCTCAAGACTGGAGTACACAGTAACGATTATTCTGTGATTTGAAGAGGAACGGAAAGATTTTTTTTAGATTTTTTCAACCCCACACATCAGATTGTTGGTTTAATAACTAGTTACTTGGGGTGTGGGGTGTCTATGAATCAAAGAAAAATAATGAACTTACACAATCTTCTTTAATCACAAATGGATGATAGTAGTACTTATTCACCAGTGCCCACTGCCCAATCCACAAAACTATCCAAGATAAAACCTCATTTTTTATCTCTCTCTTTTAATCATCTCTTGTATAAAAGTGGAGAGTTACCTGCTCACATTGGAAAGCTGACAAAACTTTGGGAAAGCCATTTCATGCTACTTTAACCTTGGTTGTGGAACCAACTTCCACCTGAGATTTGACTGGTGCTCATGCTATCTGTCTTTTAAAAAATCTGAAGACATGGCTATATAGATTTGCTTTCCCTGATCTTTAATTGCTCTTTTCATCACCCAGTCTTTCATTCTTTTACCATCTTTGCATCTTTGTTTCTTGAATATGTGTTTATGATTTTACTGTAGATTTAATCACGTGTATTTTTTTATTTGTTATGTTGTTTTACATTGTATATTGTTCCATTCTGTTATGATGTAGTTTGTAAACTGCCCAGAGTGGCTTTGTTGCCAGATGGCACAGTATAGAAATCCAATAAAAATAATTAGACATGGGCACGACCAGAAAAAATGACGTTTCGAGTTTTCGTTTGTCGAAACAGGTCCGTTTCGGGTCGTTTCCGTTTGTTGTGAATTTTTTCAAAAATTTGTCATTTTGTTTGTCATTTGTCACTTGTCGTTTCCACCACGATAGCGCGATTTGACTTCCCAGAGCATAGGGGCGTCCTGCAATCAGGGCCAGCGCTAGGTGTTTTTGCGCCCTAGGTGGCCGGGGGCGGCGGGGGGGAGGGGTGGATGTGGGGGGGCATGGGGGGCAGCGACAGCGGCGGCCGTGGGTGGGCGGCGGTGCGGGCGGGTGGGCGAGTGGGCAGTTAAGATATCACTTAGGATAGAGGTTCTGTTCTTGGCTTGCACCCCAAATGTGTGTGTGTGCAAGCAAATTGAAGTTGAGAAAATAGAAAATAAATGGTAGTATATAATATATATTTAAAATAAATCCACACCTCCCACTCCCAGTCAAACCTCCCCCTTTATCCAATATAAAAAAAAAATCCCCACAAACTGCCAGAGAAGAAATAAAGAATAAATTGCTATTCCCTTCAGCAGACAAAGCTGCAGGGAATCAAATAAATTATTGTCTAAATTCAATTCCCTCCCTGCCTGCCTAACTTAAATCCAAAGCCTCCAGCCTCCCTCCAAATTCGAATAGCCAGCAGCAGCCAGCCACACAGCCCTCCACCCTCAACTACATCCAAGAGCAGACTGTGACTTCTGGAAGGTGCCTTGGCTTTTTATGCCCTCTGGCACATCCAGAAGTGTCAGTCAAAAACCTGGCGATGCCATTGGTGGAATGGTTCAAAAAAATTGCATGGTCCCATCCCATGCCCAGCCCACATGGGCAGGTCTAAAAAAATAAGAAATAAAATAAAATAAAATAAAATCAGTGTGACCTTTTACTGCTATAAAAAACCCACTGCTGCTACTATAAAAATTCAAGCATTTAAAATTCCTAATTTTCACATGTTTCTGTTGTGCTTTGGTGGGTTTTTGGACCATGATTTAAAACTAAATATTGCGGTCGCCATTTTGGATCCCCCCCACTGCATGGCATGGCGAGACGACAAGGATGACCCCCCCAGCCTGGTGCAAGCAGCCCAGGACAGGAGAAGAGGGGGGAAAGGCCGGGGACCCCCCAGAAACCACCCCTCTGGTAGGTGGCAAAGCCTCAGGCAGGCATATTTTCGCCTGCTTTTTTGGCCGGGAGTCGGGGGTTTTTTTTGTGTGTTTTTTTTTAAACTTTTAAAAACTTTTTCTGTGCTTCGCATTGCGCGATCGCCATGATGCCACAAACGAAAACGAAAAACCCGACCAATTTTTTCTTTTTTCGAGTTCGAGTCCTGACGGCTTAATTATCGTTACCGTTTCCGTTACGTAACAGAAACGAAAAATGGAAACAAAAATGAAAATTTTGCCGAGTTGTGCCCATGTCTAATAATAATAATAATCTTGTAGCATTGAAACAGGCACAACTGTTATCCACTGTAGTCAAATAGGCCTTGGGAAAACACAGTTCAGTGACATTGGAAGGGTTATTTTTTATCATCATGGTTCAGGTTTTATGTCATTAGGTGTGACAAGGGTTAGAAGAGAAACTAGACTAGTGGAGGAGCCAGCTGGAAAATTATCTTAAGTTAGTAATGGATGCATGACATATTATTACTTCTGAAGCAGTAATGCAATCAAGAAACTCTTTGCTTTGTCCTGTTGTGATGAAACCAGGCATCCTGCTGATCGTATGCATTGATTTCTTTTTCTTGTACATAAAACTGGTATGAAAACCAGGCTATTAATACTTAAAGTGTGTTAAGAAATCATTATGCCAGTTTAAACCTTGGGTGACAGACTAAAATGTGTGCGTAAACCCCAGTTCAGCTGTCTCCTGCTGAATCTTCTCTAGAAATTCCTTTGTTCCACAACAGCTACTTTGAGATCAATGACAGAGTATCCTAGGAAACTAAAATATTTGAGCAATGGTGTGTGTGTGTCTGTGTCTGTCTGTCTGTCTGTCTGTCTGTCTGTCTGTCTGTCTGTCTGCATCTGTGTGTCTGCATCTGTGTGTGTGTGTGTGTGTGTGTTGACATTTCTTAAATATTTCTTATCTATTTACTCTTTTGCATAGACACTTCCTGTGAGTAATGGAGAGGAACACAGCATTAAGGAAGACATATATCACATATTTCATAAGTGAATGAATGCTAATGTTGTGGGTAAGATTGCTAATTCCTGTTATGGCAGCCAGGGAGCAGATAACAAGATGGAGAAGGAATCTAAATTTGTGTCAGATTTTTGCCGCTATACTTGCATCCAAATTGTGTCATTTTGGGGGAGCAGCTGCTTGTGATTGTGAAGTCTGTTTGTATGGGAACATTCACATACAACTCAAGGCTTGTAAGAGTACAAACCTGGTCTTTAACATACTGACTGAAACCTGCCTTACCCATCTGGTTCAAGATCTGGGACACGTTGTGCAGCCATCTTTGGGGTCCTGAGTTCAGGACAACTGCACACCTGGAATATAATGTGGGCTCAAGATACAATATGATTTCAACAATGATTTATCCATTGATCAGGAAGAACAGAAATCTCAAGCTTCTAATAATGCCAGACTTCCTACATACCATATAAGAAGATGGTGGAGTTGTATGAGCTAATCCCATGCTAAATACTAATGTTCCTCTTGACTATGGCCTAACTGGCATGCACTGGGAATAGAGAAAGTTTCCATTAAGAGCATACAATTAGCACCAGAGAGTAATGTAGGACAATACAGCATGATATAGCCATTCCATCCAGCTCTTTCAGATAGTGTTTGCATCAATCTGCATTTCTTGCAATAATAATTTTAAGAAAAGGCAATTCCAGTTCCAGAATTCCAAAAATCTGGGGACAAACTTTACTTGGCTCATAATGAGGTATTTCCGTCTGATGGGGAGGCAGTATACATTTCTCAACTTGTCTCAAAATTACTCAACTCAGCACCATCACTAATTGTTTTCAACCATTTCTTTGTGACACAGTCATTTACCCCACAATATTGGTTATTTTCCATTTATGCTTACTGTTCTCACAAAGATTTTTAAAGCAATTAGTTATCCATGTAATTCCACTAAAACAATTAAGAAATCATGATTACAGCTTCCAACCACAAGAATGAAAGGGAAAAAATCAAGTCTCAATGTCTATCAAGGCTATGATTGAAAATAAACAAAACCCTTCCATAAGCAGCCAAAGGAACTGGTTTACAGAAAAACAGGGCTTGTGTAAGAATTAGAGATGGAAATGAAATTAACCATGAACCAAAAAGCTCCACAACTGAACCATTTCATGGTTTCTTCCTTGGGCAGTTCAGGGAGCTGCACTTTCATGAAGTTTTAAAAAAAGGTAGTGTTTCCATCATTGGTATTTTATTTTGCTTTATCCCCCTCACCCCATACTCTCTCTAGCCTCCTCTTCCTCCCCCCCCCTTATATTCTCAGTCTATGGATGCATTTCTTGTTTCCTCCATGTTTCTGAGTTTATCCCTGAAGAGACTTGCCATTACATTGGCATGATTTCTTATTTTCATATGAAAACATAACCCTAGAATGTGTCTACACTGGTTTTTTACATGCAGTTTGATCCACTGTGGGGACAGGATGGCTTGTTCCATTTGTTAGTGATTAGACAACATAATTGCTAAATTGCCCACTCTCCTCTATTTTCAGGGGCTGTTCTTTTCAGGTGTGGGTAGGATTGATCTGTTTTTGGTTCATTTCATTGCTGGGATTGAACCAAGGTGGATCTTCCTTTTTTTATTTCTCAGCTGACATTAATTTCCTAATATCATTAGTGGCTTAAATTGACAGCATAATCACATAATGATATTGAGAAACTGGGAAATTAAAAACTTCCTTCCTCTTCTGTGAAAAATAGGGAGGAAGTAATATTTTTAAAGAAAGCGAATTAGGGCAGCACTGATGCACTGTACATGTTAAATGTTTGTTTTTAATTGAAAACTTCCTCCCAGAAGCTTATTAATGTCTGTTGCCCACAAATCATTGTGGAATGAGTCTACAAGGAATCCTCCCTGCTGATTTCAAACGGAAGTCCATGGGCAGATGTAAGGGGTAGCACTTTAAAATAAAATAAAATGTGTGGATGCACAAAGAGGTGAGCTCCTGGGAGGAGGAGACAGGAGGAGGCAAGGAGGGAGAGTTTTCCCCTTTGATTTGATTTTCATTAAGGAAGAAGAAAATAGGTTTGCTTGAGGTACATATGCCACATGTATGCAAAAATTGTACAGCATGGCATCCTACGTCTGTACCTAACCATAAGTAACAGTATGTATTCCACACTGGCTGACTCCAAATGAGTCATGGAGCAAAGTCCCTAATTCTGTTTTTCACCTCCTCCCCTGCAGTGTCAATGGTTATGAACAGGAAACTTCCAAATTCTATGTTGCTCAATGCCTCTTCTGGGAAATCCTAGGGAGGAAAGCCGTTTGTGTGTGTGTGTGTGTGTGTGTGAGTGTGTGTGTGTGTGTGTGTGTGTGTGTGTGTGTGTGTGTGTGAGAGAGAGAGAGAGAGAGAGAGAGAGTGTGTGAGTGTGTGTGTGTGTGTGTGTGAGAGAGAGAGAGAGCAACACTGCTGAGAAGTCCCATGGATTTCCTGTGAGAATTTTCAAGAAAAGATACCTAAATAAAATATTTCACAAATATCTCTGTCAGAACAACAAGACTAGCATCCCTCCACATTAAGCTTTTCTTTGAAAATGAGTTGAGATATATATCGGTATTTCAGTCTAAATTCCTTCTTCACATTTGTCATTTGCCTAGTTTTTGTTCTGTGATAACCATGGGTTTTAAGCCAATTCAGTACTAAGTATACTAGGTGAGGAGTCTGAAGATGAATTATCATAGTCAGACTCTGCCCTATTACAGATTACCTCAGAAACATGTACCTGTGAAGCTTCTGAAAGGATCCCTATGCATTCATGAAGCTTTGTACTGTCACCCTCTTCTGAAAACTGTTAAGCTGCTCCTTGAAGATAATGAGAAGGAATGTCACACAAATTGGAAAATAACACCCTAGTTTGAAGCACAAGTGGGAACGAAATGTTCTCACACAAATTAGCTAGATGACCATTTTGAAGTATTTTGAACAGCTATCATGTACGCAAAAAAACTGAGTTCTTACTCATAAGGTTAACGGAAGAAGATAATTGCCAGATTTTAAGAAAGAAGGTAATTATTGTCAAACATTTCAATGGTGCTGCTCTCATCACAGTTATAGATACTTGAGTATGTTGGGTTGTTGCCCAGTAGTCATATTTCAACAGTTGTAATAGGGTAGAAACATGTGTGAGAGGAAGAATGATCATTGCTCAAATTTATAAAATAACTGTTTAAGTGTACAGTGGTACCTCTACTTACTAGTTTAAGCTGTTCTGAATGCATGCTCTTAAGTCAAACAACTCATAAGTTGAGCAACCCTATCTAAAAACCAAATAAATAAATAAAATATATAAAATAAAAAATTGTAAGTAGAGCAGACCACATCTAAAATTTGTAAGGTAGCAAAAATGCCAATTATTTTTCACTCTTAAGTCAAATTGCTCTTAAGTTGAGCTGCTAGTAAGTAAAGTTACCACTGGAAAAGTCTATGTGATAAAAAGTGTATGGGTTAAGAAAACAAAATATTCAGAACACACACATGTGACAAAACATTTCTGGAAAAGAATGCTGAGAACAAACCACAAACACAGAGAAGATTTAGGAAAATACATTTGTCTGAAGAACTTCCAGAGTTTAATGTGCATATTTTTAATTGCGTTCCTTTAATAGGACTGTGCAACATTTAATTATGCTATTAATACTCTTGCCTAGTTTTTGTTGTTCCTTTATGTTTTCTTATAATAGAAAAAAAAAGCCAGGTTACATAAAGAACAGAACAGAAGTGCAATTTTCCCAGGAGTGGACATGAAAACATCCAACTGAATTGTTTGGACAAGTGTGTCCACAACTGCTAATTTCACAAGCTACAGCGTTAGTTTCTAAGAAATCTGAAGTGCTGCTGAGGAAGGGAGCAGCTGGCAACCTTGTCACAATGAAAATTTAGGAGAAGACATGCAAAGCAGAAGAGGGCCAAAATTAATGTGGCATTAAACACTTCTTGTCTTTCTTGCCCTGTCCTGCCCTTCAGCTCAGACAGGATGACATGGATAAGAACAATAAACTCCATTCTTTAAAAGCAGGAATTAAATATTACAAATAGACATAGGCATGAACCACCAAAATGGTGGTTTGTCGTGGTTCGTGAAAGTCCACAAATCATAAATTTAAGAATTTCCCCCCAAAACCCCACAAATCAGTTTGTTGGGTCATCTGAGAAATATATTTTAGACAGTCACCAGGCTGTCTGAACACACACAATGCCATCTGCCTCGCCACCCCCACAGTTTATCCCCTCCCCCTTTTCAATCCCCCCACAGTTCCTCCCCCTTTTCCTTCCATTGCTTCTTAACGTTGCTTGCCATGAGAAACTTTCTCATGCTGAATCTGTTCTTGTCCACAAGCTGAAGGATCAGGATGAAATATTTCTATTCCCTATTGAGTCACACTAAACATCCTTTCTTCTCTCTGCAGTCAAGGAAGACGGGATTGGAACAGTTGCAATAAATAATTGCACATTTTTGAGCAGGAAAGAAGGAGAAATGTCCAGGTACAGCCTTCTCTCCCTTTTGTCCATAAATAGATATAAGGATTTTCCACAGGGTACTGGTATTGTCTATTGAAGCAGTATAACAATGAATCATATGGCACCTTTAAAACTTACTGACCTGCTATAATATTTTGTACAGAGTACAGGGGCACTAGATTTATAGATAATACAATTGCTAGTGGGAGATGAATCTTGGAATGAAAGATCCAAACTTTATGCATGTACAACTGTTAAAACATTACACATAATATGTATCCACTGATTTTGAGTCAAAAAGCAATAAACATGTATAGAAGAGACAACAAGGCCTTCTTCATAAGAGATATAAATTTCCGAGCTTGTTTTTACAGCAGAAATGGACATCAGAGACAGAATGTAACTGAAAGACATTTCAGTTTTGTATCACAGGCTTTCTCACCTTTGAGATTGTGCATTCTAGCCTGATTTGTTTATGATTGTTGTTCAAGGTTGAAGCACTAGGTATATTTAAATTCTGATTTCAGAAGCACAGACAAGCTTCCAGCTCAAATTATGGGCCATCTCTAATGTCTATTTCTGGTCATATTGTACAAGAAATCAATAAGCAAATATATTTCAACTTAAGGTAATTTAAGCCCTATCAAACCACATTAAAACAGAAGCAAACTTATGAGTTTGATTGACATGGCTGATTGTTTTGTGCTTAATGTTTCCTCAGAAGAATCTAGCACAAGAAACTTAATAATAAAGATGCATTTTTTATTATGAAATTCAAATATTTGCTTTGTTCATCATTTTTTTCTAGGAAGCACATTAGCCAGAACATATGAGTATATACAAACTGCTTCCATAACTTATCAGTGCTACTTATAACTAATTGATGAGGTATCAATCATCTATTCGACACATGACTGGTTATGTGGATAAGTACATGATGCACTGCCACACCTCATCAATTAGCTGCAATTAGCTAAAGTAAGTTGGGCAAAAAAATACACCGAGTCCTGATTACCTCATTAGGGATGCTCTGTACCACCAGACTTTATCTGGCTTTGCCTCCTAACAATTCCCTACCCCCTTCGTTTGTTTCTACACCATGAAAATTCTGGACATTGTTTTGAGAGAGAAAGAACAACATTTAATGGTAATAGCAATGAAAGGGGTAGTGAGAAAGGCTTATAAGAGTTTCAGTTCTATAACAAGGGAAGGCCACAAGTTTGTTATTCCTACCATAGAATGCTAGGATATTAAAAAGCTATCTGACATGTTTTAAGAGTTTTGACTGATGAAGCTGTTAGGATGCGCAGTGAAATGTTTCAGTCTCTCAAGGAAATAAGTCCAACTGCCATGATTCAACTTCCTGATCTCTTATAATACTTTATTATCCAAACCTGGACTTCTAATATGACTTAATTAGTAAACCTCCTTTTTTGTTTTGTTGTTTAGTATGCTCAGGTATTGCGATGATATGCAGCCTTCGCGTGACATTCAAGCTTTGCTTGTTTATTTGATGATTTATTAATTAATGGTTGATTGATTGATTATCTCAAGGTGATAACCACCTTGTTATTTTTGTTGTTGCCTTATGTCCAACTGATGTACCATTTTAACACACCAGTGCCAGTATAAGTAAATATGGCAGTACAGTTGGCCTATTATGTTTCATTTCCAGCCTTAATTTTCTAATTTTGTATTTGCTTAGCAGTTATCCAGATCCTTTCATTAGTTCCATCATGAAATCAATCTGCCTGTCTTCATTTTGTATCCGTTTTTCAGTTAGTGTATCACATATGTAATTGTCATAATCTTAATAGTTTTTAAACATCCTTTTTTAGTGTTAAGTATCTCTATTTAACAAATAATAAGCTCTGTTTCATTGTTCAGGCAATCCTTAAAGCTGTTTAATTGATGAAGCTTAAACCTACAACTTCCTGTTTATAAATGCATGATCTACTTGCTTACTCACTGGCCAACCTGATGTCAGATCATAAGGCCACTACCTTTCATTTGTAGTCATATCCACCACTCTGCCCTCTGAACAGCGTTAGGGCTTCTCTGATTTTCAAATAATTTTAGTCCATTTATTCTGGTCGCATACACTGTACCAGTTGCAAGGAAAATTGCCAGAAGCCTGTTCTTCATCAGTTGTATTACTTCCTTCAGGTTTATTTTCTATTTCATTTGCTGTGAACAAATGTACCACTTAATATTTGCTTTCTTCTCCATGCAGTTTAAACATAATCCATACAATGCATCACTGTATATGAAATTGTTCACAAGTGCAAAATGTGTACCATTTTCAGACGTTTATATAGGCTACGAACTGATAGAGTTTTTAGAACTTTTCATCCTGCCTGTAGTTGGTTTGATTGAGAGGATTTCTAGACCACTTCTTGAGTATGCAAAAAAAAAAAATGTCAAAATTCAGAATTAGCTTGGTGGCACTTAATTAATTAGTGGTTCAAAGACTGGGGTTTGAGATGTTTTTGTCCTTTACTTCCAAGAAAGGCCTGATTGTTTCCTGTACTGGCTTCAGTATTTGCAATCTGTGAAGAGGAAACAGGGGAGATGGTGCTTATAGAGAAAATCTTCATGGAAAATATGGGGTGCACCCTTTTCAACAAAGGGCAGAATTACAAGTAGTGATGTTTAGTAAGTACAGTACAAAGGTCATTATTAACATTAATGTGTGTTATTTATCAATGGCAGTTTGGCCATTTGAACGAAAAAGTAATGAATTTAACATTAACTTGTTAAATTTAGGATCTTATTTTCATGGTTCAACTCCTGCATGTCATTTATCCCTGCTATAAACTAAACCATTCAGAATGTCACGGGGTTTCAGGAAAAATTCTGAAGATGTTCATTATAATGAAAACAGGGAACTGAGAGAATTTATTTATGTATTTATTTATTTATGTATTTATTTATTTATTTATTTATTTATTAAAAGATCACTCTTGATGACATCAAGGTAAGATAATAACCAAATTGGTAAACCATGTGACATGAAACTACAAACGAAATGGGAAACTTATAATCAAAATTAACAATAATCAACAGAAAAATGCAGCAACACAGTTTTTGTTTTAAAAGCGAGAAAAGGACTCAGATGGCAGGCAACAATTAACCTGGCTGAAAGGCTATTCTGATCTAAACTGTACAGAAAAAGCCTGACAGAAAAGCCAGGTTTTCATCTCCCTTTTAGGGTTCTATCACACGTCCTGGGGCTTGTCAGCACTGTTTAAAAAAAACTAAAACATTTCCCCTCCCCCCCAGCACTGAACAGCTGGCCTTTGGGCTGTCAGTGCTGTTTTTTTATTTATTTTTTATTTTTTTCCCTAGCGCTGACCAGCTTGTCCTGGGGCTGGTTGGTGCTTTTTAAAAAATTTTCCCCTCCCCCCCCCAGCACTGAGCAGCTGGCCTTAGGGCTGTCAGCGCTGGTTTTTTTTAAATCATTTTTTCCTTGTGCTGACCAGCTTGTCCTGGGGCTAGTTGGCACTTTTTATTTTATTTTTTAAATTTTCCCTCCCCCCCCCAGTGCTGAGTAGCTGGCCTTTGGGCTGTCAGCGCTGTTGTTGGTTGTTGTTGTTGTTGTTGTTTTATTTTTTCCTAGCACCATCTGCTGGCCCTGGGGCTGGTCAGCACTTTTTAAAAAAAAAAAAATCCTTGTACGTGGGAATGGAGATCCCACAACTTCAGTCATGTGACCAAGAAAGAAGAAAAGCCAGACGTTCACAATATCTGGATCTTCCCCCAGGTGAGATAGCAGCCTTAAACTAATCTCAAGCAGCTGGACTTTTGATTGATATGGAGCAATAACCAAGAAGGTGTGTGATTTTTGTCTTATCCTTTTGTACTCTCAGAATTGTCTGTCATACCCACCCAGTTTGAGATGATTGAGTGTTGCTAGCAGAATATGGTGGCGAAGGTGTTTTGTCAGGTAGGGAAATATAATAATGTTCAACTGAAAATTATGGCCCTTCCTATTCCCTGTTACTTCATATGAATCAAGAAAGGACAAAACATAAAATAACAGAGGTAACTATGTTTAAATACATAGTAAAATTTATTTTAAAATTGTTGTTGTTTCTGAAGTCTACTTGCTAGAAGAAATCTCAGACCTAAATATATATTCTCATAATTAATCCCAATGAAACATATTTCTAGCCTTAGTTCTTAAAGGAAAACGAAATATATTTTATAACAAGAAATGCTGACAGAAGAAGTACAGAAACCCACAGGAGACAAAATTGAAAAACACACACAGATAGGAGACTAGAACAAAAGTTCTGGTTGCCCATAAAGCACACATAAAAAGAGACTGGGAACAGGAACCATGCAAGGCAGGGACATAAAACAGGAATTATTTCTCCTTTAGCCTCTTTCAGTTTGGTCAAATTGGGAAAAAGCATATCCCAAAAAAGAAAGAAAGGCCTTTGAGATAAGAATAAAGATAGCAATTTCCCTCCAACAAGGTCAGTTTCTTAAGACAATAACATTTACAACACAAGAACTGGAAAGAAAGTACTCAAAAAAGCATTGGCAGAGCCCCAGGGCAGAAAGCAAAACTGATGTGTCAGGGAGACTGAAGGTGTTTCCTTCACACCTTCCCTTCTGCTTCTGTGCATTTTATTTTGGCATAGATCGTCTGTATTGTATTAATATGCTAGATCAGAAGTAACAAACCTTGATTTAATTTACTGATGGAAGAGATTGCATTCTATGATATCTGCTACCCTAAAATAAAATATAAGCATGGCTATCTGAAGCCATCTACATATTTGAGTTTGAAGTGTAGCATTTTCTTTCTGGGGCTGTCCCACAAACCATGAAAATTGAGTGTTAGAAGTTTTAATTCCTATGTTGTTGGATAGTGGGGGTTTTTGTGCGCTTTGTTATATTCTGATTTGGGTCGTGTTGTTCGTGTTTTGCACTATTTTTTAAAAAAAACAAAATCCCACTTGCTAGGAATGATATGGTCACCTCGTGAAGTAACGGCCTATGTTTGACTTAATGGTGATACTATGAAGCAATTCAGAACAGAGTGGATTTGATCTAAATTAAATTTAAATCATTATTTACATATTTAAACATCAGCGTTTTTTGATGGTTTAATTTTAAAAATGATTTTTAAATCTAAATTATGAATTGAATCACGAGTGAATCGGTTTGATTAAAAAAATCATTGAATTGTATGCACCCTGATTCAAAATAAGGACAGTGCTTCTTGCCATGACTCTTAACCAGCTTTATGTATTTTCACTCTGAATCATAAGAATATGACTACCATTTCCATCCAAAAATTGCACCCAGATTATCACTTCTAACTGATAAAAAGGGTAGACTGTTTACCATCATGCAAATGAGCCCTCTTCACTATTGTCATAAGGAGGTATACTTGGTATAGACTATGAAAACCACAGTGAAGTAAAGGAACTAATCTTTGCTCGGAAGCCTGCTTGTTCATCTGCTAAAATATTATTTGTGCTAAACCAATCTGCTAATTTGTTATAAAGAAGTCTTGCATAAAGTTTACTGATTGTGCTCAGCAGACTTATGGGACGATAATTGGCTGGATCATGTTTATTGAGTCTGAGCTTTTTAGAGAAGAATAAATTCTATGTTGACAATATTTTCATACATCTTGAGCAAGTAATTCCCATTCATTTCTAGTTTCTTCAAAAAGGGAGGACATGGGCTGCAGGGGTTGGAAGTATTATGAATATAGCATGTGAGTAGAACATTCACAGCCTGGAACCAAGCTGAGTCAAAAATCCTTTACATATTCCACATTGACTCTAGCATGCAAATGGGATGACTTAGTTTAAATCAATCTTGGGAGCATTGAATGGCACATAGTTAAGGGTTAGGGTTAGCTTTTGCGTTATGGACCTGAGTCATGTTCATATCATTTTTAGCTTCAGATGATATATTCGAAAAACCAATCAATCAAACAAAAACACACCCATAATGTTGAGAATTAACAATTTTGTATATCATAGAGAGATCCATGAAACGATGTTGTTGCGGAATAGGAAATTCTATCAGTCTTAAAATTTCCCTGTTTTTCTAGCCCCTTCACTCAGATATTATCATTTTACTTTCATCTGCCCATCACTCCCTACGTCATGAGCGGTAGTTGCAGGTTCCTGTCCTCACTAGCTACACCTACCTTGGGTTGTTCACTGTTCTGCAACTTCTGCTCATATATGTAATTGTAAGAAACACATCATCATTCTTTTCTTCCACACTCAAGTTAAGGGATGTTTAAGAAGGTGAGAAGGGGAACAATTTTGTCTTTGAAGTTTTGCTTTTTCGCATTAATTAGTACTCAGGCTTATGCATCTTGATCTCACGTGGTGTTGTGTTATTTGTTTGGGGTTTTTTGTTTCATTGGGTTTTTATATTTGTGGGCCAACTTTCCTCACATCCATGAGACATAGTGTAGATCAAACTGAGATGGTAGGTAGTTAGAGAGTTTCATGGCCAAAGGGAAAGTCTAAGGTCAATTAAGTCATAATCTAGGATTCTAACCATTGGACAGTATATAAGAAACCCAACTTCTTTATGAAGAGAGATTAACATTACAAAAATTCTTGTAACTGCAGAAAAAAAGAAGCCAACAGAAAGTTGTTCCAAAGGTTTGAAGCCAACCAGTGAGTACTGGCATTTTCCTCAGAAGACTGATATTCTGCAATAAAGTCTTGTATTAAAAACAATACCAGGAAATGTGCATACTGCATTCCTCTAGATCTGGCCTTAACTGTAATCTAACTCTAGGGAAACAATTAAGGCATTAAAAAGTCTCCAGGCATTTGTCTATCATTTTGTTGGGACTGGGGGAATTAATAGAACATAATGAAAAACTTAATTACACTCACCTAATTATGAAAATTTAATAGATATTGAAAGTGTAGAAGTGGGGCAATTGCATAAGGCTAATAATACTACTGATAAACCATCAAAAACAAAGCTGAGAATGTTGGCAAGGGCCTCTGCAGGAGACTGGCTATCTATAATCTCCTATCTACAAAAATTTGCTTAATAGAATGGACAATCTAACATGAACTGGAATTTACTTCAATGAAAATGTCTTTGTACATTAATGAAAAATTTAAAAAAATAGGTGAATAGATAATGAAATGCATTCAGTGATAAGGTAGCAAATTACAGCATTGCCACAAAGGTTAAATCCATGGCTGTAATCATGGATGTAAGACTCCAACCTGGTTTAGGTCATATTTGCTTATCTGTGTGACAAAAGAGTTTATATATACCTTTAAAATGCAAATTCAATCAAAGGAATTTAAACCACAAATGTAGCTCAGGTCTGGGTACATGTTAAGGTTAGATTGCTTAATTGCCCTCCAGTATTGCCTTATTGACAATATTAAAGCAAAGCAAAAGCAAAGTGCTATGCTTATATACCACCCAGTAGTGCTTCAAGCACTCTCTGGGTGGTTTACAGTTTAATTATGCAGGATACACATTGACTCAACCATAAGAAATTATGATTTAAGCCAAAGCATGTATTTTAAAGAGCTATTGCTTGCAAATAGCAGTAAAACTGCCCCGGATAACGAATAATTTGGATAACAACTGCAAATTTCCGGGTATAGGGCTGCCTCTGATAACGAATTTTCCCTATGGTTTGCCTCGGATAATGAATCTCAATTCCTAGATATAGGTCTGCCTTGGAGAACGAATTTTATCTATGGGCTGCCTTGGCTGCATTGGATAACGAATCTTCCTATAGGCTGCCTCGGATAACGAATTTTCCCTATGGACTGCCTCAGATAATGAATTTCCAGCATGCATCAGTAAAAAAGTTATCCCAGGTGGCATTGCATCTGTACCTTTAAAGTCACCTTTTAAAGAGTTTTGAGCAAAAAAACAGGTGCCTGTGCCTTTTTCCTAGGCTCCAGAATTGATTAAATGGTTTCCCATTCATTCCTATGGGAAACTGCATTTTGGATAATGACGTGCTTCGGATAACAACTAACCTCAGAGAACGAATTACCGTCGTTATTTGAGGCACCACTGTATGTGTATTTAAAGCTCCCACTCATGGCTGAGTGGTTAAACTGAGGTACTGCAACTATAACTGTGCTCATGACCTCAGCTTCAGTCCCAGGTAGCTATCTCATGGCTGACTCAGCCATCTATTCTACTGATGTTGATAAAATTAGTAACCACTTTGTTTGGGACCTGCACAAATAAACTGTAAACCACCCATAGGGCAGTATATAATTTTTATATAAATTACCTAATTTTTTTTTTAGTGATATATAGTTTTTCCTAGTTCAAAGATAAAGACTTTAGGGTCTCCCAATGTAATCTCCTGTTGCCTGACCATTGGACATGACTGCTTGGGCTGCACTCCAACAATATCTGATAGGTCACAGGCTAATAGACATTCCTGACTTGCCCTTACACTAGAGGACACAACACTTCTATGAGGCTGCTTGCTGCTAGCATTTTATATGTAGCAAATATTTATATTATTTTAAAAATGTGACATTAAATTTAGGCACCACGTTATTCAATAAAATGTTAAATTATCTTTCTAATGAATTATTTGGATAGGTGTTGCATTCCCAACAGTATTGCATATTATTCATAGGCCCAAATCCTGTTAAGTCCGTCAAAATACTAACAAAAATATACTAACAAATATTCATTCATTCATTCATTGCATTTTTATACCACACTCTGGGTGGTTTACAATAATGGAAAGTACACAAGTTATTAGCAAAACAAGTAATCAACAATAAAGAACAAAAATAAAAAATACAAATTAATATAAATAATACAGAACTATGGAAGACAAAACAATGACCAAGAGACTGGAAACATTCAACCAAGAAAGGAAATTTCAAGGAGTACAATAACTATAGGACCATTGCTTTAATTTCCCATGCAAGCAAAGGGATGTTCAAGGTCCTTTCACAAATGCTTTTACCGTTTATGGTGCAAGAAATCCCTGATATTTGAACTGGATTCTGAAAAGGAAGAGGCACTTGAGATCATATTGCAAATATCCACTGCCGACCAGAGTACACAAAAGAATCCCAGAAGGAGATTAGTCTATGCTTTATAGACTACACTTCAGCAATGCTTGTGACTAGACATGGGCACGACTTAGCGGTATTTCCGTTTCCGTTTCCGTTACTCGTTTCCGTTACTCTACGGAAACGGAAACGGGAATTACTCCGCCAGACTTCGAGCTCGAACCGACGAATGAACAATTTGGTCTGATTTGTCGTGCTCGTTACTTGCATCGCGCGATCGAGCGCGATGCCAAGCGGCACAGAAAAAAAGTTTTTAAAAGTTAAAAAGCCCGGTTCCCGGCCAAAAAGCAGGCGGAAATATGCCTGCCGTGCCTCAGGGCACCTACCAGAGGGGTGGTTTCTGGAGGTCCCCGCCCAGCCTCCCCTCCTCCTCCGTCCTGGGATGCTCTGGTGTGGTGGTGGGACTCGCCCGCCGCAAAAAGCCCAGTCTCGCCGCCGGCCGCCAAAGCGCAACCAAGCGGCACGGGCGGCACAGGAAAAAACTTTTTTAAACTCTCCCCCGGGTCTCCCCCCCACCCATTCCCGGGCCAAAAAGCAGGCGGAAAATGCCCGCTTGACTAAGGGCACTCACTCAGTAGGGCACCTACCGGAGGGGGGTTTCTGGTCTGGAGGGGGGGTGTCCCGGCTTCCCCCCCTCCGTCCTGGGCTGCTCTGGTCTGGTGGGACTCGCCGCAGGCTCGCAAAAAGCCCACTCTCGCCGAGACGCCGACGGCCGCCGCAAACACAAGCGGCACGGACGGCGCAGGAAAAAACTTTAAAACTCTCCCCCCACCCATTCCCGGGCCAAAAAGCAGGCGGAAAATGCCCGCTTGACTAAGGGCACTCACTCAGTAGGGCACCTACCGGAGGGGGGTTTCTGGTCTGGAGGGGGGGTGTCCCGGCTTCCCCCCCTCCGTCCTGGGCTGCTCTGGTCTGGTGGGACTCGCCGCAGGCTCGCAAAAAGCCCACTCTCGCCGAGACGCCGACGGCCGCCCGCCGCAAACACAAGCGGCACGGACGGCGCAGGAAAAAACTTTTTTAAACTCTCCCCCGGGTCTCCCCCCCACCCATTCCCGGGCCAAAAAGCAGGCGGAAAATGACCGCTTGACTAAGGGCACTCACTCAGTAGGGCACCTACCGGAGGGGGGGTTTCTGGTCTGGAGGGGGGTGTCCCGGCTTCCCCCGTCCTGGGCAGCCGGACTCGAGTCGCCTCGTCGCCATGCCATGCGGTGCGGGCGGGGGATCGAAAATGGGGCGGCGAATGCAATATTGTTTTTGAAATTGTGGTCCAAAAACACACAAGCACAACAGAAACACGTGGAAATGTATGAACTGCCAGATTTTTCACAGTAGCAGTGGTTTTTTTCTTGCAACAAAATGTCTCTCCTCTCCTCCTGTGTCCTCCATTGATTTTATTTTATTTTATTTTATTTTACACCTGCGCAGTGTGCAATGATGGGCTGGCCCAGTGGCCTGGCCAGCCATGTGGGAGGGGACGACCATGCAAATTTTTGGAGCCATCTCACCAATCGCATGGCCACTTGGCCACTGAGACTTCTGGGATGTGCCAAAAAGCCCCCTAAAACTTGCCCTAGCCCCCTAACCCGCTAACCCTAATCCTTGACTCCTTACCCATACGTCACAGACTGTCTTCTTAGTGGGTCAGAGAGGCACCCAGAGGTGCAACCCAATAGCCCACCATAACCTTACCCGTCATTAGCCTAACCCTAGCCCTTACCCTAATCCACCTTAGCCCATAGCCAGATCGACTTGCATTGCACTACACACGCAAGTACGATTCCCTTCTTTGTGGGACATGGCAGGTGCGAGAGCCTTGTGTAGGGAAGGCATGATGCTATCACTCTCACTGGTCTCACTGCCTGCAAATGGTATGCATAACCATATGGTTGTGCATGCCATTTTGCAGCAGCAGCAGGTGAGGATGGGAGACCCCCATGTTGAGGGGTCTCTTGGAGCCTGCTGCTGCTGTCCCTTCCTTTATAGCGGGCCGGCGGAGGCACCCACCCCACAGAGGTGCCTCCAGGAGCCCGCTACCCCCCCAAAAAAACCAGTATAACGATAACGAAAAAAACGAAAAACGAAACGACTAATTTTTTCCGATTTTTCGCGAAAACGGAAACGAAACGACTCGGACCCTAGCCGAAAAAGAAAACGAAAACGAAGTTTTTTTCCTGAGTCGTGCCCATCTCTACTTGTGACTGTGTAGATCATGAGAAGCTTTGGATTGTTCTGAAAGAAAAGGGTGTGTCTATAGAGTAACTTGTATTATGGATAAGAAGCTACTGTTAGGACAGAATATTGAGAGAGAGAGAAATGGTTTTCTATAGCCACAGGTGTCAGACAAGAATGTATGTTATCTCTCTGTTCAATCCATACATAGAATGTATCATACAGAAAGTTGAAAGTTGTTTAAAGAAATGCAATGATTTAAAATATGCAGATGACAAGCAACTAACTGGCAGAAAACAGCAATGACTTGAAATGATTTCAAGTTGAACTAAAAGAAGACAAAGATCATGACTACATCTTTAATGTTGACAGTAATGCTTAAATTGATAAAAGAGGTTTGGAGCCATGCAGCCATTAAAACAAACAAAATCAAAGCTAGACTATGGGTGATACCTTCGTAGGCTGCTAGTAGAAAAATAAAAAAGTTGCTGAGCTTTCGAGAGCAAGCCCTCTTTTTCAAAGCAGGTATAAAAGTGCAAACATGGCAAGGGATGCAATTTGCCAGGAGAGAGTTCTTAAAAGTTCACATGGCAAGATGGATCCCAGGCTTCTTCTTGGAAGGCATGGTCCGATGGGGCTGGACTTTACAGGCCAATTCAAACAAAGAGCTGCATGGTATGGGCACCTCCCTCTTGCTTACAACCATCATCTCTCTATTTGCTCTACGAACCACAGAGCTCCTGATTGGCCAGAGATGGGTTAGAAATAGGAGGTTAATGCAAAAACACATGCTCTCCACTAGGGGGTGGGGAATAAAGGTTTTTTTTGGGGGGGGATTTAAAAAAAAAACTCCCCTAGGTAGATCCAATTAAGACCCAATTGAGGGGGAATGATATCACAGTACCTAGTATTAATATCCTGTTGCTGTAGATGTTTCTTTCACCTTCTATTTAGGCTGATACTTCACGTCCCTCTTGCTGCAGTTCGCGGCCCCTCTGGAGATCGGTTCGAAGGAACGTAACCTCACGTCCTTGTGGGGTCAATCCGAGTTCGAAGGAACGTAACCTCACATCCTTGTGGGGTCAATCCGAGTTCAAAGGAACAGAACCTCATGTCCTTGTGAGGTCAATCCGAGTTCACCCCGACTACGCCCCCTGAACTGTACTCCAAGCGGGGTGAGAGATTCTCATCCTGGAGCTTGGGAATCTTTTCAATCCACTTCTTGATCCGTGTTGAAAACCAATTTCAACACAGAGGAAAGTTCACCTCGGCTCGAGGAAGGACGTGAAGTAACCACCATAGTTAACAATATAGAATTGTTAAGAGTTTGTATTCCTCAGTGTATTTCTCAGTTGAAATTTGGTCAATGGTTCTTTCACAGAAATGGATAATGATGCCCTTGAAAACCATCAGGAAACAGGATTCTTCATTAGAACAAGGCATTTTGTTTATAAAGTTCTTGTTTTCAGTGAAAATAGCCATTTTTCTTTATATTTTATTTGGGTCATGTGTTTGTTTTGGTAGAAGGAAAGTGTGGACTATAGAAGGTCCAAAAAGCATATAAAATGTCCCCCAGAACCATTAAGGTTCTCTACCCTTCTCCTAATGGTTCAAGATATTTCTCAGTGACTACTATAACAAACCTGTAAAGGAAGTCAACAACATTATGTCCAAGATGCACATGGATGGTTTATAGCATTTTTGCTTAATGTATTCATAAATGAAGTTCAATTTGCATATGTTGACAGCACACTTTTTTATTAGTATACCGTGGCAAAGTGATCAACATTATTGTTTCAATATCTCAAATGTATATTTCTAGAAGACTAGTCTCCTGCAACAAAAGCAATTAACCTTTTTGTGATGTCTAAAAGACTAAGAGATTTGTTATGGCATAAGCTTTCATGGATGAGGTAGACTGAATTGAAACAGAAAGTCATAATAAGACTTTTGTTGGAATGCCTGTTGAATTTCTACTAGTCTACCTCAGGCAAAACTCTGCTTCACCAGCATTCCAACTAAATGTAGGATTTTGTTTTGGTAAGCTTTGCCAGCACAGTAATGGCATACTTTTGGGATGGCTTCCTAATAGCCCCTGAAACCCTGGCATACTCCACTGGCTATTAAGAGGGATAGTAGTTGTTGCACCTCAATAGGACTGCAATGAGTACTCATAGAGATGAGCACAAACCACCGGTTCAGTGATTCATCATGCTTCATTTCCTGCCTGCACAGCTGATTTTTTTTCAGTGCAACACCTCCTCCAACGGGGGCCCACTCTTCATCAGCACCCAGAATAAACAGGGCAGGGTACTGCAGCTGAACCGGTGCTCACTGGGGGGGGGGGGCAGGGTGCCAAACCATGGATCAGGTATGTTGCCAGGAAACAACCTGTGCCCAATCACTGAACCAGGGGTTTGCACCCATCTTTAGTAATTAAAGATTTTGCCACAATTTGTAACCATGTGTATTAGGTCACTGTACCTAAATGACATTATCAGGAAACCTGAGTTTTCATTAAAAGAAACGGGGCATAGGCATCTTGCTACTAGTTTCAGAGAGGGTAGCCATGTTAGTTTTTTCAAGAATTGCAGGCAAAAATCAAAGAAAAACAAAAGAAAAGAAAAGACACAAACCATGTGGCACCTTAGAGACTAACTTTTGTATTTTAATGGAACTTTTCGTGGACACGTCCACTTCTTTAGACACATAGCAGAATGAGGTATGTAATATAATATGTGCCTGCTACAAGAGTGAAAGAGTCTATTTTTTTTTTAAAAAATCCCCCACCTCCAATTTCTCTTTAAGAATGGGAGGCTAAGAGATTCCCATCACTCCACTTCCACAGTATTTTAGTAGTGCTGTCGCTTATAGTATCAAGCTGTACATCTTCTAATTCCTATCCCTTTAAGGGGGGAAATGGCTGAGCCTGGAGGGATTTAAATAGATTGAAGTATGAGACATGCAGTCAAAAGGACAAAACAAAAATCTATTTTAGATGAACTTTAATGTGGGTAAGCTGTATATTGCTGAGAAGAAAAGACCTTTAGAGATGAGTTTTAGGAAACAAAATTAATACATTTCCCGGAAAGAATTGCATAAACAGTTATCATGACTAAGATGGTCTTTGCTGTGAACCCTTATCACATCAAATAGTAATGAAGTATGACATTTAAATCCTTGGCCATTTTAAATGGTGACTGAGAAAATGGAACATTACCGATATCTTTGACAAGGCAAACGTGTGAGGTAAAAGGAGATGCTGAGTTCAGATAAGCTATTTATTTTCACTGACCCCAGTCAATCTTGCTCTTGTTTTTAAAATATTTTATCCCACCACCAGACTACAGGATATGACATTCATTAGATATGTCAGAAGAAGCCAGGAGATAAATAGACAGCAAGGATTAGGAGCAGTCTATGAAAGGAAGGCAGACTGATAACACTGAAGAGAACAGAGCAAAAGGCAGCATTTTCTCAGAAGCCCAAAAGTAGTTACAAGGAAGGCACCTAGTATCAAACTGTTTCAGTAGCATGGAAAAAAACCTTTTTTCAACTTTGGCAGCATTTATTTATGGTTGAATATTCCTAATAACTTTTTAGGCTCTATCTGTGTTTAAAGTATATAGCAGATAAAGATGGAATATTTTGTTTTAATTTATTTTATTTTAGTGTGTTGCAGCTGCCTAGATGCCCTAATTATATCCGATCTCGCCTGATTTCGGAAACTAAGCAGGGTTGGCCCTGGTTAGTACTTGGATGGGAGACCACCAGGGAATACCAGGTGCTGTAGGCACCTGGAGTAGGAACTGGTAAAACCACTCCAGTATTCCTGCCAACTTGCCAAGAAAACTCCATGGACATGGGGTCACGAAGAGTCAGTCATGACTGTAATGACACAACACACACTTTTGGGCAGGAAAAAAGAAACTGAAAAGCTGAACAAAATCTCTCTCAGGAATCTCCTGTTACCAGTCTTCTTCCTTTCTAAGCCATACTTCTCCTTACTATATTTTTTAAAGCCTTCACTTTTGAAAAATAAAAATAAAATATCAACAGAAAAAGTCACAGAAAGATTCCTTTCTAAAAAAGCTGAAGTGCTTTATAAGGTAATAGAGGAGCAGGAGAAGGTGGGGCATTGTTACTATTCCAGGCTCTCCATGTTCATTATCAAAGTGTTAGTATGGGTAAGCAAGTACAGCTGATGACATCAGCACTTATGTCATCACATGCCATGACATCACCACTGATGCCACAGAATGCATCTGTGAGGCATCAGATTCTGGCTATTCTGGTTGTGTTGACCATTAGCTAACAAGATTTACCTTAATCTAATGTATGTGTTTGTTTGTGTGTGTGCAGTATAATATGATATCCTTAAGTACCCCTATTTTTAAAACAGAGAGAAGAAAAAGAAAAAGTTTTCACAATAACTGTTATGATAAAAAACACATAAATATGCATCAACACCAAGAAATTCCCCCCCCTACACACACACAGTGAAACAAAGAGGCTCAACACAATGAATGGGTTTAACTAGGGCCACAATTTATTAAACATGTCAACATTAATGGCAGCCATAACCAGTGAGGGGCCTGATGTGGTGTGGATTCAGTTTTCCACATTGGGGTCTCCCGGGACCCCTTCCACCAGCAAGCTTTTGGGTGGGTCACTACCCCCTGGTAGCTCAGTCCCAAGCCAGTGGCCCGAAGGCAGGTAAATCTCAGTACCACTCCCCGGATCCACAAGCCCCTTCCCGTAGTAACTCTTGGCCTGAGCGGGTTCTTCCCAGTGCATCCTTCCCCCAACAATGTAATCTCTGGATCCACAGTGTCCAGAGGTTGGATGGACTAGGAGTGGTTTTTTCCCTTCATGACTCACCAATAGCTTTAAGCCTCCACACTACTGCCCAGTGTGACCATGCAGTGAGTACCTAAATTAACCATCACCTGAGTGCTAGTGTGGGATAGGTGAAAAATCCCTGCTCACTGGGCCCAATCTATGAACAAGTCAAAAATTCCTATCCGGCCCCCTAAGGTGACCAGTCAGACTCACACTAGCACTATCAAAAAGGGGTGGGTGGGTGAGGCACGCTAAATGCCAAAGAGTGCTGGCTGGGGCAGGAGCCCTGTTATATATAGGCCTCCTTCCCCCTCCATCTGGGAACGAGACCTGTGTGGTCTCGTGCTTGATCTCCCAGGAGGGCAAATGGACCCAGCCTCCAGATGCTGCCTCTGGTGAGTCCACATTCTTAACCATGCCATGTGTGGAAACAGATACTCACTTCAGAATATCTGGCCTGTGAATAAACCTGCACAGCATTCTGCCAAAAGTAAAAAAACAACAACAGGTGAGATCTTCATTCCTCAAATGTACCTCATTCTTGTTTCAACTGATAGTTTTCAACTACTACTCCTACATAGGGCCTATCTATATTACTCAAAACCCTCACAGTATGTAACATTTTAATTTTAGTTTTCTCATGTTATTCCATTTTTAAAGCCATTTCTTGTGTTCTTACTGAGTAATTGAAATGTGTGTCTTCTTTCTGTTAATGTACAAATTTGGGAGCAAGACATTGTTGAGCTTGTGCTCATAAACTGGGTGCAGACTGAGAGGCTCCCTTTCAAAACAGGCTGTAAGGTTCACAAAACAGCTTGCTATGATAAACAGTTCTCTGGTGGCTGTTTGTTTTAATTCACTTTCTATTAAAATAAATGGAGTCAGGGAGAAAGAAATATGCATTTTGGAATTCTTTGTGTAAACTTGGCACTCAACATTGTTTTCAGCACAGGACAAATCCCAGGTTTTTTGGCTGTGTAACCAGGGCCATAGTCGTAACACTAAGAAGGCTTGAATTAAGTGTTAATAGTGTCCCACTGACATGAATGGATTAATATTCTTAATTGAAAACAGTGAGCTACAGCTAAAGATATATAGAACATATACTGCAGGTAAAACTGTGCTCATGACCAGGGGTTCAATCCCAGGTAGCAGACTCATGGTTTACTCAGCCTCCCATCCTTCCAAGGTCAGTAAAATGAGTACCCAGCTTGCTGGGGGGCGGGCAATGTGTAGTCTGCATTACTGTAATTAAAACTGTGAACCGCCCAGAGCCTACTTGAAGTGGTATGGGGTGATAAACAAGCAAAAGCAGAATTAAATGTCTTTATTAAAAATCCAATTTATTCAACCATCCTCACTAGAGATGGACATGAATAAAAAAATGGCATTTTGGTTTTTCGTTTTTCATTGAGAGGTCTGTTTCGGTTCGTTTCCGTTTTTTGTGAATTTTTAGAAAAAAATTGTTTTCATTTTTCATTTTTTCATTTTTCATTTCTATCCGCTTTTGCACGATTTTTAAAGCATTTCCGTGTGTGGGCATCTCTCAACGCCCCATACCAGAGGGAAAACACTAAAAAAAATTGATGCTGGCAGAGACACAGTATAGATTAGGTACGCAGGGAGGCTGCAAAGGCAGCGGCGGGCATTGCCCAGGGTGCAAGACAGCAACAGAGTGACTGCACTGCGGGGCAGGGGAGGGTACTCACAGAGAGGTATGCAGCATGCACACACACAGGGAGGCTGCAGGATTGAAGCTAGAGTCGCAGAGACAGCAACCCCACCCTAACTCCCACCGGAGACTGCAAGGAGGACGGGGGCTGCCAGAGCTTTTTATGCCCTCTGTGGCTGCCAGACCTACCCAGTCTGCAACCTGGGCATGCTATTGGTTGAACATGATCCCATTACATGGCTTGCCTCCATTTTGTGGCTGGAGGCATCCATTTTGTCATCCTGAAAGGGAAAAGAAAAATACATCATGATGGGATAAGACAAAAACAAACATTTTAAGGACCCCAACCCCCTGGTAGGTAATAATTTCAAATCATTTCAAATAATTATTGCATTATCACTGCATTTTTATGGATGTCCAGGGCGTTTTAATACCCAAGAAATCAATATTAGGCATCTGGGAGCCATTTTGGGTCGATGTCCCCGACTCCCCTTAAAGGAAAAAAATACAGCAATCTGAGAAAAGACATAAATGGATGTTTTAAGGACCCCAACTCCCCCTGGTAGGTATTATCAGACAGTATAAATAATTATCGCTGCGTTTTTATGGATGTCCAGGGCGGTTTTTAACATTTAAAACAGCTCATTTCATTGTGCATCGCCATTAACGAAAACAAAATGTAACAAACCCAATTTTCGTGGTTCTGTTCGTTTCCTTCCATTTTTATCACAATTTTCGTTAGTCATTTCATTACGTAATGGAACGAATAACAAATAACAGAAACGAAAAAAGTTCATTTTGTGCCCATCTCTAATCCTCACATCTTTAAATTCTCTCTTTCAATCCTTTCTTCCTTAACAATATTTTAAAAATTGTCTTTAGACAATACCGTGTTGTGGATTTCTACACATGAAGAGCATCTTGCAAATGGCTGCAGTGCAGTATTTAGCAAGGTGTCTGTGTAAATGGTTGTGCAACCAATTGTGCAACATGTTGCAGAATCACCCACATGACCAAGTGTAAGCAAACAAAGAAACTGGTGATCATGGAACATGGTATTCTTCTGGAAAAATCATACTTCTCTGTCAGAGCTTAGGAGCAGTCGGCTGGGAGTGTGGAGTATGGTGCCTGTTCACCAAGGAGAAGGGAGTAATACCTTGACTTGATCTTTTGCAAGTGAAGTCTTCTAGACCGAGTCAGCTTGTTCCCTGGTACTGTGCTAATTGGAAAATGAACTGCTGTGTGAAGTGGGGGAACAGAAAGTGCTCCTGTCTTTGTGAACATTCAAGGGAATTCAAGTCCTGATTGGCAGACCGCGTGGAAAGGTCCAATATGTGATGCTTAATGTATAAAAAGGACTCAGAACTTAATTTAGTTGGCTTATCTTACCTTTCAAGAGATGCTGTGCCCTGCTCTCCTGTATGCACAGATTGCATGCCTGGAAGGATGCAATCTGTGCATACTTCAGAACTAGTCTTGTGCTATGCCAGTGAGTAAGTACCAGGTAGATAAACTAGCTTTGTCCATTTCTGGCGTGTTTCTTTAACTTGCTTCAGCCTTTGTCTCAAGGTGCAATGCAATGATTGAGCAAATGAATGACTAGTTGTTCACACAGATTTTGATATGAGAAGCAAGTGAAAGAACTACATGCAAGGACTGGGGAATCTCTGTTTAATATCCAAATATGTACCACAGGCAAAACAAAATCCATGAGGGAAAGAGTAAAGCAATGGAAAGTAGCATCTGGCAAAAGAATTTAAAAGTTACTTGATTATAACTGAGGCAATATACTGTAACAGAGAACTATGCTAACATGTAGAGTGGCAGTGTTTTGTTTGTCCTTCACTCTTGTAAAGAGTGTAAAATATGACCACAATAAAATATCAGTTGTCAACCAGGAGAATAGTGTTTTGTCACTGTTGGACAATCTGTAGTTAATTAAGAGTGTCAGCAAGGATTGCAAATAATGTGACCTCTACATGCCTGCAGTACTTGTTTTATTAGGAGACAGGCATCTTTACCCCGAATTCTCACAACCTGCTCAGAATTCTTTATGAGGCATTTCTTGATGATTTCCTATTTACATTCCTGTGCCACTTCCTTTCATCAGGTAAAGCATCTCACATGCAATTAGGACAAAATTTAACTTTTTCCCTTCTCTTCATAAGGAATCCTTCAGAAGTTGCTTGTTCCCTGATGGCATCCCATGTGTCAGTGTTGCATAAAAGTGACAATATTTACAGTAGAAAAACATAAATAGTTACTTGGCGTAGTCATATACTGCCATAGACAATTTGGATGCAAATAAAGCAAAATAACTCCTGACTAGAGATGGGCACAAGTTACAAAAAAATTCATCATGATTCAGAATGTGTCAAGGTCGATGAATTACAAATCATGAAGTTACAAATATTTTTGATGAACCAATGAATTAGTTTGTTAGTTTGTCTTACCCCCACCACAAAAGTGCCTGAATAAAAGCCCTAAAAGCCTCCACAAAGCCCTTACAAGCCCCTCCCCAAAAAAGCCAGAAAAGGGAAAAAAGAACAAAAAGAGAAAAAATGAATCAGCAAATCAAAAACTGATAAATATTTGTCACTTTGTATTCATTGTGGTCATCACTTCCAACACATAAGAAGTGACAAAGTTTCGACAAATTGACACTTTTGAACAAATATCATGATATTTTTTTAAAATCTGTGCCCTGTTCATCCTAATCTCTTGAGTCCCATGTGATTTCGCTCAGTCATGGGTCATATATAAAGGTGCCAGCAATAAACTGTAATACCAGTTGAATAACATTTTAATTGTTGGGGCTCCATCCTAAAGTCAGGTGTAAGATTTGTAGTTGGTATTGGAAACTGCTTAAAATTCTCAGTTAGAAAGCTCTAATGAAATTCCCTAAACTACACCTTCGAAATCTAGATACTTCACCAAACCATAAATCCAAGGATTCAGAATGACACAGACAGAACATATGATGTGATACCAAATTGCTATAGCTATTGTTTCTATAGTGTAGATGTACACTGTATCTCTGGCATATTATATTACAACAGGCATGCCCAAAGTCAGCCCCGGGGGTCAAATGCAGCCTGTTTTCAAATTTTGAGTGGCCCGCGACTTCCTTTCCCCGCTGGCTCAGCCTGTCACGCAGGCCTGCCAGCTGGCCTCTCCTAATACCGGATGGAGGCATCAGCTTGCAGTTTTACAGTTTGCCTGCCCTCCCTGCCTCCGTCCACCCAACCAGCCACCTGCCCAACCTACCCACCCCTGGGTCCGTTGCTGCAGCATCCTCCCTGCCTCCTTGTGTTATAGAGACTTGTCCAAAGTCTGGCCCAGGGGCCAAATGCGGCTGAATGGTTGGCCCCCACACATTTTCACCTCGGCAAATCTGGCCCTCCTTGCAAAAAGTTTGGACACCCCTGTATTACAATGTCTCCATTAGCACTGGGAACAATTCATGTTGATCCTCCTAGAGCTCAACCCAAACCAGGTGAAGCCAATGGGAATTTATGACTACCAAAGTGGGATGGGAAAAATTGTGATCCTCTGATCAGATCCTCCTAACATTTTGTAATCAGAAAAAAGGAGAGTGAAGGATACTTGTCTAAAAAGTGTTCTGATTTTCACACGTCCTGATCTTCTGTCCATTGCCGTGCTAAAAGAAGATTTCTATCTTACAGCTGGACTAGGGAACTGTCCAGCTGATTATGAAATAAAGTTTTTGTAAGGAGGCGAGCCATCCAGTTATACAGCCAAAGGAAGCCATGCTAGGTAAACACTAAAATGTTTATGGCCAGCTCAGTAGGGCTCAGAAAAGGGAGCAATTACTACCAGAAGAGCAACATAGCTTGTAGTTTAACCTCTGCTGGATTCACCCTAATCTCTATTCCATGAGAGATCATAGAGGATCTCGAGCAATAGAACATGGCCTGCCAGCCTATGCTTTATCCCATAAATCTGTAGTCAATTTGAGCATTACTCTCTTTTTGATAGGAAACTAAAGCACTTCTTTGAAAATCTTTGATGCTCTTATTAGATGTGGGAATTGTGAGGCCTGGTGGCTATGCTATTTCAACCCTTCCCCATCACTTGTTTTAGGATAAGGGGTGGCTGCAGCCCTAAAAAGTCCTTTGGAATACAAATGGAGGAGGGGGCAACCTCCTTAGATTTTCTGAAGTTGTCCACTTCTGCCACATATGCCAAGATAAACCATTATTCTACCCAAAAAGGTCTTGTTTGGTACTTCTTTTTTATTCCCAACAATGCAGTTGGTAAGGCATAAGATCTCACTTCTGCTAGAGTTTTAAGCAGCACTGGGAACATACAGTAGGTGTACATGAAACAACAGTGAATCCCAAGAAATGCACATGATATTATTTTTGACAGGTCATAAGGTTGACTCCAATTAATGATTCAATGGTGCAGTACAGACATTGTGCTGTGGTAAATGCAATAAACACTTGTTCTGGAATGTAGGCTATGTTCTCATCTGAAATGACTAACCACTTTTTTGTATTTTGCAGAAGGTTGCACAATTGTGTCACATGACTGATATCGTGAGGCAAGAGTTCAAACCTCTCTGTGAAGTCTCACATTATTTAGCATAAAATGACTTTCTTTGTACAAATGGCCATGCATTACATTCTTGTTTCAAACATTTCATTTTCCATTACTGCCTCCTTCCTTTAAAAAATTAATATAGATACATCAGTTTATCAATGAAATTGTCAATGTTGCCCCAACACAGATTTTAGATACTGGTTCCTTCACTCCTAATTAGGGATGGACAATTTGTTTTGGAACCTACTGGTTCCAAAATGACCCATGCAAGCCCAGGTGGTATTTGGAAGTCTCTGACACAAAAACATCCAATCATTTATCTTGTTCTGCATCTGCACAGAACTGAGCTCCAAAAAGGAAGCAGTCTCCAGTGTCATCTTTCCTCCTCCGTGGTGCTTGGTAAACAGGAGCAGTGCAGGGACAGGCATCATCCCACCTCCCTGTCTGATTGGCCAGCACCATGGAGGAGAAAATATGACATCAGAGTCTGCTTCCTTGTTGGAGCTCAGGTCCATGCAGATGCAGAACAAAGTAAGTGATTGGCTGCTTGTGTGTCGGAGGCTACCGAACACCACCTGGGCTCACGCAGGAATAGGAATTGCCCATCCCTACTTCTGATACATTGCCACCAATGATGAGGAGCCAGCCGGCCAGTGCATTGCTATCCTGAGTCATAAAAGGTGGGTTTGCAAGTCAGTGTGTTTCAAACTACTCCATTCTCTCTTTCCTTCTCTTCTCTGATTTCTCATGTGTAGTCTGTGGACATTAATGGGGTTGATAATTCATTGGTGGTTTGCAGAAACCCACCTAAAAATCCTGTGAAATCTAAATAATAATTTCTTGATTTCATAGATCTGCCTTTTACTTTCTTCGCATTACACCTTAAGCAGAAAACTATTGGCATAAGGAAGAGTCAACACTTCATCCATTGGCATAAGAAGGAACCAACACACTGTCTGGTAATGGTGAAAAAAGAAAAATAATGTGATAAAAAGAAACTACCGGAAGAAACCATAGGCTGTAGGTTGTCCTTCAAGGAAAAATAGATGGGGTGTGCCTTGGAGCATAAAAGAACATTCTGTCCTAAGAATGTAAGCCAATGGTTTATAATTGGCACAGCTTCTCTAATTAGAATAGCTTTAGGGGGAAAAATAGATTATGCTACTGATCGCCATCATTCTACAAGGACATGGCACATAAAAAAGACGAAGAAAAGGGAGGTCTGTAATGGCAGCATACAAAAAACATATTCCAGGACCACGGTTCACACAGAACTCAGCCAAAAGTAATGAAGGTGCAAACTTTAAAAAGTAATAGGTCTCTGTCTTGTAGGATTTGCTGAAGATTCAGCAGGCTTGCGAGGGTGGGGGGAATTTGAGGTGCACTTTTGGTTATCTGATTCCAGAAAACAAACTGAGATTAAAGGAGGACACTCAAGAAACATTCAAGAAACATTTTGCTGTGTGAGCACAGCCTTAGTTGGTGGTTAGATCCATCCACCTTGTTCTCAGTACAAAACTGGGCTCATGTTGAGCATGGGGGGAAAACTGGGTTATTGCTATCATCAGATTGATTTCCTTCTCTTCATGTACATAGGTGTGAAACTTCAAAAGGGAGTTTTGTTGCCTCCCTTAATCCAGCCAGTGTGTGAAAAATTATTTCCTTCACAAGCTCTTGAAGCCTATCACTATTTTTAAAGAAAGGAAAATCGCATTTCCCATTTCTTCCCTCATTTTCTCAAACACCCTTTTGTTATGATTACTGTTATCTCACCATTCGGTAACTCCGACTGTTCTAGTTAAAATGTCTTCCTTTGTTGCATTTATATTAACTGTAGTGCTTTGGGGGAGTATCCTATGGGAAACAGGGGGGAAACTGATTTGTCTTGCCCTCAATCAACTAATCAGCATTCCTACACACAAAAGGCTTCGAGCAGACTTTATTTCCACAAATTTCCTTCATCATTAATGTCAAGTGCAGCTGTTGGTGAATGTATTCTTTCTTTTCTTTTCTTTACCTTTTCTCCTCCTCTTCTTTTTTATCAGTATGAGATCCCTAGCATTACAGAGAATAAAAACAACTATGGAACACACAAGAGGTACTGCAGTGTTCTTGGAGCTTACTATTTGAGCTATTCATTAGTTCAAATGCTGGGAGAAATCCTCCTTCTTGCTTTGCAGTTCCCCTTCAAGTGGCATTGTTTTCACATCAATTTGGTGCTGGAAGATGTGGCTGTACAAGTAGAATTTGTTTTCAATGAGCTGAGAAGCAAATGAAAGCAAATTAGAACGGATTGCATTTAAGCTTGCTTGTGTTTTTCTTCTTCTTGAAATGATTGCAGAACACAACTTAAAATCTCTCCAAATACTTTATGGTCAATCACAGAAAAAAATGAACATCTATTTATTAGTTGATATTATTTCTGAAATGTATGCATTTAAGACATTAACTACCTGGCTAGATGGGGAACACTTCAGGTTCCAGCCCTATATCAACTGCTGATGATGGTGCTTTGCTGACCTAATTTTAAACCTTGTTAAGATTTAGCCATGTAGTGCAGTCTAACTAATGCAGTGGGACATATTCTTTCAATATAGTTTGCTCTAATCAGTGAAAGGCTGCCTGCCTGGCACACTGAGACGGTGTGGAGTCAGGGGTTGGAAGTTCAGTTCCTTATTATGCCTCCCTGAAGAGCAGCCAGACTTTGTACCCTTAGCAAGCTGCACAGCCCTGAAGTGCCACCTCTGAATCTTTTATACCTGAACAACCCTGCCAAAGATCACAATAATCCTGACCTGACCTAATAATAAATAATGATTTACAAAGTAAAGTGTGCTTGATCATGAAGCTTCAAATCAAAATTCCTCTCTTTCTTCTAATGTGCTCTTCTGTTTACTGATGTTTCCATCCGATATCGACCTGTCTCCACTACAACCCATATTAACTAAGGCTGCTTTTACACGACCCCTAAAATCCGATGCAAAAGGCGCGCAGATGCTGAGCTTAAAATTGTTTTCCCACCAGGTGTGTACTTTAAAAAAAATTAAGTACAACCATGCCAACTTAAGCGCACCCTAGCACATTTTACAAGTACCTGACCTCGAGGAGGTAAATTTTTTTCTGATGTGGATTAATGCCTGTCTCTCCACCTTCTGTTTTTTTTTTTTTTTTTTTGTGAATGCCTGGCTCTCCTCCATCTTCTGTTTGCTTTTGTTCCCCCCCCCTTTTAACAGACAGAAGGGCTTCCAGTCGTCCTACAACTAGCTGCTGTCAACGGCAGGAGGAGGTGAGCCTGCATTTTTTCTCCCTCCCCTCACTGCAGACAGAAGCAATAGAGTGTGGGAGGGTGGGAACACAGGAAGTAGAACAAAACCCCACGATCGCTGGTTGGGGGGGATCCGAATTTAAGTTGCCAGTGGATTTTAGAGGTCTTGTAAAAGCAGCCTAAGACACCAACTGCACCACAGAGCTAGTTGTGGGTAAACAGGCAGAAAAAATAGGTACAGGATTCACCTATGCCTTGTTTTCCAAATCAGAAGAGGATTTAAAGATAAAGAAATATTGGCTGGGCTACAACTTATTATGAATCATTATTCTCCTATGTTTGCCAACTGCATTCAACACCACAGCTTGCATCAAGCATCTGGGGAAATTGTCTGCAACCTTTAAAACCCCAGAGGAAAACTGGAGGTGATACAGATTCTGTATCTAGAGGCAGTGGTCCCTCAAGTGCCCAAAAATAATAATAATAAAATCTGATTGCAAAAACTGTTCTAAAATGTATGATAATTTAAAGAATTGTAAACACTGGGCCCTCTGCAATCTTCCAGTTTTGATATAAACAACAAAATAACAAAGCAGATGGTACTTCTAGAGCAAAATGTAAAGGCGGGAAATACACATTTGTCTGAATATCTGTTTTGATCTGGAAGTTGATTCATGGCAAGTGGACTTCTTTTCTTGAGAGAGTGAAACATTTCGCTACTCATCCAAGCAGCTTTGGCAGTCTGCAGAAACATTTCAGGATCTTAAGAAAATGAGTCCAGTTGTCATGACTCAACTTCCAGACAAACTCACCTGGATGACTGAGAATGTTAACAGACATATGTTTTGGCCCTAATCTGAAGCTTAGGTAAATCATCTTAAAACATCCCTTCTCCAGTATCTCCCCTTCTATATCACTTTTGAGATACTACTTCTCATTGTAATGCAGCTACAATGAACATTCCACTTAAATTTTCTTAATTTAGGAGTCTAGATGGTCTTTCGCCTTCTACAATGGGAGACAAAAAGGAAAAGGATGAGGGTTAGGGTTAGGGTTAGGGTTAGGAGGAGGAGAAAGAAGTTCAAGACAGTGTAGAGGAGGATTGCTGGGACTTAGGACACTAGCTAAAGTCTCAAGAAATTTCGAGGTTTCCCAAGGGTCTCCAAGAGAGGAAGCAAACGTCAGGATAAGTCATGCTAAAGGGTGGTGGGGCGGGGAGACAAATGTATTGTGTGTAGTTGCTATATCATCTAATGGGTGTAGAGGCTTAGTGGCTTTAATGCCTCTTCTCCCCATCCCCATATGGCACTGGGGCTCACAGGATCAGCATGAAGCTGTTCCTATACTTTACATTTGTTAGGAAGCAGTGAAGGAAATCCACATGAACTGGGACAACCTTGTACAATCTATTACTTGGCAATTGTTATGTAACAGCCAGCCCTCTGAGATGGCACAAGCGCCTGTTCTCTAGTTTCACTTTCAGCACCGAAATCTCAAGGAAAGGGAAGCTGCTACCACATCAGCCCTAGTGAAGACTGAAATTCAAATTCCAGAGTATTTTCTCCTACTTATTGCAGGAAGCTTGTATTAGCATAAGATTAAGGTGGAAGGAGCTGCTTATAAAGGGCTCTTAAGTTGTATCTAAATAGTTTTTCGTGACAATGGTACCATTTAACAATGCTAGGCAGTTATCCTTCTTCTATGTAGATCTCCAAAGGTTTGATCCTAAGCTTCATACTACAGGTGAAACCATGATCTTCATCTGAGCAAATGATGAAATGCTAACCTTGGGAAATAACTTTTTATCATGCTTTCTTTCTTGTTTTTTCCTTTTTTCCTTTTATTTTCAGAAACATGCCTCTGAGGGATGTCCCACTCCTATGCCTCATTTTCGCATACATTCTTTTACTGGCATTCGAATTAATATGGATTTCTTCCGAGTACACAGGTTTGCGGTGAATAGATCTCCATCTTAAAACAGTAGTGGGGATTTTCTTTTTACTTCTGTTTTTCAGAATAAGTGGGGCATGGAAGCATGTGAGAATGTTGAATGACTGGCAAAACTGATCATTTCTCTTAGCCCTTTCTTGGTTTTCTATCTTGAAATAATTTTGGCAAGCTGTAGCAAAATGTGCACAGCATAGCAGAACTCCCTTTGCATGTAGACATATCAGAATGGTGCAGCTTCAATTAATTTTCTGCAGCATTGGTAACCTGTAGCAATTTTTGGGGTGGATGTGCTTGCAAGGGAGGTTAGCAAATGACAAAATTGTGCTAATTTTGTCAATTCTTCCAGTCACTGATCTAGACCTCTACATTGACTTGGATTTGCTTCTGTGCACCCTGAAAGCACCCAATAATAAACTAAAGTATGTGAGAGAATTCTATGTCTTTTTTTACACTAGGCTTTACATGCAATTGTATCACGGAGCCCAGAATAAATTGTGGGATGTGGGATGAGAAAGGAAATAAACAGCTGGGTTATTCTCCTGTGGCAGTATAGCATGAAACCACAGAACTCTAAGGATGGATAGTTTCATACTCAGTTAGTTTTAGCATAATCACCCTGTTATGACTGCAAATTGAGCTGAAAGGAAACTGTTCACCCAGTCCTAAATCTGAGATGTATAATGATAATAATAAGAGTTGTTGTTTCCTCCTTCTCTTATGGCTTGGAACCACTACCATTCCATTTTTGGATTACAATGCTCAGAATCCCCTGGCCGGCATGGCTACAGGTCTTAACAGCTGGAAGATTCTGTTACAATTTCAAAAGAAAAAGAAAAAAACTGCTCTAATGCTTGTACAAAATCCTGAACCAGAGAGGATGAGACATTCTAAGTATGCCCTCCATTGTCAAAGCCTTCCAATTTAACAATTTCTTTCAAATACATCACATCTTGGTGTTGGTAAGGTTTCTGTAAGATAGTACACCAAGAATGGAGATGTATAATATTTGTAGTTCAAACAAACAAAGAACTCCACCCTGATTTGTGGGCTTAGTATTGAATTTCCACTTTCCCACAGTCAGCTTGCCTACTTGCTAACCAGGAGATTATGGAAGTTGTAACCTTATAAATCCAAATGGAATATATTCCATTTCTACCTCTGTCCTAACTCTACAGGAGTATGGATGAAATGGACAGCTAAGTAGTGTGCCTAGGCCAGTGATGGTGAACCTTTTAGAGACGGAGTACCCAAACTGCAATTCAAATCCCACAAATTTTTTCACAAAGTGCCAATACAACAATTTAACCTGAATACAGGTGGCTGTAAAGGGGCGATGTCGGGTGCCCAAAGAAAGGGCTCAGAGTGCCCCTTTGGCACCCGTGCCATAGGTTCTCCAAGAGTGGCCTAGGCCCTATTCATGTAATAAAGGATTGTTGGATAGCGTAATGGGGTGGTTCCACAATTTTAGACAAACTCTACTTTTATACAGTTTACAGCTACTTCTAGACATATCTGTGAAGATTCTCAGTCATCCAGGTGACTTTATCTGGAAGTTGAGTCATGGCAACTGGACTTCTTTTTCTTGAGAGATAGAAATGTTTCACTGTTCATCCAAAGAGCTTCAACAGTCAGAATACAGCTAGTATGAATCTTCCATCTTAGAGTGAGCTTTGATCTCTTGTCACCCTGTCTTAAATAGGCTCATAAGCTGAACAATGACCTGAATAGGCTCGTTAGGTAGACAATAGCATCCATAGCCTTAAGGTGAACTATGGCCCAAGGTGCTGAGACCTTTTAATATGGGTCGTTAGCTCTGGCCTTGGTGGTGAAGGCTTTTTGATTTGTCTGGGAAGCCATTCATGTGAGCATTGAAAAACCTCCTCTCAACACAGGTGTGAGCCTCAGGCATAGTCTGTCTGCTACTCATCAGGGTGTGCTTTCAACACTACCCAGACAAATTGAAAAAGCCTTCACCCTTTCTTTTGTGTTAGAAAGAATCCAGTGAATGCTTCCAGAGTGGAAGGATCATCTGACAGGGCACTGTTGTTGGTCAGGGGAGTCCAATTTTGTTTGGAGTCCTCACATTCTTCAGGGAAGCTCCTTTCCTGGCCAGCAGCCCCTGCCTCATAGCTTTCTCCAGGCAAGCAGGGACAGCTCTGTGGATGTTCCTGCTTGTGCATACACTCCACAAGAATTCCAGTTTCCCATTTTCATCTTCTGAGTTCTCCATTGTCTCTTGAAAAAAATTAGTTTCAGCAAATTCTTAATGCCCTCGTCAATTTGAAGGTAATTCAAGGATGGGTAGCTTCTGCATGTCAGAGGTGTTATTCAGATTCACTGGCTGCTTGGAGATGCCAGTCCCAAAGGGTGGTAAATGTCTTAGTGGAAATGAAAAGTGAATATGTTCTTATTATAATAAATTAGTTCAACCAGACCTAGTCCATGACAGTGCCAAGTGGGAGGCAAAAACAAGAATAGCAGATCCCACCACCAAGTAGGACTGACCCTAAGAAAAAGAAGAAAAGAAGGAAGTTTTTTTTATTTTAAAAGCTGATTGCATCATAGCTAGCCTTTTGGTGCTGAATTTTGGTTCAGCAAAGGGAACCCCCATTGCTGATTTTTCACAGTGAAACATGTTCCTGTTTCCCAGCAGTGGGTCTTTTAAATATTTAGTGCCCCTCTCCCTTGGGATGGATGCAAACAGTACTCTGGGGACCACGTGTCGTCCATGGCCCCTAGGTTGTCTGTCCTATTGTAGTATATGAATACCTGGGAAAGAGTAGATTTTTAGTTATGGAACTTCTGGAGAGTGTGTCTTTGTGTATGTATGTGTGATTGAATATGTGTACATTGAGTAGTTATGTACAAATAGCTTGAATGTTGTGAAGCATGGAAGAAAATCGACTCTGTGTATTAGCTAACAAAGAATATTGTTATACCCCATATAACAACGCTTTAAGGTGTTCTAAAGATTCTTGTCTGCTAATAGGCCATGCTAAATTGCTGTCACATAAAAACTGGGGATTTCCACTGTGCAGCTGGAAGTGCACCATGGGGTGACTGTAGAATATCTAGCAATACATTCTATACAATTATCGTATGGCATGCTGCTCCAGGGACCTGTGACATATCAAGCGGTAATTTGTGTTAATGAATGTTACTACTTGAGATGTGCCACTGTTGTGTTCTTTACAGGCCTCATGTTGTGAATTCTAACAACTGCAATGCATTTTTGCTCTTGTCTTCTCAAGTGCAATTATGTTATGACCAACAGCTAAGCCAATATTGTTCTTGGGCTCAATAGCAATCAAATGTAAACTGCTTTTTAGTTACCACCACCACGTATCTTCAGCATGGCTCCTATTTTTGCTACTGGAATGGTCTTATAATTGGTTGTTTACTTTTTAAAAAATAATTTAGGTCTCTTCTCATAATTGCAGCGATTGTTGCAACTTTCTGCACCAAGCAGGAAGTCAAACTAGGCAATAGACTTGGCACAATTTTAGAATAATTGCTCCGTCAAGTGGTGAAAAGTATCTATTTGGTATAGAGGATTATTTTCCTCAACCACATATCTTGAATTTAACAGGCTTTGTTTTATGACCGGAGAAGATAAGTAAAGCCAGTGTGGAAAAACAAGTGTATTAATAACAAAGAATACAAATAGCTCTTACAATTTAGCTTATTTCTTAGACAAATAATCTCTCTCTGAGTTCCAAGTATGATTGTGATTACGCCAAGTCTTCATCTCAAGCTGAGTTCAAGTCCTTCATCAATTCTCTGATGGCTTTCCACTTTTCTGCATTACCTTTTCACCGGTGAAATAAGAACCTTGAGTTTCAAAAGAAGGCAGGTGTGTATGTGTTTTGTGTATGTGGGGGAGGGTAAATGTAGATTAATTGTTGATTCTTTGGTTGAAGAATTGTGAGGAGTAGACATGGGCACGACCAGAAAAAATGACATTTCGAGTTGTCGTTTGTCGGAATGGGTCCGTTTCGGGTCGTTTCCGTTTGTCGTGAAATTTTTCAAAAATTTGTCGTTTCGTTTGTCGTTTGTCGTTTGTCGTTTGTCGTTTGTCGTTTGTCGTT
>JAHTLZ010000007.1:5464058-5483460 GCA_023846285.1 Phrynocephalus versicolor | reverse complement strand
ATAAATAAATAAATAAATAAATAAATAAATAAATAAATAAATAAATAAATAATCCAGTTTATTAAAATCAACTCTTTTATTCCTGATAACATGCTTGTTCCACTATAGTATTGCAGTCTTATTTTCTAATATTGGAAGAGTCTGCAATTTACAATATGGAGTGGAAAATGTGAGTAATCCGTAAGATATAGCGAACAGTTGAAAAATATCGGGGCAATGGTTTCAAACTACAGGAAAAGAGATTCCATTTGAACATTCGGAAGAACTTCATGACAGTTAGAGCTGTTCAGCGGTGGAATATGCTGCCACGGAGGGTGGTGGAGTCTCCTTCTTTGACAGTTTTTAAGCAGAGGCTGGATGGCCATCTGTCGGAAATATTGTGAAGGGGTTCCTGCATGGCAGGGGGTTGGACTAGATGGCCCATGAGGTCTCTTCCAACTCTATGATTCTATGATTCTATGATCATTGAAATTGATTATATTTGTACATATAATCCATTGACGATAACTCAGAGCATCTAGCTTTGAAAAAATAAATAGTTACTTTAGATTTGTGACAGGCCCAAAACATATCACTTACCATGTGCCTCATAGCTATTTTCTAATAGTATCTAATTTAATTTGATCTAAAGATGGTCATTTCCTATATACATCCGTGGTGACCCATTGACCTCCCCCAGAAACAGTCTGGTACACTCACAGGGCTCCACATGGCACAGCACTCCCCCATCATCATCAGTGTGCCAATCCTGGATGGAGCCCAGATGGCACTCCTTTTCCTCCCCATGCAGCCAAACATTGGGTGAAAAGTCTTTGACCGATGACAAAAAGAGTCATATTCTGGAACTCTCCCTTGCGTGCTGTCACTTGTAATGGCAAAAGAGGGTGTTCTGTAAACCACATTGACTCTACTGTCCTGGGGATCTGAGTTTGCTTCCCTTTATTAATACAATTTTGTTGAAGACAATTTCTTCTGTCCTCATCGCTTTCCCATTGACAATATGACTATTTTCAGTGGAAACTGGTGTTTAATAGGGAAAATATAGCTGTCTCTCCATCAATGGCTCGCCTCACAAACTATGAACACAGACTGTACTAACCCAAGCAATAGCTGAACTGCACACCCATTTAGATACGCCATATGAGCAATGTTTTTCACGCTTATTACCTGTAGCCATATACTGTACCTGGTTGTCCCTAATCAAGGGACAGACATCACCTGTAACTTCTAACTTTGGGTCTGAGATCGCTAGTGGTTTTCTGTCCCTTAACTTTCCCTTAAGTGACCTTTTAAGTAATTGATCCTATCCCTTCCTCCGAGGCAAGGGGTAGCACTCAGTTGATGGAAGTAGTGCCTCACCATGTCACAATAGTGTCAGTTGGCTTATTCAGTTTTTAATGGGCACAGTTCTGATACTCCTGTACCCTGCTGTGTGTTGTGTGTTCTGTCATTACAGTTGTGACCAACTCTTCATGGCCCCATGTCCATGGAGTTTTCTTGGCAGGAATACTGGAGTGGCTCGCCAGTTCCTACTCCAGGCGCCTACAGCACTTGGTATTCCCTGGTTTTCACCCATCCAAGTACTAAACAGGGCCAACCCTGCTTAGCTTCTGAAATCAGGCGAGATTGGATGTGCCACTACTATGTTTCAGGCAGTTCAAGAATTCAGTCAGTGATATTAACCTACATATCTGTAGGCTGTTTGAGTATCCACCACACATGGATCATCTGGCCCCAGTAGCCCAGCCTTGTCCTGATTTCTTGTTGTTGCTCTAGTTTCTGCTGTTGCCACTGTTGTTATTGTTGTTGATGATGATAGTAATAGAAATAATAGTAGTAGCAGCAGCATCTTTTCACAGAATAAGGATTTGTAAGTGCTGTAAGAACTAGCAGTAATGATATTATATGTAATTCGATACATGGCTAAATCTTCTAAGACTCTGCCATTTAGCAGGAAGAACACAAATGAAATTTATATTCCATCCTTTCATAGAGGTAAATCAGAGAATATGTTACTATCATAGTCTTCCTGTTGTTTTTGTAAACCACTGGTGACAGGTACTAACAATCTCTCTAATGATACATGTGCAGGAGAGAGATCAGAAAAGAAAAGAAAATATTTTATCCAATGTGTATCCTTTCACTCAGAACCTGGCATCCATCAATCATTGCTCTGCATGACATTTAGATGCTACTTATCACTGTAGTATCTAAGTCCCATACAAAGATTAAAAGCATGGTAAGAACTGACCGAGGCAGCCCATTCTACAACCAGCTCAGCATGGAGAGGACCCTCACTGGGAGAATGATATCAGATTTCAGGCATACTCCTATTCCTATGAACATCCTGTCATGAGTTTTCTGACTCCTGTACTAAGGCAATACTGCCATCAAAAGATGTCTTTTGTAGTAGTAATCATGACAAATGAATGTTTACCCCTGACAAAATGTCCCTGGGATGTTGATTATAAAATCATAGATAGAATGATATTTTCTTCCTTCCATCTCTGAAAAAGAGATATTGTCATGCTATATGCAATTCAAAGTATACAATGTGTTGTTTTTATTCCTGGTAAATTGCAGAAATGACATACTGAGAAAGCCAGTCTCCTAGTGTATTGGACCTTGGTATAAAAAGCAGGCAAGTGAACTTGGATTTCAAGATAGATCTAGAGACTGGAAGATTAATGCAGCCTCTGACTAGACATGGGTTGGCTCACCATGGTTCATGGCTTTTCAGCCATGTGCCTCTCCAGATGGGGAAGGCAGTAGTAGAAAAAAGTTACCTGCTTTGGACTAACTGAAACTGACATGAGGGAACTGACCAGTGATTTCTGACAAATAGAGATGGGCACGACTCAGAAAAATTGTTCGTTTTTGTTTTCGTTTTTGGCTAGGGGTCCGTTTCGGCTCGTTTCCGTTTTCGTGAGCTAATTTCAAAAATTTTCATTTTCGTTTCGTTATGTAACGAAAACAAAAAAACAAAAATGAAAAAACGAAAACGAAAACGAAATTTTTTTCATTTCTTCCCATTTAGCTCCATTATGTGTTTTTCCAGTAATGAAAAACGAAAATTGGCTTGAAATTAGTCGTTTTGTTTCCGTTTTCGTTCCAGTTCTGAGCCGTTTTTCGTTTTTCGTTTCGTTACGTAACGGAAACGAAAAACGAAAATGAAAACGAAAATACCGCTAAGTCGTGCCCATCTCTACTGACAAACTTTCTGGTTCATTCTTTGGTTTCTGCTCATCTCTACCTCTGACTCATAATGGTTCACCTGATGTGTGGCAATAGGAGAGAGAGAGCTCTAATGAACATGGCAATCCCTCCCCTCCCCCCTATCAATTTCCTTATAGGTAATAGCAACAAATATAATTATTTTCAAAGTAGATCATGTGTGTTCATTATTCCTTTGCATGTTGTCAATTGTTTTTTGCAGTGAAATACCCGAATAGGACTACTGTTGATTTTAGGTTAGAGAGCTCTGGAGATTTGATTAGAAACATAAGAGCCCTACTCTTAATATTTATACTTCTATTCATGTACTCTGAATGTCTCCCCATATTGTACATCATTAATGGACAATCGGAGGGTTCTTTGCTTGGTCCACCATTACCTATCAAAAATATCAATGTGCATCACTTGACATTTTTTTTCATGGAACCAATATTTTAATGTCTAGTTGCCTTAGTTAAAATCCTTCTAGAGCTCTGTGCTTTACTTTTTGGGTTTCTTCAGGAATTTGCTGTTATCAATTCCAGATCGTGTTACAACTTTAGTATTTCTTGCTGAACTACTGTTTCAGAAAGAAAAAAATTGAAAATTCATACATAACCCAAAAATATCTTGGCACTGTCAATAAAACCAAAAGTGAGACATGATGTACTTTTGAAGGATCCAGGTTGATTCTGCCCCCCCCCCCAATATATTTTCATTTTTATACATAATGTTTCCCACCTGTTTACCTGTGGAAATTTTCAACTAGTGAGCTAATAGTTTTCTGGATTCCTTATGTGTTCTTCATTAAAAAATTAAACATTTTCTGCTTGGCCATGATGCCTATTTAGTAGGTGCAGCCAGTTTGTAGATTTGGTGTACTTTTTGCTCCTTGCAAAAAGACTGGGATGCAAGTGTAGACTTCAGAAAGTTTATACATAAGGCCATGTTTCTCTCATTCTACATCAAGATCAGAGAACAAAGAAAGATCAGTGAAATTTTGCTCTTAGTCTTCTCCCTCTTTGTTCCTTTTTGGGTAATGGTGGGAAGTGTGCAGATGTTTCAGAGTAAGTAAAACAGGGCTGGAAATTATCCCAGTCTTTGTAATGTCCCCTTTTTTATAAAAAGAAGAGAGGACTGTCACTGGGGAATCAGAAAGAGAAGGTTGAATGAATGATAAATCTTATCTTGATCATGCTGGCGAATATTCTGGGCTCAAAGCCACAAATTCCTCTTTTTTTCCTAGAACATATACAACCTTGACTACTGTTCTGAAACATCTACCACTACCTCACCCTTGTGACTTAATCCTTCTCTTGAGGCACCAGAGCTAGAGGTCACATTTCTCTTCAGTTGCTGCACGATTGAATAAAGTAACAAACTAAATGGAAAATATTAAGTGAAATGTTAGCATAATGTGAAACCTTTTGAGGGTCAAAGCAGAATGGATGAACTTATTCCTTAAAATGAGGATGTTTCAAGCACGTCTGTCAGAAGGAGATGTAACTCCATAGCCCTCATTTGCTTATTCAGACAGTTAGGTATGTAAAATGGCCCTTGATTAACATTTGCCAAGTACAGGGCACTCCAATTAAACTGCATATTTCGGCATATGACAAATGGATTCAATATCATTCAAATATATAAAACTATGCTTTTGCAAACTATTTCTAGCACATGCTGCATCTGACAAAAATGGTGTTTTATCAGTTACAGTGTTTAGAATATTTGAAAGAAGGGGAAAGTTATTCTATGCGCTAATTCAACAATTCAAATATATTCATGCTGTTTCCATTTCTCATAAAATAATGTTCAGATATGCTTTTTGAAAATTTTCTTTTCTGTTATCTCAATGAATTGCTAGGCCTGTAGACTATTTGGCAAAACATACTATCCATGCTTCCTCTACCCACACACTGAGTGCAGAACCTGTTGCATGTTTACCATGCAAAGCTGTAGCTGTTGGCCGTTGGCTGAGGAGAAGGTGTGTGTATATATGGAAACTGCTTTATCACACTTTCTTTCACAACCAACTCCCAACTCAAAGTTGCATTTTCTAATTCTATATATTTTCTTTCCAAGAGATTAAAAAAAAAAAAAAAACAGATTCCACCAGGGAACTGTAAGCTATGCCACTGAATCAAGCCGCAATCACAGATCCTACCTCCTGAACAGACTTGTTCAAGGCTGTATCTCTTTTGCTAAGATTAACAGTTGATTACTTGTTATTGAGTTATTTCGATTTTACACAGACTCCTCCCAGGGTTTCTTAGGTGTAGAGTCCTTAGAAATAGTTTACCATTTTGTTTTTCTGGAAGTACTCTAGGACTGTGCAGCTTACTCAAGTATGCATAGGATAGGTCCACTCTTTGCAGAAACAATGAAGAATTGAACTGTCAGGAAAGACACAATGGTAGTACATCATGGGGCTAGATAAAAGCTGCAAAGGAATAGAACAGGGAGGGGCAGGTATTAAAAAACAAACAAAACCTCTGTTCATTAACCCTTTCTTGCCCCTAAACTCTCTGGACTGGAACACAGTGACCCAGAATGGCAAGTTCTGTGTAGGATGATCAAATCAAAGTCATGATATATGTACAGGATGGGACGGGCGCAAGTCATCCTCAAAAACAACATCCAGCACCCAGCATGTGTGTATTGAAAACTCCTCACTCAACAGAGGTGGAGGAATCAGGCACAGTCTGTCTGCCATTTATCATGCTGCTCTTTCATCAATCCCCTGACAAATCAGAAGCACTTCACACCTCCACCAGCAAGGCCACAGCAAATGACCAATACTAAATGGATGTTGGGAAGGGTTGCATAGGTGGGACTTTCATGCAACCCAGACAATTGTCCACCTAACAAATCTATTCAGGCCCTTGCCCACCTAATGAACCTATTCAGGCCAGGATGGTGTGAAAGCAAGGTGAACTATAAATTGGAGGCTTTGCCACTAACTTTTCTCAGACTAACAAAGCTGCTCGGTGAAAAGTTTCAATCTCACAAAAAAAATCCAGTTATCATGACACAAACTTTCAACTAACCTCACCTGGAATATTCACAAAAATATTCTAGCACCTGTTCTTGATAGAAAGTATTGGGGAAAAAAGAGCCCAGAATGGTGACAGCAGGGTAAAGAAATTATATTCACCAATCCTGCCTAGAAGGGACCAATACAAAAAAAAAAAATCTACAAAACAGCCCTATCTGCTAGGGAATAACTCCAACCTGCCCCTCCCCCACATATTTTGTCTGGTTGTGTCACTAGTTGAATGGAACAGGTGGATTTTGTTGGGCTGTCATACTCAGACATCTCAATTCTGAGCATTTTTAAAAATAATATTGATTTTCTACATTGAATTTTCATGCTGTTTCTGAAGATGATTTGTGGCTTGTTGCATGTGTCTTATCTAGTCACACATGTGTCATGAATTTGATTTGATATCCTACTTGGAACTTCTGTTCTGTTCTGGATGATTTGGATTCAGAGCAATAGTTTTCAGGATTTAGGTCTAAATGTTATTCTGATATTTATTTATTTATTATTTATTTTTGTACTTATTAACCACCCGATTTTCCCATAGGGAACTTTGGGCGGTGTACAGCACATCGCCAAGCAACTACCCAACTACAAACCCAAAATAACTTAATCAAACAAACATCATAAAATACAAGACCTGATAAAATACTAGCCAAATGGCCAGGGAAATAAGCCAAACACCACACATTCCACATTAAAGGGGAAGCTCTAACACTTAGGAAATACCTAGGAAAGGAGTTTGTTCCTAAGCAAAGTTCCTTAGTCAAAGCATGTGCTTGAAATAAAACAAAACAAAATATTCCTCCCATTACGAAGGCAAAATGCTGAAGTATGTTGGGCTCATTGGGTTTCTCTTCTTCAGTCATTATTTTGAGGTTAGAGACCTGACAAATATTGGCTTCCAAGTGTCCTTGATGCTCCTGTCCCACATTTTTGGATGCCTGATTTGTCTGTCTATCCATATTACTGAGGTTACGCACATAATATGCACACAGGCAGAGATGAAGCACACTTAAAATGCCCGTAAGCCTAAATTAGCAGAGCCCAGGTGTTCATTACTAGAACAGCCAAGCCAGTCAGATCATGCTGTTCCCATTCATTCTATGTAGGTGTCCACTTTTATGAAATGAGAGTCCCACTTGTATGCAGTACTTAGAGCTTTAGCTGGCTTTCCTGGCCAAACACTTCAGAAGCACCTGAAATGTTGAACAGGCCCTACAGAAGTACATGCCTACTCTTGAACAAAGACCTTTTGATTTTCTTTTTCCTTCAGCTCTCAGCAATGGCAGCTCTCGTCTGATGTCATTTTAAGTACTCCCTCCTTCTAATGTGCCAGATCAAAAGTAGTAGAGAAATGAATATAGTACATAAATTATCCAGTGTGTCTCTGCACACAGGGTCATTCGTATTATGTGAAACAACCGTGAAATTAGCAGTAATGAGCATGAATAGCAAGCTTGTTAGGTGCTGCTTGCACTGCTGCCACTACCTTACTTCATGCAATGAGGCATTTGCTGCTTAGATTGTAACAAAGTCTCAATGGATTTTATTCTATTCTCTGTGATTAGTGGATATAGGTATTGGCCCATATCCTCAGCTGGTATACTGTTGGCATTTTTTCATTGACTCCAGCTGATGCCAGCTAAGGAATACACAAAATACTGATTTTGGAAGATTCCTGAAGACTCCAGAAAACAGCATTAGCCTGTGACAGAAAATGATAGAAAGTGATGTGCCAACACAAGGATTAATTGGTTTATTATGGCATCAGAATATGTAGGTCACAGTATATTTTGTCTGTTCCAGAGGATACCTGAGAAAGTGCTGATTGTATTTGTTTCTCTGTGTAGAGGTATTAGTGATGGGTAGGACTGAAAACAGCAGGCTATGGAAGGCAAACCAAAATCATTATCCCAAAAAGGAGAATGCTAAACGTCAATACAATCTATACATGTTATGAAAAATCAAAAATAAATACTAAGCATGAATGCAGTGAAAACAGGCACAATCCTTATTCAGAGCCAAACGCATGCAGTCAAATTTCCAAACAAATTTGCATTTAGCAACATTTTGGTATATAATTTCCCCCTTAAATTGCAGCAATGCTAAAATCCGATACATAGCACCTTTAGTCACATATGAGGATGTAGGAATCCTGCATACAAGGCTTGAACTACCTACATAATAATCTATAAATCTTGTATTCTTATTGTGTCTCTGTCACTTTCCTCATCTCTCTCTTTTCTGGCAGGGACGAATAGCGTGTGAGAACAGATTTCTTCCAGAGTCCTTACAAAATTAGGCCAAGGGCAGAGGGCTGTCATTCCCTCCATAATGTACAGGCATAATGTTTGATTGTTCAAATATACTGAAAAGCACTTCTAGAAGGTGACAAAGTATTTGACCTTTAAATAGGAAGGGCAAAATCCTCATGCCCTGTTAGCATGTACAATGATCTGTTGCACATGTAATACAGTTTTTGTCCCAAAACATATAGTGGGAGTTGTCCAGCACCTTCTTCCATAACCTTACACTAGTGATGAGGATGAATTGAAAAATGAATCATGTTTTCTGACAAACAACAACAACAACAACAACAACAACAACAAAAATTATTGTCATTGTACATCCAGTGTACAGTAAAAATGGCTGAGCCTCCCTCCCTCCCCCAATACCATCCCACTAAAAAGCCATTCAATCTGATTTCACACTGTGTGCTTGCTGCACAACTCGCCAGCCCCACAAGTCTATCACGAGTTATCATGTCTCGTTTAACAGTCGAACAGAATTCATTGATTCATATTTGTCATAAATAAAGTCCCCTGACAAATATGAATTGATGAATTTTTAGCAATTTTTGATTCATCCATCTGTTGCCCTACAAAATGCCTCCAAGAGCATTTTACAAAATACAGGTTTTTTAAATTCATCCCCAACTCTACCTTAAACCTGTATGGAATCAGTGGGACCTATCGCTTGCTCACATAATGTGGCCAAAATCTCTTGACAGCACACCTGGTGTTATAGTTTAGTTTATTATGTAATATCCTTTTATTATTTAACATCCCAATCTTATTAACCAAACCCTATTGATTAATGTATTAAATCACATGAGAGTAGGCCAGTTGAATCAATGGGGATTTGGTGAGTTAATTCTTCCATAGTGATTCAAACGGCTCTACTCTAATGGCAGCTTACTTTAGCATAGTAAGTTGCAAATTGAGTAGGCCTATTTGAATCAATGGAACATACAGAGGAATTGATTTCTAAATCTCCACTGATTCAATGGGCCTACTCTAGTGCAATTTATTTTGTTAACCAACAGGATTTTGTTGTTTATTATATAATGCAGTAAGCGCTATATAGCAGGACCATTTGGGGGGAGGGTCAATTCCAAGCCCCCTAGTATTTTTTAATTTAATATTTTCAGGCAGTTGATAACTGAAACAAGGGTTACTGGCCCTGCAGATATAGCAGTCTACTTGTAATAGAACAATAGTAGTTGTAGAAGTTTCATTAGATACCTTAGTAATAATAGGGATATTAATTGCCAAACACCCCATTCTTATGTGCAAAAAAAAATAAAGTATATAAAAATATTCTCACCCAAGATAAAGATGTTTTGTGTCTTGATTAAAGTTGTTGCACTTGTGAGAATGCAATGTTGCACAAACTCCACCAACAAATAAACCAGTCCCAAAATAGCAGGAAACACAGTAGTCCCCTGTCGCCACACGGTTCATATATTAAGATCTCTGTATATCACAGATATTTTTCTTGAGAGAAGCAGGCTTCCAAAGAATGACTTTTGACCCCTCCTGACACCTCAGCAAACAGATCTTGGGCTCCTGGCAGCACGTGCCAGCAGCAGCAGCTCTTGACCTGTTTGCTGAGGTGTCAAGAGGGGTTTAAAACATCTCTTTGGAAGTGCACTCCATAGCAGTAGCCCAAGGTCAGATTGCTGAGATGTCAGGAGGGGATTAAAACCTCTATTTGGAAGTACATGCCAGCAGCAGCAGCCCAGATCTCTTTGCTGAGGTGTCCGGAGGCAGTTTAAAACATCTCTTTGTAAGTGCACACCACCAGCAGCAGCCCAAGGTGAGTTTGTTGAGGTGTCAGGAGGGAGTTAAAGCCTCTCTTTGGAGGTACTTGCCAGCATCAGCATCAGCAGCAGCCCAGATCTGTTTGTTGTGGTGTCAGGAGGGGTTTAAAAACATCTCTTTAGAAGTGCATGCCAGCAGCAGTAGCCCAAGGTCAGTTTGCTGAGGCATCCAGAGTGGGTTAAAGCCTCTCTTTGGAAGTGCACTAGCAGCAGAAGCGCAAGATTAGTTTGTTGAGGCATCTGTATTTAGAAGATTTTCCTTTATCATGGGTAGGTCAGGCACCTAACTACCATGATAAATGGGGGAGTACTATACCACTAGTATGTACAGCTTTAGCAAAATAAATGCACTGTAAATTAACCAAGGAACAATTAAAAAAAATCAAATAGACACTCCCCTATACACACAGAGGGAAATAAACAAAATAAAACATATAAACACAAACAACACTCTCTCCCAAAAACCAATAACATCATGCAAGCAAATAAAAACAAAGCAAGCAAGCAAGCAAACAAAGCTACCTGCCCCCAAATGAGTACAATATGTAGGGGGTTTTCCTACTTCCACCACATGAGGCCTTCTTTTATCTTCTTTTATTCTACTGCAGCAGAAGGCAGGTAGAATTTTTTTTATCAAAAATAGGGCAGTGTGGGTGTTTCACAAAAAATAATCCCAAGGAAGCATGCTGGCACAGGCATGCTGACATGGGCAGTGGCAAAACTGATCGAAACAAATGGAAGTGGAAAATATTCTCCTTAAACTGGATCTGGGCTGGGGTGGAGAGAAAGGATGTAAGGCAGAGGGAGAGGCCAATAGCACAAGACGCACAGCACCCAGAGTTTCCACATCCATACTAAATCCAGGCACTTTCAGAAGTTCAAAATTCCTGCCTCTCCCCGAAGTTCTGATAAACTGCAGCCTTCACTACACTATAAAGTGAAACATTTCCCAGGTTATTAGAGAGAGAAGGGCTGAAAGAAAGCATAGATGAACGAAAGAAACATGGCAGGGGGAAGCAAGCCTTTGTGCCTCTCTCTTTTCTGGTTATAAAGCATTTGTGTTGAATAGGCTCGCTTTCCAGAATCTGTGAAAGAACATATTGTTTTCCTTTTATTGCACTCCTAATTCTGTCCCACCTGCTATTATTATCATTAGCAGCCCGTGTTACCGTTATTACAGCTCTTCATTATACATGATAGTTTAACTTACCGTCACAAAAGGAACATAGAAAAAATTTCCACACTCTCCTAACATCCTTTGAGTACCCCACACATCATGGGACTACTGTGAATTACATTTAAAATGTTGGTATAAATTGCACTACATACAATCTTGAAAAGGTTTAGGTTCCCAAATCTTTTAATTTACTATCCATGTTCACATCCAAGCTTTAAGCCTTTATGACATCTTGCTAGAAAATTCTTCTGGCTCACTAAAGAATTAGCTGCTTTAAAAAACAAAAGAAGAAGTCACCAATTATGTCCAGTTCCTATGCAACCAGAAATATATACTGTCAGCATTTCAGTCCCACTCTCATGCAAAATGCCAGTCAGTTCAGCTGATGTGACAGCCAATGGTAAAGGAAACCAGCAAATCAGAAAGGGTCAGGAAAATTTAAAGCACAGCTACATAAAACACATATTCCAACTTGAAAGTACACTTTCCACATAAAGAATTCATTTTTTCTTTGTGTTTTCATTATCAAAGCTGTGCTTCCCTTAAAAATAGTTTTCAAAAAAGGAGGAAAGTCATACTTACTATCTGCAATGAAAAGGTCACTGTCTGTAATTTCTAGAAACTAATTCCAAATAGAAGTTTTCAAGAACTTATGAAGTAAGCTTTTACAACCTCGCTTTCTCCTGCCCCATTTTTTTCTAATTGGTTTTTCATTCAGTATATTGCTTGTTGTTTGCTTTAACCGCTATTGGCAAATTGCATGGGTTTTATGATAAGCCTGCTACCCCCACCAAAAAAAAGATGACCTATCTAAACTGCTGTAATAATGCAGCACGGTGATACAATGAAAAACTGTAAAGTGGGGTCCCAGGGGACAGTGGAAATTTTTTCTTACAACAGCATTTATAGATATTTGTTTTTTTTTTAAATTGCACAGCTAAGGTCTATGAATTGTTTAGAAGAAAATCGCTCTTTTACCTTCCAGTTTAGAAATGACTGAACTCTGTCACTTCTTAGCTGAATATTTGGTGTAACATGTTGTTACATGCTGTCATGTTGCCTACAGTTTATGGTAACCCCCATGAACTAGTGACCTTCCAAAGGCCCTGCTAACTGCCCTGCTCAGTCCTTTGGAATGCCAGGTTCTGGCTTCTTTTATTGTCTTTCTGGTGGTCCACAATGTCCAACACTACATTTTGGATGGATCTATTTATCTCAATAGAAACAACTGCAATATCTATAGCTAGTAGAGATGTGCACGACCAGAAAAAATGACGTTTCGAGTTGTCGTTTGTCGGGACGGGTCTGTTTCGGGTCGTTTCCGTTTGTCGTGGAAATTTTCAAAAATTCGTCATTTCCGTTTGTCGTTTGTCATTTGGGTTGGGGTTAGGGTTGGGGTTGGGGTTGGGGTAAGTGGGCTCTGGGAGGCACCTCTCTGGGTGCCTCTGACCCACTAAGAAGGGAACCATTTCGCGTAGCCGCCGCGTACCATACATTACATTATGTTAGGGTTAGGGGGTAAGTGGCAGAGGAACCTCTCTGGGTGCCTCTGACTCACTAAGAAGGAAAGCATACTGGCGTACTGGCGTACAGGTTAGGGGTAGGGGTAGGGATAGTGGGCTCTGGCTCAGAGGCACCTATCTGGGTGCCTCTACTCTGACCCACTAAGAAGGGAAGCGTACTTGCGTATGGATCTGGGTTAGGGTTGGGGTTAGGGTACGGGCTAGGGTTAGGGTTATGGTTAAGGTTAGGGTGGATTAGTGGGCTGAACCTCTGGGTGCCTCTGACCCACTAAGAAGGACAGTGTATAGTATATGGGTTAGGGTTAGGGTTAGGGTTAGGGTTAATGGGCTTTTTATGCCCTCTGGCACATCCAAAAGTCTCAGTCAAAACCTGGCCATGCGATTGGTGGAATGGGTCAAAAAAAATGCATGGTCCCATCCCATGGCCAGCCCATCATTGCGCAGGTGTAAAAAAATAAAAATAAAAATAAAATAAAATAAAATCAATGGAGACGTTTTGTTGCAAGAAAAACCAACTGCTGCTACTATAAAAATCAGGCATTTAAAATACCTAATTTTCAAATGTTCCTGTGGTGCTTTGGTGGGTTTTTGGACCACGATTTAAAAATAAATATTGTGGTCGCCATTATGGATCCCCCCCACCGCATGGCAAATGGAGACAACGAGGATGCCCCCCCCCAGCCTGGTACCAGCAGCCCAGGACAGGAGAGGGGGGGAAGTCCGGGGACACCGCCCCCCCCAGAAACCACCCCTCTCTGGTAGGTGCCCTCACTCAGGCAGGCATATTTTTGCCTGCTTTTTTGGCCGGGAATCGGGGGGGGGGGTATTTTTAAAACTTTTTTTCTGTGCTGCTTGGCATCGCGCGATCGCCGCGAACCGTAATGCCATGAACGACAACGAAAAATCAGACCCAATTTATCTTTATTGGGTCGGGTTCGAGCTGGAGTGGAGTAATTCTCGTTACCATTGTCGTTACCTAACGGAAACGACAAACGGTAACGGAAACGAGAATTTTGCCGCTCCGTGCCCATGTCTAATAGCTAGATCTACAGGTACAGTATATCTAGCTGTAGATATAGATACATATACGGAAGCTGTGACTACATTGCCAAGCTGAATCAGAGAAATGTGGCACTGCTGTAGCTTGATGCACAACTTAACATATTTTTCACCACATAAGACACACTCCCCCCCCTCAACAGTAAGGAGAAATGTCTGTGCGTCTTATGGGGTGAATGCCTCCAGAGTGGCTGCTGCGAAGGCCTCCAGCCCCCGTGTAGGTCCCAGCCCCAGCTTCAACTCTCATGGAGGCTTCCCACCTGTCTGTTTTTGTTTTTTTTTTTTTTGAAAATGATTTTGCATGTTTGATTTGTTCCATATAATAGGAGACAGAGAGAAAGCAGCTTGATTGGAGACCACAGAGATAAGAAATGGGCTAGAGATTAACCACCTACCATGATGACCATCATGATGCATCTCTATGGTCAACATGTGGGTGATTACTCTCTAGCTGCATCATGATGGTCATCATGGTGGGTGGGTACTCTCTAGCTCCATCTTTATGGTCATTATGGTGGGTGGTTACTCTCTAGCCTGTTTCTCATATCTATGGTCTCAAATTGAGCTGTTTTCTCTCCAAACTCCTATTATATGGAACAAATCAATCATGCAAGGAAATTTTTTAAAAACAACCTGGCCAAGAAGCCTCTGTGAGGGTGGCAGCTGGGACTAGGACCTGCACTGGGTCCAGAGGCCTCTGTAAAGGCCCGAGGCTTCCCAGCATGGAGACCCAGGTGGGGGTGGGGGAAGGCTTGTATTTGCATTTTACTCTTCAGCCATGCCTCTCTGGGTTACCCAAGAGCACCATGGCTGGAGAGTAGTGCAGTATATATGTGTGAATATTTTTAAAACTAGGTGCATCCTATGTCCCAGTGCGTCTTATGGGGTGAAAAATACGGAATGTATTTTGTGTGTGTGTGTGTTCAGAATAGCTCATAACATGGAGATTGCAAGATGTTTCAATGCCAGTGTCACCAGTGCCCCTTCAATCTGATAGGTTTGATCTGCATCACACCCCACAGCTCCCTTCTCTTTGATTATTATAGGCTATATTTTATGGTTCATTGTAAAGAAGGTGCACTGTTTTAAAATGTCAAAGAGGGGTAAGGAAAAGGGACAGTTTCCCCAATTTCTCCATATCATACAAATACATACATATACACTGCAGAAGCATAGTAGACTTTTGTAGATTACCAGAGCTTTTTTGTTTCATGTTGATTTTTTTTATCTTGTCTTTTTTTGTCCATGAAGAAGTGATCTAGCAGTTAATTCAGTAGTTTATTTTTAAAAAAACATTGGAGTGACGAGTAGAAATGACATGAACCAGGGAAAAAAAGGTAGTTCATGATGGCTCGTGGTTTCTGGCTAACCATGAACCACCTAGAAAATGAACTGGTTCAAGATGTTTCGGACTCATCTCTGCCCCTCTCACCGCTGTCACTTGGTCTACCTGAAACCACCAGTGCCTCCGGCATCACTATCACCATCATTTCCTCAGCCTCCCTTGGTAGCCCAGAGAAGTGATGGCAGCAGCAGAGAAGCCAAGCAGAGGCACCAGCTCCCAGGCTCTGCAGTACACCCACCACCAAGCAAATTGTCAGGGAAGACACCCCATATTTGGCTGCTGTCTCTAATCATATGTCTGCTATCTAGCTGATTTCCTGATCCCTCTCCCCCCCCCCATCAATGTGTGGCAACATCCCTCTTAAAATGCCTTTCCAAAGTAATATAACATAGTAGTATGAAATATTACATAACATTTAGCAGTCAAATTAAATTAAATTAATTCTTAACCATTGTGACAAATTAAGAGCAACAACTTTTACAAATTTTAATTATGTGCATCTGATTTCCTAGATATAATTATTTGTTTAATGATTTATTCATTTCTCTATAGGTGATGCACATATTGCCAGTTGGGGGAACTGCTCCCTGAAATTGTGGGGTGAGACATCTATTCTAGCGGGACTATAGTCTATCCTGTGTTCACACCATCTGCTTACACAGTTTCATCTTTCTCACTTCCTAAGTTTCCTTAGCACCTGGACAATTTCTGAACAAAAAAACTGTATAGCCATATCTCCAACCCTTGTCTACAGGACACTGTCAAAGCATCTGCCCCACATTGAGAATTCATTCCATCCTTTTGGAAACCATTTGCAATAATGTTACAGAATTTATTCTGCTTGGGCAAAAAAAAGTATCCCCCAGATGCTGCGTATTCCTCATAAGCAGAAGAGGGAGAACAACACTGGAAGCATCTGAGTGTTAAAGCCCTCATTTATTTCACTTCCAGGATTGTGTATATTACCTTCCCTTGTTTGGCAGTCTTCAGGAATTAGACATGGGAAGAGTTCCTTGATATCTCACTTGACAAACAAAGAATACTGTCTCAGTCACCTCTCAGCAATTTAGAGGAGTTTTCAGCTCTAATCATTGGTTTCCTACAAGGTCTGTACTGGGTGTTCTATAAATCAACTGCTGCATGGCTACAGTAATTAAAGTCTAATTATTATCCATGACCACTTTAACTACTGGATGCTTTGATGCAGATCGCAGATCCAACTCACCTATATCTAAACAGAATTAGGAAAGAACATATTTTTGATTCTGGGTGAAGGTATAAACATTACCAATGAAAGTACAACATATATATGCTTATGTTACCCATTAGAAAATCAAAATATATTTCTCAGTCAATTCACTCAGTTAATCTTATCTGTTTTGCAATTTCTCTGAAATAATTTTAGAAATAATTTGGCAAATATTAAATAGTTCCATCTTAAGAATCACTTCTCCCAACCCAGACCGAAATGACGAGACAAGACAAAGTTTTTGGGTTAAATATCAGCCACAATTTTATTAACAACCATATTTAAATATTAACCTTTAACTGTAAACTAAAGAGGACCTGTACTATAGTGCAAGTGGTAAACCTCTGTAGGTGTTATAACTAACAAACAGCCGCTCCCCGTTTTAAGAGATTCGGAATGCATTTGGAAAGATGCAGCCAAACTACTTAAGCATCCTTCCCCTACTGAATCTCCTTATCCAATGGCAGCCCTCATTTACCTGACTGTATATTATAGTTTAACCTCCCTATATCTAATTTCTATTGTTATTTAGTTTTATATGAGGACTGCCAAACAGCTTAAAGGTGTGATATAAGGGAGGGGCATAACTGAATTAATATACCACTTACACTACCCACCAATTGTGACCATTTAAGGAAATAGTTACAGTACCCAGCCACACATTGAGGATGACGGGATGGGTGAAAATTCGCTGTCACTCCCAGCCAATCTGAGTGACAGCCAAAAATTCCCATCCAGCCCTGAAGTAACCAGCAAAGCATCACCATCCACAATATGGGGCGGGAGGTTGGGGGCAATTGAACAGCAAAGGCAAGAGGCAGGGAGCTTGCTGGGGCAGCCTTAAATAGGCTCGCTCCTTGCCCACACAACCACCGTAACAGGTGCACAAACTTTTGTGCCTCATCAATCAGGTGGAAAAGAAGCCCTGCCTGACAACAAGTCTCAAGCGGAGCCACCAGTGTCACTGGAGACCGTGATCACACTCACTCTTGTATTCCCAATCACCAAGGTGTGACAGCTGGACAGTAAAGAAAGCTGACAGGGTAAAAAAAAAACTTGAAATATGGTGCTGGAGGAGAGCTTTGCAGAAATCCTGGACTGCCAGAAAGATGAGAAAGTAGAGTATAGAGCAAACCAAGCCTGAATTATGGAGTGGAAAATGTTGAAATTTGAGTCTGTCCTATTATGGGCACATCGTGTACTTTCCAAAATTTTCTGGAAAAGACAATAGTGCTGGGAAAAGTTGAAGGCAGCAGGAAAAGACGAAGACCCTAAAGGTAGCCATATGTTTGAGTTTACAAGAGCCTTGCAGGGTGGTTGAAGAAAGGACACCTTGAAAATATCATCCTTCATAGGATGAGGTTTAACAGCATGTAACAACAACAAGTTGAGATACTATTTGTCCTTATAACGTGATTTAAACTTTTCTTATGACCAATTTGGGAATAATAAAATTAATAGAGCCACTTCTTTAAGTTCACAAATAAAGCATTTGCACTTGCAATATGAATCATTTCCTAATAATGAATCGATTGTCTTTCCAGTGGACATAAGTTAATATCGAAGAACATTCATAGTGAGTGTTATAGGAACCTTCACTTTTTAAGATCGTCTTCTGAATAAGGCTGAATTGGCAGCTCTCAAAAGTATCTCCATCACTGTTTAATATGCAGGCTGCATGAGCTCATTAGTAGAGCACAAATTCTATCAAATTACACCTTTAGCAAACAATCTTTTCCTGTCCCCCATTGTATGTCTCCCTTTCACAATATGAAAGCACATCAGAGACAAGGGGAATGTTGGTGTCTCCGAAGCTTTACTTTTAATTAGTCAAAAGAGCAGCTTTTCTGTTGCAATGTTATGGGCTAACACCCTGGCAATTTTATTAAATAAATTGCACCTCTGTTATTTCCCATGATAAATCTCTGGTAGTTTATTTTTGTTATCCACTGCAACATGTTTCACTGTGGGCATGTTGAGGGAGAGGGATCTTTAAAATTCCTGTTTAAAATGGCAACGTATTTGCAAATACCTTGCATCTTTATAGCTATACATTTGATGTGTCCTTGTTCTATAAAGAAAATAAAATGAGACAATATACCAGTGACCAGTATTAGTAGCTCTAGGAGACTGCAGGAGCATTGAGTCCAATAACATCTGGAAGAATATGTGCTCCCCAACAATACTACAGAAGTTTTCACATTGTTGCATCTACATATGGTTCACTTTTTCTCGGAGTCCTAGTATGACATTTGGGCAAATCAACCTTTCCCTCTCTACTCCATGAACCCCTCTGGTTAAATTCCTGTACTCCAGTTTTAGTGTTTATATTTTAGGACATCTTAAGGGGGATAGATTCTCCCTCCTGATGTCTTCCTTCTTTAACTACCCCCTCCAAATCATTGTTAGGCTACAATCAGTCAATAGGAGCTTTCTGAAATAGTCCAATCTGTTTATCAATTTGGAGAGTGTTCTCAGATTTTTTTACTAGGAACTTCTCCCTCAACACAGCTCCAATAATAATAATAATAATAATAATAATAATAATAATAATAACAACAACAACAACAACAACAACAACAACAACAACAACAACAACAACAACAACAACAACAACAACAACAAAACAACAATGAAGAAGAAGAAGAAGAAGAAGAAGAAGAAGAAGAAGAAGAAGAAGAAGAAGAAGAA
>JAHTLZ010000007.1:5410281-5454175 GCA_023846285.1 Phrynocephalus versicolor | reverse complement strand
ATAGATAGATAGATAGATAGATAGATAGATAGATAGATAGATAGATATCATATTTCTCTATTCTGGGCATTTTACCAACACCTCAGTATGATGTAGCTGAATGAAAGACCTAACTTAGAAGGCTTTGAGGCTTAACTAAGCCTAGCTTCATCCATGATTTCTGTTCCTACCTCAGTGCTACCTGAGAGCTTTCTTTCTGAGCAGGAACTTAGGGCAAAGCTAGGTCTAGCTAAGCCTCAGAACCTCCTAATTCAGGTCTTTCTCCCAGGGGCACCACACTGAGGCATTTGTGAGGTGCCTGTAAAATGAGTAAAAACCACAGAATAGAGAATTATAATATATCTAATTCAGAAAATCCATATGTCTCATTTCTACCAGTTATCCCTATAGTCCATCCTCAATCAGTTTTATCAGGCTTTGTCCCCAATGGATTTTTGATTATCTGAACCTTTTGATTATTCTGAACCATCAGAATCTGAAAAAAGGTACATAAAGATGGCAGAAAATGCACTGATAATGAAGTGCAGCTGCTAAATATGGAGTGTGATGGACAAAGAAGTGTCATGGTATTAGGAGAGATCCTGTGTACTAGCTTGGCAGTGCTAGTCACAGTGGGGCTAATGCCTTTTGCAGACACCTTGAGTTTTTCATGATGGCTGCCATCTAAAGAACTATTTGAATAGAAGCAACCTGTGGAGAAACATGCCCATTTTGCCCTTTCAAGTTGGTGCCTGCTGTGAAAGTAAATCTGACTAAAGGTAAGCGTAAAAGCAAATTCTATTGAAATCCTATTGAACAGCCTTTAACAGCAGGCATATCTAACATGCTACTGTCTTGCTTTTCTGGTGACTTCACCTCTTGAGAGATGCTTGGTTTAAAGGACTTCTCAATATAAAGTCGTGAATTTTGTCCTCCCCACCAAACACATATTTTGTTTTGTACTACAAATCACTGAATACAATGGTGTACCTGAACATTGGCAATCATTGGTATTTCATAGAAAAGCAGCTTGCTTTCTGAAAAGATCTGTACTTTTTCCTGACCGCAGCTTAGAAATGTTGCCTTTTCTCACTGTAACTCCTAGAATACTACAACCAATGTGGATTTTTGTAAAAGATGTGTTATGAGTCTTATTTATTTATTTATTTATTTATTTATTTACTGTATATACTCAAATATAAGCCTAGTTTTTCAGCCCTAATTTTGGGCTGAAAAAAGGGGCCCTCAACTTATATTTGGGTCAATACTTTTAGCCACTGATGCAAGTGCTTGGGTCCGTGGCTAAAAGTCATTTTAAACATTGTGTGCCGCTTCTCATGACCCCCATCTTCATCACAGGGGAGCGGCGTGGAATGTTTAAAATTACTTTTAGCCACTGACCCAAGCACTTGCACCAGTGGCTAAAAGTCATTTTAAACATCACACACCACTCCCCCAGCTCACAAAGTAGGATCTGCCAGGCCCTGCTGCTTTTCCCACCCTGAACTTATACTTGAGTCAATAAGTTTCCCCAGTTTTGGGGGGGGGGTTAAATTAGGGGCCTCAACTTATACTTGGGTTGACTTATACTCGAGTATATAAGGTATTTAGCTTGTATGCCACCCACTACCCAAAGGTCTCTGGGCGGCTCACAATCAAAATAGACAATTAAAACATCAAAATTACAATAAAATTAGAACAATAAAAACATGCAAATACAATAAATATGATATGTTAAAAACACAACACTAAAATTGCCATCAGGACCCACAATCATTAGTTTAAAAACTTCTGGAACAGGAAGTTAGAAGCGTAGCTTCCTATTTTGGAGTAGCATCTCATTATCTAGGTTTCTTGGACTATGCATGCTAAACTTGAGGGATCTAGCATATCTAACCATTTTTAAAATGAGATAATAAAGTCCAAGTAATTGTGTCTATATGTCCTTTGGTTAATTTTGTGGTTTTGTGTGAATTAACCAAAAGTTTCCATAATTTAACTCTGTTGTAAATTAATAATAAGTTATATTTAGAAAATAAAAATTAGCTGGAAAATGTTCTGTAGATTAATAATAAATGCTATTATAAAATTAGCATTGCATTCATTAATCTTTGGAGTGAAAGGTTCTCTCAAGAAAAGTTCAAATTATCTTGCTAGCCTACACAGTGATGATGAAGTATTTCATCTTAGAATAAGATGAAATACTTATGATGGCTGTGATATGAACATTCAGTAGAACTGGCTATGAGCAACAAGATACTATGTACATCTCCAAGATAACAATGAAACATTGAAATCTACAAATCCACCTAACATTAGCATTTTCTAGCTTGCATTTTCATCAGCTTGGCCACAAGAATATTTTAGGGTATCTTGCTGAAAGCCTTGCTGAAATCAAGAGACATTTTGTCCATAACATCCCCTGATTAACCAAACTTGTAACTCAATAGAAAAGAGAAAGAGATAAAAGTAGCCTGCCATGATTTGGTTTTTCAAATAGATCCTTCCTGGCTCTTTGTAATAATTGCATTCTTTTCCCACAGACAAACTATTTAATGATATGTTCCATAATCTTTCCTGGCATTGATATAAAACCGAATGGTTAATAGTTGACCCAATTCTCTCTCTCTCTCTCTCTCTCTCTCTCTCCCACTCACTTACTCACACACACACACACACACACACACACACACACACACACACACAAACAACCCAGTTTTGAAGATGAGAAATAATTTGTCACCAGTACATTGGGAAAAATATTCTTACCATACTTATTATTGCAATTACTGGAGTACAAAGAACACACCACACATAATGGATCTAGTCCCCAAGAGGACTAACAACCTATATTTATATGGGTAGGCTAAGACATTCTATGATGCTCAAGGTGCAATGGTAGAAGTGATGCTTACCAAGCTCCATGCTTCATCTCTTCCTGGAAAATAGCAACAACTTTTTATTCTTTTTGCTGATCTTTTAAACATGCCTATATCAGAGTAGATAATGTGGACTTCTAAAGTGATATTATGCTAATACATGTGCCCCCAGATTTTGGCAATTACATTGTTTGCTAATATAAATAATTTGCAATATATTGATTCATTGTCTGTAATATCACAACATTTTCTGTGTGCTTCACAGGTGTCTTGAGCAAACATATATTGAAAAAAGGCATATGATTCTCAGAATTATTTTGTTTTTGATCCTTACAAAAGTGCAGTATTGGAGAAGTGCAACCATTCAACAAAAAGATAGATGAACTCTTTACTTGCCAATTTACTGCAAAATGGAGTTTTGTCCTGGGATTCCGTTTGGGCTTATTTTCTTCTTTGATTCTTTATTTGAGAAAACATACAAATATATTTATTGGAGATCTGCCTTGCTGCACATTCTTATATAGATTCCAAGACTGAAGAGCATAAATAATTCATAACATCCCAACAGAGATTCAGCATATATAAGTAATTACAGCTATAGTGTACAGAAGAAATGAAAACGAGAACCAAACTAGCTATGAAAATTTTCCGGGAAGTCCATTTTTGCCAATATAAATACCATAAATTTCGGTAAAGTTCTAGTTTTGTGAAGAAAGTGCCAGTAGAGTACACAGAGGGTTATGCAGTAGATTCAGCTGAATACCAAGGACTAAATAGATCTATTTGTGTGAGTCTGTCCTGGCCATGGATTGGTCCAAAGTTTTCAGGGCAAGACATGATGCAGAGTGGATTGCTTTGGTTAAATTGAGAATTTGTCCTGGAAATGGAGATGGGTGTGTGTATGTGAAGCTATTGATACCTCAATCCCTTATAGTGAAGTATTGCATAATACTTGATGGTATAATATGATGACAGCAAAGGAGAATGATAACTTCACTTCCTGACATGAAGAACAAGGACTGCTCTTACACTCTCCTATCACTGTAGAAATGGAGAAAGACTGTGAGGTCAGTGGATGGTATGAGGTCAGTGGACCTGGAGTGGCCTTCTGCAATATGTAGCTCAGCTGCAGTGGTGAGGCAAAAAGGTAGCATCTTCCATTAGTATTAGCATAGTGGCCTAAGCCCTTACTAAATTGCCAAATATTATTTTTATTTAAAAAAAGGAGGAGGCCTTACATTACACTAGAAGACATGGGTGTGTGCAAACATGGAAGTGAATATTTAGATTTACTGTATGAGTTTTGAGTAGTTAGGTCACAACTTCTCTTCAGAACATTATAGTAATTGATTCTCCCACCCCCAATTGTTTCTTTCTTACTACTATGATACTGCTAGATTTCATAATATCTGTTTCTTGGTCCTTTTCTTGGTTTATTTATTTATTTATTGGAGGAGGCAGCAGAGATGTGGAAATAATTTTGCCAGGAATATTTTAGATGACACTATGTAACATCCCTCCCAACATTTTAGCCTTTTTTGTTTCCCTGTTCACAGGAATGCTGTATTTTCTGGATGTTCTGAAGCACAGCTATGGACACAAATGAAATCACAGAATCTCCAGAAGGGCCTGAGGTAAAGTAACTCAAAATTTGCATATGCTCTTATCAGTTCTGGTTAAATCATAGTACACAGTGTCGCAAATTCCTTTACTTTATTATACAAGCAGGAGACAAATGGTGTAAAATTCCCTTGCTTATGGCCACTCTGTCTCCACTGGGATTCTTAAAAGCAAACTGAGTCAGTGTGACTGAGTGTATCCCCTGAGAATCTCAGCAGTAACTCATTAATTGCTGGTTAGAAGCTTAGGAGCATTATCTACTTTGCCTTCCATCTGTGTAACAAAAAGCAACTTGATTGCAGCAGCTCTGTTTAAGTACCGTACTGTTTGCTTCTTTCTGCAGATAAAGAAATGGACCCTCAATTAGTTCTATATTACTTCCACAAAATGCTAATTTCATTGTAATGATTCTAAACCTCTAAACATAACTCAAAAGTTATACAGCCATGTGCATTTTCCATTTATCAGAAGAGCCAAAGTCTATCGCATAATAAAGCAATGACATTTTCAAACTGTGGGAAGTGAGGAAATTACATCAGAACAAATGAGGATTAAGTGTCCCTAAATTACCATCTAACCTTCTGAAATGCACACTTCGCACAAAGTTAGCCTCTTCAATGCTCAGCTCACAGGCTTTCTATTTCAGAAGCAACCCTTCGAACCGTGAAGACCAGATCAACTGCTCATAGCCCGGCTCACAAAGCAGTTAACCCAGAACACCTAGATTGATGCTCATCTTAGCTTGCAGTGCTGTGCATACTTGTAATAAATGCTGTTTTATCATTAGGGAATCCACTAAGGTTTTAATCATAGGGACTGGATTTTGCGGCTGCAGCACTTCAGAGGTTCTACTATACATAAAAAGAGAACAGTGAAGCAATCTGGCACAGAAAGGGCCCTGCTACTATAATTCTCACCCTCCAGTCCTCACTTCTAAAGGTGGTGCAGATCAAAAAACAAGGGCATGTGCACAAGAATAGCAGAAAGTCATTCTTCAAACAATGTTTGGCATATATAAGGTCCCAAGTTCATTTTTCTCACAACACTGTTGGATGTTCTTTTAGCTGAAGGGTCTGAAAATGCCATGTTTCGATCCTTGGAAAGTTGCCCATCAGAATATTCATTCAAGGATGGGTGAAGCAATGGTCTGACTCACCTTGGAGCAGCTTGAAACAATCATTTGTGCCTCCCCCCCCCATTAGGCATGGAGGTAAACTTCGTATCAGTCTGCTTTTAATGTAATTTTCCAAATGTGTACTTGTTTTATAGCCTGAATACAAAGAATTTAAAATAAAACAGCAACAAATATCCATATCCTTCATAGACAGGAATAACAGCAAATAGCCAAAGTGTTTAGAATAGTTCTGGTTTTGTAATATGGTTTTAGTCACTCTGGTTTTGGAGGAAATAATTGTAGAAGGATTTCATTGAAGTCAGCAGGACTATAACAAAGGAGAACTTGAAGCATTCAGTTTTTAAAAGGATCACGTTGCTTTACTCTGTACTCTGAGGTAGATAGATACTGTATCATAATTGCTCCAGTCACTAAGTAATTCCAACATTACTTTTGCAATATAATTACCAGAAACCAGAAAAATGTAGGAAAATGCTATCTAGTGTTGAATTTTGACATTGCACCCTGAAACTATGCAATGTGAGAGTAATCATTTCCTTTGCCACATAGAATTAATAAGAAAATGGAATACAACCTTCATGGTCAAAATGCTTTTAACATGTCTGGGAAAAGAGGTTGGAATATCACTTGTGCAAATAATTAGAAAGTATACTCATTACACCAAGAAAGTGCCTTTGTGCTTCTGAATTTTTGAAGTGTAATAGTTATTTAAAAAAAACAAAAAACTAGTTACAATAATCATGTTAACTTGTAGCTAGCTACTCCATAGCTCTGAAGTTAAGTCATTAGAGGATTTCATTAAATAAAGTGCAATAGTCATCAGAGTTTGTTTTCCTGGTTCTGTCTCCAGGATCTTTTTAAGAACTAATTTTTTTAAGCCAATGAAATATTACAAGAAACAATAAATGGCACCATTAAGACAGAAAGCTCTAGTCTTTTTATCCTCATTCCTAACAGCTGGGGTTTTTGCGAAAGATTTCAAAATTTAATATTCATTATTCTAGAGGGGAAAACAATCTTTAAAAACAATCCCAATAAAATGATGTTCTTACAAAAAGCGGATCAGTCAAATCCTGCTGTGAAAATAATTTTATCTTGTCCACTTGTTATCACTTGAGGCCTCTTCCTGATTTCTCAGCTGTGTTCCTTGTATGCTTTCTCTGCATGATACCTTGAGGTCTGTTCCAATTTATTTATTCAGATTTTATGCACAAGGATAAGTTATAGCTCCTTGAGACAGAGCATCTCATTTTCCAGGACACCCCACAGATATCAGCAATTACACCAAAATACAAAAGGTTTCTATCCAAGCAAATAATTTGTTTTCCAGGAAAGAATAAGGAATATCTCACTTCTGAAAGGGACTTTGTTATATATTTCATAACTGCAAGTGACCTGGGAGACCCATCTGGTCCTTCTACAAATGGTAGAGAAAAAAACTTTCAAGGGAAAAAATATGACTTATTTGATGAGGAAATGGTTTTAAATTAAAGGGGTGGGGGAGTAAGCACTCAGCTTATCTCTCTGCATAAAGAACAAGGATATTATTCTACCCTGTTCAGATGTTATGTTCCCTAATGATATCTATGTGCAGAATATCAAATGTGCTCTTTGAAGTAAACAATTGCAGATCCTGGAATAAATCAACAGGAAATCCATAGTAGCCATTGGATTCCATTTGTCTTCTATTGCTTTGCTGCTGTTGAGTTATTATCAATCACTTTTAACTGTTCATCCTAGCTAGGCTTACAGGTATTTGGCAGCATCACTCCATGATTACTGTGATACCTCATCTATTGGATGTTGCTGCCTTGGCCTTTTGGTAATACCACACAGGAAACCTGCCAATCATGAAGTGTTAAATATGCTGGATGAGAACTGCTCAAACATTTCTAAGGGTTTGCAAGCAATGACATGTCTCCTAGTTCCATGGAAGTTTCATATTTTATCCTCCCCCCCCCCCCCGCAGACCTACTTGTCACTTTGCTACAGATGGTTCCATAGCCCCCCAGAGCAGCACTGAAAGATGAATTACAGGGCTAAAGGAGATACTATTCCCTTCTTGATTCCAATTCTGTGACCACTGGAAATGGGCTCATGGACAGATGGCTAAACTTTTTGAAGGGTCATCCAACAAGAAAGGTTCTATAAAATCAGGAAATCCTCAGGGAATCCTCTGTGAGTATGGCACACATAGTTTTTAACAGTGCTCCATCCTGGAAATAATCAAAGAGTTCATGTTTCATAACTAGAAAACTGCCAGCAGATATCAACTATATTCCAACTAGACATTTAATCAATGTATCCCCATCAAGGTCTAAAGTATGATATTCAAAGTCTGCAGATCACTATAAGATTGGAAACACTCCTTAGTAGATTGACTAGGTGGTGTTCCATTTATCTTTCATATGGTTAAGTCCAGATTGAGATCACATAACCTTCTTCAATCATATCAAAGTTCATATACATATATCTTGGGGGAGTTTTAATTTTGGTTTAAAAACCAACCATTTATACCTGTGCAGCGGAAATTCAGGTATTTACAGAGCAGAATTTGGTTCAAGCCTTCTCACAGTAGACCACATGTTATTGTGTCATCATCTGGCACTTACAGTTACAATCACTCACTGTGTGACATTGTTAAGAGAAAGAATAAAGGGTTTCATTAACATTTTTTAAAAAAATATACTGTTCAAAAATGTCTGCTTTGCAATAGCAGGCCTCAACAGACTCATATCCTGCTTTCAGCAGACTTCTGCAGCCTACATTCTAACAGCAAACTCACAAGAGACTAATGACTAACTAATTATTGGCTTTAAAAGGAGGAGAAAAGTTAGTTAAACAAAGAGGCATAGATTTCTTCAAAATTGGTCACTGCTGAACTGATAGACAATCACCGCAGCTCAGGAAGGTCCCTCTCAGCTAAACCTAATGAAGCAACATATGAGGTTGAAAATAACTCAGATAGTATCAAGGTATAAGTTGCCTCTTTGTTTAAACACAGTGGTAGCTCTGGTAACAAATGTAATCCATTCCCAGAGGCAATTCATTATCAGAAAATTTGTTATCCGAAACACAGTTTACCATTAAAATGAATGGGGAACCGATTAATCCATTGCAGAGGTCTGAAAAAGGCCAATAAAAAGGCTTTTGATTTTTAGACTTTCTTCTTTTTTGTTGAAACTGTGCTTATGTTTGTGGATTTCAGTAGCTTCCCTGTGTAGTCTGACATAGTGATTTGGTAATGTTGTCCTGTGTCTCTGTGTCTTGGAAGAGGATGGAATGTCTTTCTTCCCAATGGCCATTAGTCAGATAGTGTTAGTCAAAACAGAAGTCATCCCTGTAGGATCAATGGAATTGTACAATAGCATGCATCAACAAGAGACAATCAAAATATGTCTTTGTGAAGTTAAGGTCAATACTCTGGTCTAAGCTGCATATTTTATTCATTAAATGCTACAGTTTTCTATCTTAGGAAACCTTCCTTTGATTTACGGTAGCAACCTCCCCTCCCATACCAGGTTAGCCTTTGAGCTATTAGTTTTTCATTTTTAGCCTTGGGCCAGCTGTTTCTAACCTTTTTGTCTTGCATCACTGGTATTCAGGCTTTTGTAGTTTACAGCAATCATGTAGCAATGACCTTATACTCTTTTTTTTCACCTATCTCCTTGAATGTTCACATTTACAGCTAGACTGCCAGCTTACTGTGTAGTTGCTTGCTTTTTGCTCTTCCAGGTTTTCAACAGGCACCAGTTCTGCTTCACCAGTCTTTGGTCTTTGCTTTCTAATATTGTACTGGAGCCCAAATTACTCTGATAGCAATCTCTGAAGGCCAGTTATTGGGATCCGTTCGTCCTGTTCCCATATTGTGACACTATGATCTTTACACGAAACTATAACAATTCTGAAAAAGAAATTTCTTTCTCCGTACACTCTTGGCCCCTATTCAATGTTAATGAAAGCAAGAGGAAGACAAAGACAACTTTATTTTATTTTTTAAACAATTACTAAAATAAACATACTGTCCCTTTAAAATAAGGAATGGAATTTGATTTTGCTCATGTATCAATTTCATGCCAACCTGTCTTACATATAATATATATAGTCATTGTCCTACTCTCTAATGCTATTTTTGCAGGTTCAGGTTTTATTTTGACTCCATTAAAATTCATTGAGTCAAACAAAAGCAAAAAGCTTATTGTCTGTTGGATTAATATCCTTTCTACCTTTGCATCTCAGCAATATATAGAGAATCTAGAATGGTATCAAATATACATACACAAATGTGGAAACAAACAAAGCATTTGCTTGCTTTTCTTCCCAGCATGCACAGATAAGAGTGAACAATAAAAGATTTAAACCCTGACCTGACAAATCAAGAAGCATTTTTAATAGTCAGTATAGGAATAGGCTTGCTTTTTTACACAGTACACGGTATTCGGGTTCAGATAAAAGCCCTATTGATGAGATGTACCATAAAAGGGCTCCAACCAGGGAGAAGACATGGGTTCCTCCTCCAAAGGTCAATCAGACATTTGTGTACTTGTCCTGAATTTCTGAAGAGGAATCTGTAAATGTAGTTGCTGCACATGTTTAACTGTTGTATCAGAAATTCAAGCTGAATGCACAGCTCTGACTCAAGAGCAGATGGAGAGAAGTGTATGGGGATGGGGCTTAGATGGGTCCTCATATCATGTCCACCACTATTACTATCACCATAACACCTGAAGAGGCTGTGGGTATTCACTTAGCCCAGTATTTTAGGAAGAAGCTCTATAGACTCACAAGTGTCTATTAAGATAATCAAGGGAGGCCTTTTTAGAACCACCACCTTTGCAAGTGCACTTCATGGGAACACATAAGAGGGCCTTCTCTGTTGCTGCTGCCAGACTCTGGAACTCCATCTCATGTGAAGCTAGGCTGGCCCCATATTTTATATTCTTCAGCAAGCAGGCCTTTCTATACAGACAGGCTTTTCCTTGACTGGTAGTCTGACGGGTTTTAAATTGATTGCTTTGCTCTTTCTTTCAAATGTGTTTTAACACTGATGTTGTTTACCATTTTAATATAATACTTGTTTAATTATTTTTAGTATTTCTAATTTTCTATACTTATTGGTATTCCACACTTAGATTTTAAAGACTGTTTTTCAATTATACAAGCTGCCTTATTTATTTCACATACACACAGAGAGAGACAGACTTACACACACACACACACACAGAGAGAGAGAGAGAGAGAGAGAGAGAGAGAGAGAATAGCTACCTCTCTTCTTGTAATGCTTGTGAGCCTCTGATAGGCCTCTGCTTGGTCACTGTAGGAAAGAGGACGCTAGACTTGTTCCTGAAAGAATGTGCTGATCTCGCTTGCATCACAGAGACTTGGCTGGATAAGCCTGGGGGTGTTAATCTCACTCAGCTCTGTCCTTCGGGTTTCTCTGTGGAACAACAGACAAGAACAGGGTGGGGTGGTGGAGTAGCAATACTCTATTCCCCCTCCATTTCTTTTGCCAGATGTCCCATCCCCCAGTTCCCTGGATTTGAATGCATGTTCCTAAAAGTAGGAGCCAGAGACAAAATAGGAATTCTCTTGGTGTACTGCCCTCCCCGTGGGACAACAACATCTCTACCTCAGCTAACTGAACTGCTGGGGAACTTTAACATCCATGCTGAGGCAGCTCTGTCAGGAGTTTCTGAAGATTACATGATCTCCCTGACAACCATGGTTCTGTCCCAAATGGTGCCTGCCCCTACTAATTCTGCAGGTCTTCTGCCCTGGTATGGATATTGGGAACCTAGGAGTAAAGGAACTTTCTGTAGTCCCATTGTCTTGGACAATGGTGCACTTTAGGCTCGCTGTAACTCAGAACCTGGACAGCGGTGGAAGTCAGACAAAGGCAATTCATCCCAGAAGGTTGATGGATCCAGATGGTTTTGTAGCCACCCTTGAAGAGTTTCCTATCCCTTTGATGGGTGATTCTATTGAATCCTTGGTTGATCTCTGGAATGCGGAAAGTAGCAAAGCCATTGACCTGATTGCTCCTAAATGTCTCCTTCCTTGAACTAGTGCAAAACTGGCTGCTTGGTTTAGTGAGGAACTGGCAAATATAAAACAGGTGGGCTGTAGAGGGAAAATACATTGGCAGAAAACTCAAAATGAAACAGATAAGAAACAGTGAAGAGCCATTGGAAGGCTTATTTCAAGGCAGTGGAAGCTGCAAAGAAATCACTTTTCTCTACCACCATTTCCTCAGCATGGCATTGCCCAGAAGAGCTTTTCCGAATAGCAAAGTGTCAGCTATATGCTGACCCACAGGTAGATAACACAGAACACTCTGTAACTTGCTGCGAAGAATTTGCAGAACATTTTGCAGCCAAAATTGTACAGTTCCAGGCTGACTTGGATGCTGCTATTGATCCAGACCATATAAATATAACTGCCCCCCACCTGCCTTGTATTAATAGATGACTCAATTCTTACAGCTGGAGGATGTAGTCAGGACCCTTGGGGAGGTGAGGGCCACCACATGTCTGTTGGATACTTGCCCATCCTGGCTCATAAAAGCTGTCAGAAAGGGTATGACAGACTGGTTAGGAAGAGTAGTGAATGGTTTTTTTTGGAACAGGGCAAGATTCCAGCATGCTTAAAAGAGGCAATAGTAAAACCACTGTTTAAAAAGCCCTGTTTAGATCCAACAATACTGAACAATTACCGACCAGTATCGAATATCCAATTATTGTGGAAAGTATTAGAGTGGCTTGTGGCCTCACAGCTCCAGATGGCTTGTGGCCTCACAGCTCCAGAGGTTTCTGGATGAAATAAACTATCTAGATCCAACATGACCCTAAGTCATTTGCACCACGGTATGACTTCTGTGACAAACATGTCATTTTTTTTTTTTTTTGCCAGCCATCTCTTGAGGTAGAAAGTTGGTGGTGAGGGAACCAAATATACTGGCAATCAGTTAGAGTTACATTCACTGAATATCAACTATTAACCCTATCCCAGTATGCATGAGTATATACAGTAGTACTTCCATATTTGAAGCATAGGGCTACTTCTGAGTTAACATCAATGTCCACAAAGGAAAAGTTTTGAGAACAATGGTTGTGTTGCATTTTTCTGAATTTTGTAATTTATTTAATAATTTACAGAACTACTAAACTGATGACAGAGATTCCCATAGACAACAACATTGATGGTGACAACAAAACCACCCCACCACTAACAACAACAATAACAACCACACCAATGCCAACACCAACATCAACACCAAAAAAAAAATTAATATACCCTATCTTTAATTACCAGTGTGAAACAAAGATAGTAAAACACAAAGGGATGGAAGTTACCTTAAAAGGTAAAGTTTATAAATGCTGGCCAGTTGTGGCAAAATCTCCCTCCATTCTTTGTACAGTAATGTAGCTGAACACAGGTTGCAATGATGTTAACCCCCCAGCAATTTCTTTAATGCTGCAAGATTTTGACTATTCACAATGACATTTTCTGACTCTGATTTTATGGATGAGTTTTGCTCATGCTGACAGACTGCCCAGAAGTGACTGGTGTCACTTTAGATTATTTCTGTTCAATTGGCAGTTTGTCTGTTGTATGATCTAGCTGACTTTAAAAAATAGTATATATTCTCTAGGCAATTTAGCTCAGAGAGATTTTAGCTGACACTTAGTGATACATAAGATACTAGGACAATTTTAACAGAAGATTGTAGTGTACCTTCTATAAAGGGGTAGGAAGAATGCATACCTGTCCACTATGCTGGTAACTAGAGATGGGCACGAAACAAAAAAAAAGTTCCATTATTTGTTATTCGTTTCATTATGTAACAAAATGAATAACAAAAATTGTGATGAAATTGGAACAAACCTGAAAATTAGGTTTGTTACATTTCGTTTTCGTTAATGGCAACGCGCATTGAAATGAGCTGTTTTTAAATGTTAAAAAACGTCCTGAATATCCATAAAAACCGAGTGATAATTATTTATTCTGCCTGATAATACCTACCAGGGGGGTTGGGGTCCTTAAAACATGCATTTATGTCTTTTCTCAGATTGCTTTATATATATTTTTTCCTTTAAGGGGAGTTAGGGGACATCGACCCAAAATGGCTCCCAGATACCTAATATTGATTTCTTGGATATTAAAACGCCCTGGACATCTGTTAAAATGCAGTGATAATTATTTGAAATTATTACCTACCAGGGAGTTGCCGTCCTTAAAATGTTTGTTTGTGTCTTTCTCCCATCACAATGTATTTTTTCTTTTCCCTTTAAGGATGACACAAACCGGATTCCAGCCACAAGATGGATGCAAGCCATGTGGTGGGATCATGTAAATTCTTGGACAATTTCAACCAAGAGCATGCCCAGGTTGCAGACCGAGTAGGTGTGGCAGCCACAGAGGACATAAAAAGCTTTGGCAGTCCCCGTCCCCCTTGCAGTCTGCGGTGGGATTTAGGATGGGATTGCTGTCTCTGTGACTCGTTACTTTAGGCCAGCCAGGCAGGTGTGTGTCTCTGTGTTCCTGCTGGCTGCAGCCTGGCTCTTAGGGGAGAGAAAGAAGAGATTTCTTTTGCAGCCTCCCTGTGTGCGTGCGTACCTCTCGATGAGTACCCTCCCCTGCCCTGCAGTTCAGTCACTCTGCAGCTGCCTTATGCTCTGGGCAATGCCCGCCGCTGCCTTTGCAGCTTCCCTGTGTACCTAGTCTATACTGTGTCTCTGCCAGCATCATTTTTTTTAGTGTTTTCCCTCTGGTCTGGGGCGTTGGGGGACGTCCGCACGCAGAAATGCTTTAAGTCGCACAAAAAACAGGTAAAAATGAAAAATGAAAAATGAAACAAAATGTTTTCAAAAAATTCACGAAAAATGAAAATGAACTGAAATGGACTTGCAACGAAAAATGAAAAACCGAAACATAATTTTTTCGATTTGTGCCCATCTCTACTGGTAACTAATTTCTAAAATTATTACTAAATGTACCCACTTAAAATTATTACTAAATGTAACCAGATGATTAGGCTTTATTTATTATCTGCATCTAGCCAATCCTGGTGTATCCTATGTATTTGTTTAATCATAGTCACTTGATGCAGGAGTATTTCCAATGCACTGGATCAGTTATGGAAAAATTCAAAGCATTTTTTCTTTGCCTTCTCTTGAAATGTTGATCAAGAAACTACCTGCAGCTAAAGCCACCTCAGTGGATTTGTCTGTGGGCAGTTTCTCAAACAGCTGTTAAGGCAAGACAAATAAATGATATGTATATTATCTATTTATTAACATATAGCACATCAACAATAATCTACATATAGCAACAAAAAAAAAGCTTTTCACTTCCTCTGTCCTCTGCTGAGCAGAGGAACTGATTAATTCTCCATTATCCTGGAGTGTCTTGCTTCTGAAGCCACTTGCACTCTTATGCAACATGAAGAACTGCTGTTCAAGAACTGAATTCAAAATTTTCCTTGGACACACTGAACTGAAGACACAAATAATTGATCTATATTTCCATACTTAGTATACATCAATAAGTCAATGAAGGGGACCCATACTATCCATAGTATAAAAATCTCTCTATACATTTTAGTACAGATATAAATTATTACTACTTTTCCCTTCATAATTATTTTTCTCATCCAGGAGATCACAAGGTATCCTTCCGGTGCTCTTAACAAAAGAGAACAGGAACAGGAATGACTAGTGTACAACTAAGCAAAATTGTACAACCAATACGAAGGGAATGGAACATGGTTGCAGCTTTGCTTCATAAAATGCATGCTGCATATTTATTTATTTATTTATTTATTTAGAGTATTTTTACTCCACTTTTCTCCTTTCTCCAAGTTGGCTTACCATCCCATTTTGATTAAAGCACTCTCTGGGTGGTTTACTTTTTTGAAAAATCATACAGAACATTGCCCCCCCCCCAAGTTATGTACTCGCGGCGCAGTGGTTAAATGCCTGTACTGCAGCTAGATGTGTGCTCAAGACCTGGGGTTCAATCCCAAGTAGCAGGCTCATGTTTGATTGAGCCTTCCATCCTTCCGAGGTCCGTAAAATGAGTACCCAGCTTGCTGGGGGGGAGCAATGTGTAGCCTGCATTACTGCAATTAAACTATAAATCACACATACTTGAAGTCATATGGGGCAGTATATAAGCAGACCACTTTGCTTTGCATTGCTTTGCTTTGCTTTACTCAATTTACCAACCTTGACAGTAAACTTCAAGCCAGCTAACTGAGATTGAACTCAGGTTGTGAGCAGAGATTTGACTGTGGTTTATTTATTTATTTATTTATTTGATTTTTATGCTGTACCATCTGGCCAATGGTCACTCTGGGCAGTTTACAAAAGTTAAGACATGAACAATACAATGAATAATAAAATTAAACAAAATACAATGTATAGACTGAAATAAAAACTAACCAATCAAACATAATTAAATCGGACAACAAAGCAAAGATAATGAATCAAGTATAGCACTTTAACCATTGTGTCGTGAAGGTATTTATAGATATTTTAGGATTGGATCATTATAAGGGCTGTTTGTGTCTTTTAAAACAATCAACCACTCATTCTTTGCTTAGAATGTGTGTATTTATAGTTTGTTTCCAGAAAAGACACCAGTTTTGCACACAAATTGCAAAAATATTGACAAGAAAAATAACACTTCTGTGTTTCTCATCTGGAGGTGAGGGAGTCATTAATCTTGACTTCAAATTTAGTTCCTAAAGGGATGAAAATAAAAAATGTAGTGAGAAATCTCTTTCCCACTAAACCACACACAGCAGCAGAAGGCAAGGAAGGATATTAAGCATTGAAAATACATTAGAACTGCCATTTTAATTGTCTGATATTTCCCCATACCTAAACATACATGCAGGTGTATAGCTCTGACAATATAATGCAAGGATTCATTTTACATCTGTGCTTTTTACTGGTGACAGGCTCAACAGTGCCATATTGCTAATGTTTCCACTTTCCTTTCCAGCCCAGAGTGAAAGGGCAAGACACAGAGCTTTGGGTGAAAATGGGACACACTTTAACACTGCAATAATTCAATTTACAAAAGGGGGCCACCAGTAGGATGGAAGGCTGATCTGTTCACGGCCGCCCCCATCCCGAACGGATCCCAGTAGAAGATGAAATAAATTCTGGGATATACCCTTCAGGTCCCAACCGCCCGAAGCTCCTGGCTCTGGGAGATGGCTAACTGTGAGACCCTACCTTTCCCCCCTCCCAGCATCAAGTCCTCAGGGCCTTCAGCAATGGGAGGTGGGGCCAGCTAACACCATTCTCAGGTGTCCATAAACTCCTAATCTTACCTGCCTTCCGCCACTACCCACCATGGCACTGGGCTACTTCATATGCCCAGAAAACCACCACCAAGGCCACCACCATGAACTTTATCCCCCCCCAAAGTCATTTAGAAACAACTGCATGCCCAACTCTGACAAATGTACTCGGTCACTGTGATACAGCTCACTACGTTCTACCTGACTACACGGGTGTTCTACCACTGCACCCAAAGCAGCCAGCATTGCCCGCTTGACCTCCCTGTTCATACCTCTTCACGCCCAGTCAATCACCCTAGGGTCGCAAGATACTTGCCACACCTTCCTTTGGGATGATTGCTGACCACAGGATCTGCAACTCTGGGAACATCATCTTCAAAGACGTTCCCAAAATTATCTGATTAATCAGTGACTTGCCCTTCTTATGAGCTAAGTCGTTGCCACCAAAATGGGTGACCAAACATCAAACGGTAAGTTTCAATATGGTAACTTTAACTACCCCTAGACCCCTGCATTGGAATATGAAAAACAATGGAAAAAAAAACTGGCAACAAATACATAGCCACCTCCCAATTTGGGTAAGCCCACAGCCACCTCTCCAGGACTGAAATTCTAATTGGGCTAGGTCCCTTTTGTTGCAGGCGCTGGGCTGGGGGTTTGCTTATGCCCACCCTCTTGCTCCTTACTGCCTCCTGCTCTGGCCTTCGCCCTGGCACATTGCATCAGTATCAACAAGGCTTCCTAAAACATGTCCCTTTTGTTTTGAAATCCCAGCAAACCAGGCAGGGTTGAACCACCTGGCTCACTACAGTGAGGGGAGCAGTACCTTGGGGCATTTTGGGGATTAAATGCCCACTATCAAATTGAGCTCTGAGTGATGGGCAGACCGGAGTCATGTACTGAAGCCACAGAATGTTATGTTGAAAACCCCCCATTCAAATTTCCCTTTAGGGCTGCCCTCATCCTAAATCCCTTGTCACACAAAAGCCATGCATGACTGGGGTAATCAGTATAAGCCTCATATATCAAATTGAGATACTGAAACAATGACAATGCCCGCTCAGGATGAACGTGAACCACCATCCCTGAATAAGTTATGAAACCTGGCAGCCAATTTGCCCAACAACCGTCTGACTTTTTCTTGGCCAGCTTCACCCGCTCATTCCCCTCCTCTGTCTCCTTCCCTTTGGGATCCACCTCTCTGATCAATAGATTGAAGACATCCATGTATTCACCCCACCAAATTTTTTCTATGGTAGCTGGTATTCTAGGGTCAGGGATTCATCCCCGTGTCAGGGATCACCAGCAATCGTCCGCCCAGAGCACGAGTCTGGACATAGCTGTATGCTGGCGACTGTGGATATGGTGACACCCATGCTGTTCTTGCACTAAATCCCCCCACCCATCTGCTCACTCCAATTGGCGTCCATGTAGGAACCCCCCCCATGGGGCCTGGATGCTGGTGCCTCCATTACTGGGGGGGGGTCTTGGTGGAATTGTTGGCCCCCCAAAATCCCAACTTCTTGTGTCATGCACAGTGGGTGTCATGCACAGTGGGTAACTTACCTGGCACTTGCATACACACCAATTCTTTACCCCTGCATCCCACACCATGCTACCCCCCTAGACCCCTTAACCCTGCCAATGAATCTGGGGGAGGGGTGAGGCTGGCTGTACCCCCACTAACTCATCTTCATCCCTGCTCTCCTCTCCCTCATGCAAGCCATGCAGAGGCTGAAAAAATGAAACCAACCGCATCCTCGCAGAAAGTTCCTGCACTGACGGAGATCAGAGACGGAGTGGCAGCAGGACTGTTGGGAGCTCACTTTTAAGGTAAGCTCCCATTCTGGCCTGAACAGGCCACTGTCAAGCCTTTCCATCATTGCCTCCTGGGCAGGTGGGCAAAATGTCTCCTGCACAATGTTCACAATACAGTAGAATAATATAGCTTTTATGCTATTCTTTATCTACATCTCCTATTTCAATTTCCCCCCTACATCACTTTTTGAGATGTATTTTGTTAAACAAAGCCATGCTATACATCATGAATTAAGTCATAATCTGGGGGGGGGGGGACACCATAGAATTCAGTTTATCTTACTTCAGGGTAGACACACATTGGACTGCAGTGCACATTTGTTCAATATTCTTATTTTACAGAATATAATGCTTATGTCTGGTAGCTGGAGAGAATTTAGTACATTTGGTAAATCCTATAATCCATTCAGGATTAGTAAAGGTGGTTCTTTACTGCTGCCTGCTTGTTTTCTATATGTGAGGAACAGACTAGGAGAAAAAAAGAGAAGAAAGCAGCAGAGACTACAGCAGAGGTGAACAGAAAAAGTATGTGTAAATGGTTCAACTGGATAGCTTAAAAATACTTTTTAGATATTTTAGAAACAGCCCAGCCTTCTCCAACCTCTTGCTGTCTAGACCTCTTGACCTTTGCCACCCATCAATGTCATCAGCATGACCAACAATCAAGAATGGCAGGAGTTTAATTGCAAGACATCAAAAGGGCAACAGATTGGAAAAGCCTAGATTAGTGATTTGTTCAAGGGCATCCCTGAAAAATTGCCTAACTACATAATTTCAATAAATAGTCCCAACAGCTAAGACAACTGTTTAGTAGCACAGTTGCACTCCTGTATGTTTCTGTGTCATCTTACCACTGTACATGTTGTTGACTCTAGCCTCTGATGAAGCTACTTGCCAGATTTTCCCCATCTGTAAGACACTTCCTTGTATATGATGACTCTCACTTTTCAAATCCAGAATTATAGTTTTGCAACTGTGGGGTTCTCTCCATGGCTTACTTCCGTGTATAACCTAACCCTCAATTTTTAGTCTAACAAATTTAGACAAAAATATAGTCTTATACATGGAAAAATACTGTACTTCCCATGGCTTTTTGGACAGATAAATTGTTATTGTCCTTCATTCTCTAGTGCCCCTCTTCTTCAGATAGTCAAAAATGGCACACCACAATAAAACATGATAGTGAATTACTATGTGTCTGTTGTGCATATTCAACTCACACCTGACCCTCAGCTCAGTAATTTGTTTCTCATGCTCACTCTGGTTTACTTTCAGCCCACCCAGCTGTGTGCCTGCTTTCTTCCTAGACTACTAAAATTGCTTGCTGCCTAAAGAAGGATGCTTACTGTCTCTCTTGCAACCTAAAGCTGTTCTTTGACAGTGGCTAAATCTGAAATGGAAGATGCACTTTAACATTCAGCGACTTGTGAATCACATTTTTCATAGAAGCAGATATAGATTGTTTCACTGCAGAAATCAGACAGATCACCAAAAGGGCAATGGAAAATATGTTTTTTCCCCTTTGAAATAATCCCAATTGGAGAAATAATGATTTAAGAGGAAGTTTATGTCAATTCCCATGTTCATTGCATCTCTGAGAACCAATTCACATTATCAAATTGCTGTGTTGAAAACACCAGTTAAGTAAATCTGTCTATGCAGAGTAATTTGGTTCACCATACATCCATCTCACAAATCAACCTACAGTTATTGCATCACAGCATTGCTCCTGCAAATTGAGATGGCAAATTCTAATTGCTTTTAAGGCTTCTACATTATTGATGTTTTAAGAACTCCTATGCCTTAAAAATTTCCTAAGTCAGTGGTGTGGATGAAAAGAATCACAATAACCAATATTTTATTTTTTGCCATGCTGGTTAGGAATCATGGACTGAAAAATATTTTTTTTCAAACTCATCTCCTTTGATTTGAACCAAAACAATAGATTTTTAGATAGATTAATCATATAAACTCTGCAGCATTGCTGCTACACAGTTTTGTGTTTTATGGCAGTGGTCTCCAACCTTTTTGGCACCAGGAACCTTCCCCCTCCCTATGCAGGGCTTTTTCTTGAGTGCATGCATGCATGTGCAACTCCAACACCAACACCATCATGGACAATTGATGTGACAAGTGCATGGAAAAGGAAAAGCCCTGTGTGGAGGTGGAGAGAAGCATGCACACCCACTTGGGCACAGACCCCAAAGAGAACCTTGTCTTCACACCCTTTTTAAGGGGGCACTGTGCAGCCTGGTCCTTAACACATTGACACTATGTTTTCAGTGTTAGTTTCCCTCAGTCATAACTTTTACATTGAATTTTTGTTCTCTTTTTAACTGCTTGCATTCTCTGTAGCTTTAATGTAATGTTGTCTTTTAATTCTGTAAGATGTTCCTCAATTCCTTGTTCTCAATACTTGAATATGTTTTAATTGTACTGGACTTTATATTGTCCCTCATTACTGTAAGCCACATTGGGTCCTGTTCCAAGGAGAAAGGCAGAATAAAAATACTCTGGCACAGTGGTTAAATGTCTGTATTGCAGGTAAAACGGTGTTCACGACCTAGTGTTTAATCCCATGTAACAGGCTCATCACTGACTCACCCTTCCATCCTTTCAAGGTCAGTAAAATGAGTACCCAGCTTGCTGGGGGAGGCAAAGTGTAGCCTGCATACTGTAAAACTAATTTAAAACTGTAAACCGCCCAGAAACTACTTGAAGTGGTATGGGGCAGTATAGAAGCAGAATGCTTTGCTTTGCTTTGCTTTAAAATAAATAAATAAATAAATAAATAAATAAATAAATAAATAAATAACAGGCCACAGACTGGTACCTGTGTGCAGCCTAGGGGATCCCTGTTTTACGACACCTGTTTGGACAAATTTCTTAGCTTGTAATATTTTCATTCTTTTACCTTCCTCCCCTCTGCTTTTGAACCTGAATCCCTTGTGCATGTTACTTCCAACTTACAGTGACCCAATGAATAACCTGAGTGTGGTGTAGTGTATAGGATGATGGACAAGGACTCAGTAGACCTGGGTTCTAATCCATTAAGCCATGGAAACTCACTGGGAGGTGGTGCTAGTAAAACCACTCCTTAAATATCTCACGTACCTGGAAAATCACATTAGGAGTCCTATAGATAGATTCCATTTTGATGGCATACAACACAACACAACACGGAACAACCTGACCTGACCTGACCTGATATAACATAATAGGAAACAGTCTTGCTCAACTCTCGCAAATACAAGGTCATCGCATCCTTCGGGTCAATCCATCTCTTTTGATCTTCCTCTTTTTCTCTTGCTTCCAACTTCTCAGAGCACTGTCTTTTCCAGTGAGTCTTGCCTTCTCATGTTGAGCCCAATGTAGGTGAGCCTCAGTTCAGCCTTTTTCTATATGCTGATTTTATACAAATACTCCTCTCCATCTTATGGATATTAACCTGCTCATCAACACTTGGATTTGTCATACACCAATGACCTTTGCTTCTTAAGGATTACTATTAAGATCAGCACCTCTCATCCCACTCCCATCCATGGCACAGACCGATAACAAACTTTACTAAGAGTGTCTCCAAGCTGGATCTTTTGCATTTCCACTATGCTTCACATTTTTTCTCCCCTTGTCTGTATACTGGGTTGAACAGGCATCTTACAGACTAACAGTTTTTATTAGGGATCAATTTTAATAGATTGTATCTGAATTGCTCATGTATTTGAAGAAGTGGAATGTGGTCTGTGAAATGCAATGCCAAATAAAATAAATTAGTTTCAGTGTGCCAGAAGATTCTTGGTTGGTTTTGCTGCAAGCTCTTTACACCTGACAGTGATTTGACTTGAGTGATGCCATGTGCCATCCGGGGAGGGAAATGAAACCCAAATCAAGAGGGGAAATCTGACAAAAGCAGTTGGCATAAAACTACATTTTTAAAAAAATCTGCTTGCATTTGTAGATGTACAGCTAACAACTGTGATACAAATGATTATTTCATGTGGATTAGGTGCAAGGAAGTCATATGTACATATTGTACAAAACAAGACGCAAAAGATAAAGTTAACCTGATTTCTGTGGCTGATAAAAGGGAATCTCCCAAGAGACAAAGAAATGTGAGAATTGTGTTAGCTATTGAAAACAAACAACTACAAGGCAAAAGAAAATGTTACAAGAGATGACAGAAGAAAAATATGTAATGTTTGGAGCTCAGTACAACAAAGGATCCCTCAAGGAATTTTAAAGTCAAGTGATTTTCCCACACGGAATCAAATTTGTTCCCATGGGTAGCCATCCAAGTGCATGTATCCTGGTCTAGAAACCTACAAGAAGGGTGTTTTTTTTTTCTAACAGTATTTATTACTGTTGACAAGATCAGTGGTGGAACCACCCACATATCTGCTCAGAAGAAAATAATGCTCATTACTTATGATTCAACATCACAATTCCTTGAATGTTCACCCAGAAGCAAGCCCCGCTTAGTCTAGTGGAGATTAGTCCCAACTAAGGGCGTTTATACACGACCCCTAAACTCCGGGGCAAATGGCTCCCAGCTCTGGAGCTTAAAAATGTTTCCCCACGAGCTCCAGAGTTTACAGACAATTAAGTGTGACCACGCCCACTTTACCGCGTCCCAGCGCGCCTTTCAAGTACTTGCTCTCTGGAGATGAAAATTCTTTGGTGCAGTGCAACGATAGTGAGTGCGGGGCTCTCCTCGCTTGTTTGCTGTTTTTTGGCTCCCGCCCCTTTAAGAGCTACTTAAGAGCTACTGGAATGTTGCCGCGGCAAGAGCGAGAGGCAGAACGTAGGTGAGCCACGGTCTTTCTTCCTTTGTTTTCTCCCTCCCCTCATGCAGCCAGCAGCCAGGAAGTGCGGAGGGGGTGGGAACACAGGAAGAGCGACAAGCCCCTAAGATCTCTGGTCTGAATTTAAGTGGCCAGCGGATCTTAGGGGTCATGTAAAAGCGCCCTTTGTGGCTAAGGACTGCTTGTTTTAAACATCTTGAGATTGAAATTTCACTGACTAACTCGAGCTGTTGCAAAGTGTGTTGCTGGGCAGATTCTTTTTTAAATGTTGCAAAAAAAATAGTCCATCATAAAGTGGGGGTGGGGGGAGAGATATCATTTTTTCATCCTGTCAACTTTCTCCTGGTTCCTCTTTTGGTGTTGATAAATTTATTCTAGGAAACTCTAGGAAAAGCAAAATGTCTTTTAAATAGGTCACAAGAATCCTCTGAACCCCAAAATACCCCCCAAAAAACTAGACACTAACCATTCCTTCCTCTTTCGATCCCTCTCCTTTTCTCTATGTTTGAGCTTCTGGAAAGCTGTATAATCCTTGGAAGATGCTGGGAATGATAATAATAAATTGCTCTCTCCAACCCACCAAAGTTGTCCATGGATACATATGACAAGGCAAATACACAAAAAACTGTGACAACATAAAGGTCATTTGGCTGCTATTTCCTGAATTTCACAGGGCTGATTGAATAATGCCTGATATACTGAAAGAACAATTACATCTTATAATTGTTTGTTGTATACTTTACAGACACCACTCTACTATCACAAATGGGGCCAAACTAATAAACAAACAAATAATACCCAGTGAATTACCTGAAGCACAATAAAAAAAAGAAATCATAATCAATTTCTGAAACATCATGTTCTCTATCATTCACTTCACAACACATTTGCCTTTAGCTTAATTTTCAAAAACCCTTGAGATTGCGAAAGTCTGGAAATCATGCATTTCCCTCCTTTTGTTTCGTGACTTCAGTGTAGATGCAACCTTCATAATATTATGTCAGGCGCATGTGGTACCTATTATCATTTAATCAAGCCACCTTCCCGCCTAAATTTGCCCTCACAATGCTCTTGTGAAATTGGTGCTATTACCAGGCAACATTATACTCCTGTGTAATTGAGGTGGTGTTATTTGCCCAAGGTCATAGAGGACATTTGTGGTAACATTGATCTTCAGTCTCCAAAGTTCAATTTTAGCACACAAGAACATGCTTCCTCTTTGTACAAAGTGACTTTGTTGTAATAGAGTCCCTAGCCCTAGAGGAAATTTCGGAAGAAAATGGGCATGCAAAATGAATACGATTAATTAAGTGGCAAGTTTCCCTCACCTCAAAAACACTGCAGAATTTCCTCTGGCTCTAATTCAGTAACCCTTCTACTGAGAATTGCGATTTATGCTTTCTTAGACTGACTTTTCATATGACCTGTGCATATTATTTGGCATTTTAAAAACCTCTGCCTTGTTTTAACTTTGCGTTTATATAGAGAAAGCCTAGAGATACTTAGCAAGCCTGTATATTAAATATGCATTGTCCTACTAATACTCAATAAACTCTTGCAAATATAATAATTGTGACTCATTATTTCTTAAATATTTTTCTGCCATGTTGTGTTTTGCATGCCGGATAGCCTTAGATATTTAAAGTGTTGGATTTATGAGCAATTCAACATGCAAATGAATGCATTATCACCCAAGAGGAAGGAAGTGTCAGAGTATTTTGCAATTTGTTCTGCCAGTGGAAGCAAATACTTGTTGACAAATTACATAGACAGAAGCAGAAACAGACAAAGTCAGAACTTGCTTCAAAACAAAACAGCAATATTATATATACACACAGATAAGTTACATGGAGACAAATCAACGACATAACAGCATTTCATCATACATGGCATACATAATTAGCACATAGCAGAGAGAGACAATAATTGTGGGTGCCTTACTTACAAAGATCCACTGAACGCTGATTAACAGAGCTCTTACAGCATATACATTTGTCTGTCCAATCAGGTAATACATCACATCATGGATATTGCAGCACCTTGCATCAACCAAACCAATTTAAGCCCATTCAGTACACCTACAGTCTAGTAGAAAAACCTTTAGACTGAATCACTGTGACTTTGCACATTTGCAGACTCCATCTTAGAAATCAATTAAATACATACAGACCATTTATTTATACACATTTCTAATGCATAGTTTCACTAATATCTGACAGGAAGTGCTTGTAGTACTAACATGCTGGATAATGTGCATGATCCCCCTCCTCTTTTAACCAATTCTAAGTGGCTATTTCTCTTTTGTGGGCAAAGATGATGATTCTCTTGTATCATTATTGTTTTATTGCCTATGTTCAGAAAAAAACTTGTAGAACAACAAAGAGGAAGGATGCTCCCTGAAATTCTCCTGTCCTCGTGTCAGCCATCTTCTCTCATCCACATAGTCTGAGAGGATCCAAAGTTTGTTTTTACTATTGTAACTTTTTTCTTATTGATTTTTATACTAATCCCTTTGAAGCCTTTGTACTTTGGTGAAACCTTCTGGAATCAAATTCAGGCCTGCATCTTGCAGCATCATTGAGTAAACAGCTATTTTCTTTTTATCTTAAAAAATCAGTAAATTAATTCAGCTGGCTAAATGCATTGTGGTGTGTATGTTTGGGAACTTGCTACTAAATTTTAACTTCTAAAGTTACTAGTCTTTCTGTTGCACAAATAAGAAAGTGATTTTTTTCAATCTTAGAAGTGCTGAGCTAAAAAAAGCCCTAAATTTATTTATTTATTTATTTATTTATTTATTTATTTATTTATTTATTTATTGCACTTATTGACCACACCAACTTTTCCACAGGAACTCTGGGTGGTTCACAAGGCAATGAACAGTTCAGTTTCTTTTCTTCAATCACCTCAAAGTTTTGTCTTAATAGATTGGACATTTACAGTGGACCCTTGTATAACAAACAGCTTGTATAACATAAAAAATTCTGGAGAAAGGGGAAATTTGCTTAACATAATCATCTATAGGGCGAATCTGTACAACATAAAAATGTGATCGCTCTGTTTTCAATGCATTCATATGGAAAATCTGTATAAAGGAAAAATTGCTTAACATAATTTCATTTGGAACGAATTAATTCCTTTATACAAGGTACCACTGTAAATCTATTTTTTTTTCTTATTGGCTACATTGCTAGCATAACAACAGAGGCTGTCAGTGACACATTGTTAACTATATGCCATTGGAAGAAAGAATCAAGAAGAAAATCATCATCATCATCATCATCATCATCATCTCCATCATCATCATCATCATCATCATCATCTTAGAACTAAAGCACTGGAAGGAACTCTATGGGTCATCTAGGGCTGCTATCTCACCTGACGGAAGATCTGGATATTGTGAAAGTCCAGCTTTTCTTCTTTCTTGGTCACATGACTGAAGATGTGGGTCCTCTGTTCTCACGTACAAAGATTTTTTTTAAGTGCCATTCAGCCCCACAGCCTGCAGGAGGTGCTGGGGGGGAATGAAAAATAATTTTAAAAAGCACTGACAGCCCGAAGGCCAGCTGATCAGTGCTGGGGAGGAGGGGATTTTAAAAAGATAAAAAAAGCACCCACCAGCCCCAGAAGCTGGTGGGGCTAGGAAAAATGAAAACAAACAAACAAAAACCAGCGCTGACAGCCCAAAGGATAGCTGATCAGTGCTGGGGGGAGGAGAATTTTTTTTAAAGAAAACACTGACCAGCCCCAGGACCAGCTGGTTGGGGCTAGGGGGGAAGCAGAAAATCAATCATATGCGAGCCCCCACGGACTTCTGGCTCACATTTTTTACCCAAGCAAAAAATTTCCAACTTCTCCGGTAGGTCATGGGAAACTCGTTAAAGGGGCCATAACCATTTTTTAACTTCATTTTGAAATATTTCATCTTGAAATTTAATCAGCATTTTAAAGGACGTGTGATAGAGCCTTAGGTGTGCTTTTTCAAAAAAAAAATCTTACCTTTTTAAAAAACAGAAAGGCACTTGGGGGACATCACAATGTAACATGTAGCTCAGCTCTAAAAGAAACTCAGTTCTTTGAGAATTCAAGGATACAAAACAGAAGCCTAAGCCAAAGCTTTAGCTATGTCATCTTTCTTACATGATGCCAGCCAGCATAAATGGCCCCAAGACAAATCAGTAGGTGAGGATGCCTTGGTGCTTCAGGTTTTTTTTAACAAAAGGAAAATGTGAGTTGCTTTGACTGTAGCTCCTGCCAGGTACTTCTGCATTTATTATTTAAGTTTCTTTTCCACTGTATTAAGTGCTTTAAAACAGTCTTCTGCCAACCCATAAGGTGATACACACAATGTATCTCCTGTCAAAATTAGTACCTCTGTAAAGCTGACACTGTTACCAGACATCATTCTTTAGAATTACTGTATTTGTATGTTAAAGATACTGCAATGGAATCTAGACCAGCATATAAGAGTAATTAACAAATAGAGATAGACAGAAACTATTGTTCAGTGTTGGCGAACCTATGGCACGGGTGCCAAAGCTGGCACTCGGAGCCTTTTCTGTGGGCACCCTACATCGCCCCTTCACAGCCACCTGTATTCAGGTTAAATTGCTGTATTTGCACTTTGCAAAAAATTAGTGGGTTTGGAATGGCAGTTTAGGCACTCAGTCTCTAAAAGGTTCACCATCACTGCTATAATTTGAACGACCAGGATTGAGATGGCATGCTCCCCGATATGTAAAAAAAGGTAAGCAGATAAAACCCTAAGAAGGACATTGATATGTTCTGTTTGGGGTGGCAGAGCAGCCCAGGTTGGACACAATACTTTGCCTTCTGTCCCACAAACCAGTGGGGCAAACATGTCCTGCTATCAGCAATCTGTATGGTCAGTCTGCAGCACAGAAAGACCATAACCAGCAAGACCTGACACAGCACTCTATGGCCCCAGAATGTTAGAGCATGTAATGAGCATGTGGGAGGCATGCAGATATATGGAATGAAGGAAAGATACTAGAGTGGAACAACCAACCCATTGAAGTCCCAGAAGAAAGTGGATTGCACATTTGTTGACACACACCCCAGCACTGTCCCCCACAATATTGCCAGATTACCAGATCAAAAATATATACAGTTTATGAATTTGTACATTTCTGCTTCTGAATCTATGATTCAAAATGCTAGGATATTGATGCACAATATCATGCTTCATGTTGCCAGTACAAAAAAAGGATACCAAAGCTTTACAGCAAAGGGCAGTCTGAATGCTGCCAAGTGCCAACACTAATCGCAGCAATTAAGATTGTCTACAGGATACTCTCTTGTGACCACTACCATTCCCAAAGTGACACAATATAAAGAAAAATCCCAGAACCTGACTCCTTTTCATCATAAATTAATCACTTATCATCCAAATAAATACGATTGTCATAACTGTGACAATGTGGATTTTTGTTTGTTTTTTTCTTCTGCCAACATGAGCACAATACTTTGTAACAATATCAGGCAATTTCCTCGCATTTTAAATTGTGGATACCTGGCTTGGCTATAGGCAATGAACTTGGTGATATATTCTGTGTGGAACCCGAAGGCATGTAGTTGAGGGGTACAGTTTAGGCATAAAGAAATGAAACTACACCTACCTGCCAGCCACCATGGGCAAAGTGCTTGAAGAGGTCCATTGCTGAGCCTGCACTTCATATAGTGGGCATAAACTGGTCCACCATTAGAGGCCAGACCAATATCCTAGTTCAGTGGTGATGAACCTTTGGCATTCCAGATGTTTTAGACTACAACTCCCAGAATTCCGAGCCAAGATTGCCAATGACAAAGGACTGTGGAAGATGTGGTCCAAAATATCTGGAGTGCCAAAGGTTCACCACCACTGCCTAGTTACTCAACTCCATATGGTAATAAGGTATAGGAAGGAGTCTTCTTGCACTATAAAGACAAGAAATTTGACTGGAGTAATTTTTTTGTGGAGATTCCTTAGGTGTCTATGCTAAATAAATGGCCTTAGTCTCTAACAGGCCATAGCCTCTTTTTTTCTGTAGCTACAGGAGTTGGGACATACAGCTTAACAGAAATGCAGAAAGTATTAAGTTCTTCCTTGTGCTTTCGTGTTCTTTTGTTGATTTTGGATAGAAAATCTGTTAGACCCAAATGATTCATTTTAACGAAACAGAGGAAGAATTGAAAACCTTTGGATTGTTTTGTGCTGCCCTCTTTCATTTGACCTTTCCTTGACCACTTCTCCAGGGTGGAAAGAAACAAAAACTTAGAATCACAAAATCATAGAATCATGAAGTTGGAAAGGGGCCCACATGGCCATTAAGTCCAACCCCCTGCTTGATGCAGAGATACAAATCAAAGGATATCTGCCAGGTGGTTGTGTAAGTTTTTCTTGAATACCTCCAGTACTGAAACATTCACCACCTCTTCAAGTTATGGTTCCACAGTTGTACTTTGTCTTCTTCCACTGAAATGGAAGAAAACAAAGGAAAAGAATAACATGCAAGATAAAGTTCGTTTTAGATTTTACAAAAGGCCCAGGACACAAAAGTCCCTAAAATAAAAAAGACAAACCCCAAAAGAACATAAAAGAAAACCAAAATGAAAGTTTTAATCAGGCAGATCCTAAAGAATAAACACCTTAAGAATTATTTTAAGATAACTTGTTCAGCTATTGCTTACTAGAAAGTACATTTCCAATCTGTCTTTAATAAGAGAGGACTCCATTCTCATATGTCATACTGGTTTTATTTTTTGTTTTGTTTTGTTTTGTTTACTATTTTCTTTACAGACATGTCAGCTAATGCAGTGCAAGATGAACTATCAGCCCACAAGTTTGTTTGCCAGGTAGATTTCCCCACATCTAATTATGATGAAATATAGCTCTATGGGTCTGTTTAAGAGCTTGTGCTTGTAAGCAGAAAGAAATCTGCTTAAGTGGCTTGTTTTCAGAGACTTGTTTTTAACACAGACTTTTTGTAGAGACAAAGAGAAGCAAGTTTTGCAGCTTAGCGAAAAATCCTGAAGTCAACATCACTTCTGTAAGGGATGGGCCTGCAGGGGAAATGAAGCAGTGGATAGTGGGTAACCTGTACTCATTTGTCTGAGAGAGAAAATTGATTATTTACCCTTACAGTAAATATCCACAGGGAGAGAAAGGTTGCAGTGGCTTAAAGGCATGCTTATTCTAACTATTCTCTTGCCTTCTATATAATGAAATAATTCCTTCTACTTCTAATCCAGCACAGGTGTTTTTAGATATGAAGACTTCTCCTGCCATGAAGAACTACAGTAGATGTTTAAACATATACTGTATAAATTTATACAGTAGATGTTTAAACACACACATATATATATATGTTTAAACTACTGTAGTTCTTCATGGCAGGAGAAGTCTTCATATATGTCTTTTATAGTATTAGACATATATATATTAGACATATATATATATGTCTAATACTATAAAAGACATATTCCTTGATGCATTACTTTTTAAATTAGGCACTGAGATGAGATCATGTTGACAATATAATTTCCCTTGACATAAAAAAATAAGCACACCTGTCAAGTATCCTGTATTGCCCAGAGAACTCCCACTTTTTACCCCTCTTTCCCGCCGACTTCCTAGATTATTATTTTGCCAGAAATGACCCATATTTTTAAAAAAACCTGGCACCCACCAGGCAGGCTCTTTAGTTATTGTAAAGATTAGCTCCCCAAACCCAGAAAACAACTTTAGAAATGCAGATCTCTGGCTGTCTCTGTCAGAGAAGGGCTGTTGTCTGGCCTGCCTGTGTGACAAAAGGAACAACCTAAGAAGGGGGGAAGCGAAGTCCCCTCTTTGACTAAGAAGGAGGGGGAGGAATCGGACCTCCTCTGCCTAGACAAAGACTATCTCATTTGAACTCTGCTGATGCTCAGAGACTAAGTCCACAGTCTTACCATAGTTTTCTGCGTATATAAATTTTATGTGTATTTTTTTCGGGCGGTCACATGGTTACTAATGTGCAGTCAGTGTCCTCTCTTCTGCACTGTATTTTTGTATCCTGGTTCTTTCTCTACCTGTCTACATCACATTTCCCCCCTTTTTTCCGGCTCTACTTTCCAAGCCTCCATGGTGTTTAACCTCGGGAAGCTGCCAAAAAGGGGGAACAACAGGTTTTACTGCATGTTTTCAGGGTCCTGTCGTGGTTACAGAAGCAAATAAGTAAGCGTTTTCGAGCGAAGCTTCTAAATCCAGCCCCTGGCGGCGGTTTAGGAAACTTTGCTGAAACTGCTGTTCCAGGGGTGTGGTCGGCTGGGACCGGAATTTACTTCTTTTTGCAGTTAGCACACAATCTTTTTCTGCACAGTTCGCTGCCGGGAAACTATGTAGAAAATGCTGGTAGGACCACAGCCTAAGACATTTTATTACAGAAAAACAACAGTTGAAGTGGACATATGTTTGTGACTGAAATAATAAAAGATTATAGCATGATGAATGTAGGCATAAGAACATTGTAAGCCCTGTAAGGAGAAAAGCGAATTTAGTTACAGCTGCCTGTTGAATTTATATCACATCAGGTTTCTTCATGTACTTACATAAAGAGAGCAAGCAACTCTCCCAAGAAGACTAAATTGACAGATTCTGAGGCCTACAAGGGAAGGATGTGAGGTTCAGTGAGCTGCCAAGATTAATGAAGCCTTTACTCTGCATTCCCCACAGCAATGCCAGTTCTGAAAGGCTGTTTAATATGGTGATAAAGATTCTTACAGAGAATAGGATGTCATTAGACAACAGCACTGTTTGTGCTTTACTTTCATGAAAAATCAACCACTCTAGCCCAGCCCACAAATACACTCTTTCAAAAAACAGAGTTAAGGTCTGCTACAAATTTGTATAATAAGTCAATAATGAATACTACCAACATCTGTAATAAAAGAGCCACATGAGTGAACATGATAAATTAAAAGAAAATGTGTAATGAAAATAAAATGTAAATGTTTTACTTAAAGATAAGCAATGTGAAATAAACAGTAACTAAAAATGTAAAATTAATAAATGTGCTTCATATACCCTTTTGAGTTTTCATTTAAACTGTATTATAACATAAGAATGTTCACAGCATTTCAGTGTCAACAAAGGTAGGCCTATGAGATTGTGATCACCTAATTGTAGTTAGTAAGTGGTTTACAAGAGGTTATTTTAGATTTCTTGTATACCTATCTTAAAATTTGAGAGATACTGGAGCTTGGTTGTGGTGGTGGGATGGCTTGCGGAGGTTGTCATAAAATTTCCCTTATTTTCAAATCCAAAACTTGACAGGTATGCATAAGTATTTTTAAAGTTTTCCCCATCCTAATATTTTTTTTCTTACTGACTAGAATGAGTGCAGTTATTACCATATCTTTTGGACTTGATGCAAGAAGCTGCATGTAGGCACAATGTCCTAGTGCAGTGTTGGTGAACCTATGGCACGGGTGCCAAATGTAGCACTCGGAGCCCTTTCTGTGGGCACCCAACATCACCCCTTCACAGCCACCTGTATTCAGGTTAAATTGCTGTATTGGCACTTTGTGAAAAATTAGTGGGTTTTGAATCTCATTTTGGGCACACGGTCTCTAAAAGGTTTGCCATCGCTGTCCTAGTGTTTGAGGCATTAAAGTTGCATTTCCAAAACGGGGGTGTAAAATGCAGGATACAGGTCTTTTTGTATCCATGTAAAGCACTGATGAGAATTGTATTAAAAGAATATAATTTTATGTGTTTCTTTGCTATTGATTGATTTGAAATATTTCACACCCCATTCTTCCTTTAAAAAGACTCAAAATATTTAAAGCTAAAAATAGTAAATATACAAATAATAAAAAGGATGGAATAAATACTAAGCAGATAAACCATAACAACACAAAAACACATTCAAAGGCCCAACCATCCATTTAAGAACCCTATTCAGGCAGCTAGTAATAAGTGAAAATCTGGTCTGAAGAGAAGGTCTTTGCCTCCTATGGGAGGGTTTTCCAAAAACTTGGAGCAGCAACAGAGAAGGCTCTCTCCTAAATCGGCTCTTCAAGGAATACCTTAAACCATACCTCAAACTCTCGACATTCTAGTCCTATGTTCAGAATCCTTGTACTAGTTGAGGAAATAAGCAGGACCAAGAATAAAAATTGCCACTCTTATTATTTCAAGTTTCTATACTCTAAAGCCTTGCAATTATTTCAAGAAACTCTTAGAAGATATGTATTATAATTAAGTCACAGCATGACAAAACTTCCTCAATGTTCTTCACAGCATTCCATATTTTTAAAAAAAAAACCAACACTAAAGAACAATAACTCTAAGAAAATTAAGTTGAACAACATGATTAATTTACTGTATTCTGATCGGCAAATAATTCAATCTCCGTTTGTATTATTTTATTCCAAATGTCAGTTGTGTACGTGTTATCAAGCATAGCAATAATACTTGAAGGCATCTCACTATTGGGCATTAAAATTTCTAGATCAGAATCAGACAATATAATGTCCTCTCGTATCTTGAAAAGCCTAATCCATATTTTTGTGGAATTTCAGACTTCATCGTGTTTAATAAAATGATACCTAGGGCAAAATTCTGGTCCTTAGTGTGTGAGTGACCACACATATCATGGAAGGTGAGTTACCTTCCATGACAAGGACTCAGGGTATGCTTTTAAAGAATGGTAAACCTTTTATTAATATAAACTGAAAACTGAGGAAGGCACAGGCAGCAGCCTAGCACTTCCCTCACATCTCACTGATGTTGCTCATTCCCAAGAGCTTAGGTCTTCACCTTAAAGGATATGATGCTGAGTCTCAATAAACTTCAACAAAGTCTCGTAGAGTCCAGCTGAGTCCTATGGAGTCCATGTGAGTTCCACAGAGTCTCAACCTTAGAAATGACCCCTGCTCCCAGTAAAGTATCCCTTTTCCTCATCCATGCCAAGCACCCCTCTCAAGATGCAGACTTGCCCCAGGAAGTGGATGGTCTGGACAGTGGTTCCAGCCAAAACTTGTGTGCCTTGTCGACAGTGGGCACACTTTAGGTTCTCCTGGTGTTGTACCAAGCACAGGTAGACTCCTCTGGGGGGACCCACTCACTGGTTCTAGGGTCTCACCTCCATACTATCTCCCAGCCTTCCTTCAAGGGGGTAGGGGGTTGTGCCATCCCCTCTGTCTTGTATGTGGACCTCTCAACCCCATCTACCCAAGACTCCTTGCTCTCACTAGCTGACCCATCTTTATTCCCTTTCTTGGCCATTGCCACACCCAGGTGAGCCCAAGTGCTCCATGCAACTAAACATCCCCCACCCCAATCAATAGATGAACTGTGCAAGAGTACTGCTGAGGCCTGTGAAGCAGAGCACTGACATGCAAGGATGCAAGTCTGAGCTGGTGGATTTCCAAGAAGTGTGGCAGGGATGGCTTGTTTATAGAACAAAAATTACAGCTTTGACTTAACACCAGGAAACAGGATTATTGGCCACTAAAGCCTAGGAAGTAAAAAAAACAAAGAAGGTTAGATGTCTCTTTATCACAGTAAATAGAACAATACAGCATGTTAGAGAGGTGAGTCGAAAAGAAAAAAGGGAAGAGTTATTTGGATTTCAACTACAATCGTTGACCTTAGATCTTATTAAAATAAATGTGACAAAGTGGTCACCCTTTGTTTCCTCTTGATTCAGTTGAGACCAAAATTTCTTTATTCTGTAATCCACTGGACATAATTCCATCCCACTGAAGTCATCTACCATACTCTAGTTGCACATATTATTTGTAGAAAATTTGGAATAGAATTCTATGTGCAAATACATATTCCATAAAAAGCACTGTCATGGAGAGACAGCATCCATGCATTCATGGACATTCCAAGAAAATTTTGGATATGTGTAGCATTTACATCCAGGTTGCCAATGCAGTAAACAACGTGCACTGAGTTGCACATATTTCCTTCACTGGATTGCAGTAAAAGCATTTGCATCCTCAACTAGTGGCTGTGCTCCAAAGAAATGATGGGATATTTATTTAAAGGAATGAGTCATTTCAACTGCTACAGCAAAAATAACAGATGAAATACCAGATTTTTCACATGGTTCTGTCCAGCAAGCACATATTATATTTTTGGATCTCAGCCCTAGCGTTTAAAATATTTGCATTCAAATGTGATTGCTAATGCCAGAACTGTTGGGTTGCAATTTGTAAATCCTGCATTTTGAAAAGTTTGCAGATGATGCTATAATCATCACTGTACAGCCATGGTTAATTTTTCATGAGTCTAATACTAGAAATGCGGAATAGCAGATGTTGCCTTCTCAGAAGCACATGGGAGAGGGCCCATCAGATGGTGAGGTAGTGAGTGTTTTTGAGAAACATTCAAAAATACAACAGAAAAGCAGAAACCATCCCACAGTCCACCTGCTAGATGGAGAAATGTGGGATTGTTTGCACTTTTCTGCCTAAATGCTGTTATATGTAGATAATAAGCAGTTGGGAAACTTGACTGATAACAAATGTTTTCAAATGAATTTAATTCAGATCTGCAAATTCTTCAGCACAACCATATGCAAAGCCTCATGCAAAGAAATGAAGGACTAAAAAACAAGAGGAGCTGCATTCCTAGGCATGAAGCACAAAGTAGACATCCATATTATTGTCTTCCTCCCATTCTTTCCTGGTACTCCATTATATACTACTGCAATAGTGAAACCAGGTAACTCTTGTAAAATGTTTTGCTTGCTCCTAGACCAGGCATGTCCAAACTTCGGCCCTCCAAATGTTTTGGACCACAACTCCCACAGTCCTTTGCCATTGGCAATCTAAGCTTAAAATTCTGGGAACTGTGGTCCAAAACATCAGGAGGGCTGAAGTTTGGGCATGCCTGTCTTAGACTATGGTTCTCAAAGTAAGAAGTAAAGATTTGCTACTGTATACAGGGACTGACCATCTTGATTTGCAGCATGTTCAATCAAATTAACACAAAGGTGCATGAACTAGACTATAGGGGATGATTAGGGATGAATGACCAGGAGAATTTTGTCTAGTCTACACTTTTAAGTGAATCAACCTAATCCACACTTGCTGGATTATTGTGAAGAGCAAAACATAGTATTCTTTATTCAGTTAAACTTTGTAGTGCAGTTATTGGCTCCAAAACTGTACATAAATGGATATAATTGGGAAGTCTTATGACAAAATACCAATGTAAAGAGAGATTATACATGGAAATAAATATCACTGGAGGGTGTTGTTAGCTGTTCTGTTCTGTGACCTTCTCTACTGTTGCTTCTGCCTGGGTGGGAATCATTGAGTTTTGACCTTTTGCAGACTGTACTGGAGGTACTGGATAACACCACCAATCACTATGTCAGACTACACAGTAGAGATGGGCATGACTCAAAAAAATGGTTTTTCGTTTTTCGTTTTTCGTTGAGGGGTCCGTTACAGTTCATTTTTGTTTTCGTAGGGTTTTTCCGCAAATTTTTCATTTTCGTTTTGTTACCTAACGAAAACAAAAAACGAAAACGGAAACGAAAATTTCGCTGAGTCGTGCCCATCTCTACTACACAGGAAAGCCATTGAAATCCAGAAACATAAGCACAGTTTTAAAAAAGCAGAAGAAGAAAAAGAAAGTAAAAAAAACTGCAAAGCCTGGCTTCCCGTACAGAAAATTACAGTCTGCAAAAGGTCAAAGGTCAATGATCTGTGCTGCTTCTTCCAGCTCACCCTCCAGAAAAGATATACGGGACATCATTAACTCTCCCATTCTATGCAGTTCATGCATTTTTTGTGCTTTGGAGCTGTGCTGGGGTCTACAACCACTATCCGCCCCTGTCATGCCCAAGACCTGAGCACAGTCCTTCTCCAATTGACTGAGCTTGTCCCAGACCACTGAATAGCCTGGCTATAGAAGGAGCCCCCAGCAGCTTCAATTTATTTTCCTTAAAAAAAGAAAATTTTGAACTGCAGAGCTGGAAGGCACCCTGTGGATCACCAAGTCTAGCCACTCCCAAGGAGGCCCAGTGGAAAAGTGAACTCCCCAACCGCTGGCTCTGCAGCCCAAGCCCTAAGCCACTGAGCTATTTGGCAGTTCTCAAAGAATCAAATGATTGGGGCTCTTCCTCGCATGGCCCACCTGCCCCACCACACTCCCATGGGCTAGCCCTGCTGGCATTAAGAGGCCTTTTCCACCCCCCAACTTACACTATTCCTAACTAAAATCCCGCTCCCCCCACCCTCGCCACCCTAACTACCCCACCTAAGCTAATAAAAGAAAAATAAACCCCAAATGGGGCAAACCCAAATTCCCACCCAGACTGGGAAAGTGAAACCAGCCGCAGCTCCACTCTCCACACGTGCCACTTGCTGCTGGTCTCGCAAACAAGAACGTCCAGAGAAGCATGGGGCTGGCATAAATATACTCTGCCGCCCCTGCCTAAGGTTCCTGGATTGGCATGAAAGTTTTCACGCCTGGGTCTGCATGCGGGTGGGCAAACTAGCCCCGCCCACAAACCCTATCATTGTCAGGGCACCATTCTTTCAGTTTGCTGAGATAGAAGAAATAGGGCTTGGATGAGGCCAATGTGTGATCTGACTCTGCAAGGCATTCTTGGAAAAAATGCTATTTGCTTCAACTATAGATAAACATATTTGGTCCCTCTGAAGAGAAATGACTCAATTTGTCTGGGTTTTATCTTAAACCAGGCCACCCGTGACAGCCCTTAATAAATTATGCATGGAATTGATTTAATCTCTGCTGGAAACATAATTTGTTTTGTAGAAAGACCTCCACATTGTTTAGTCACACATTTATTGCAGGCACCAGATGATAGGCTGACTTCCAGATATACCTTTAAAATATTATTATTTTTAATTCTTCATATTTTCTCAACCCTTTCTCCCATTTTAAAACTGTTATATGAGTTAAAATCTTGACCTTCAAGTGAAGAAAGCACTCCATGGCATTGATCAACTATCCTTTGCACAGAGTCATAGGCTATGCGGAAGAGAAGGTTCTACACCTGAGCTATATCTGTGAAGCTTCACTTCCCTCATCTGATGAATCTAGCTACTATTTTATTTTTCACTCTCCTTGCCAGAGGCTTTCCACCATAGAAGCTTTCTTACTGCTGAAGCATTGCTCTACTACAATAGGGAAGAAACATAGCTATATCTATCCAGCGTTCCTGACTTAGGCTATTTTTGGGCACTGAAATCACAATCTCACACCATCTGCATTAGGGGGTTGGCTTTTCCCCCTGTAGTTGGCCCTGTTTCTTCAATTTCTTTTGAAAGTCAAGCATTTGTTAATCACCAGAAGGTCATATATTTTTCCACTTGTTTTTCTTGTCATAGTGTAGTGGTATAATGCCATTAATGCACATTGATTTCCAATATGGAATTAAAGTACAGGACCATAGGTGGTGACACCTCCAGTGTCTCCACTATCTGTCTCTGCTCATTTGCTGTGGCTGAAGTGAAAAAGTTGGCCAGCATACAGTACGTCATGATCAAAGACATGTGAGAGAGCCATCAGATGGTACGGCTCACTCTAGTGACCTGCACAACCATGTAGAGCCATTGTTTCCAAGGATATACTTGGTGTGCAACCCCCCCCCCCAAGAAAAAGGCTAAGAATATGAACAAGGAAAAAAGCCGTCATAAGATCACAATGGATGTATAGTTTCTTTTTTTATTAAACCATTTGCCCCACTCTGTCACTTGTGATTTCTTAGAAGGAAATCGACAACAGGACTCCTCATTCTGTAACCTACCCATTGTCTCCTATCCCAGCCGCTATCACCTCTCTGTCCACATGAGCTTCTGCTGGTTCTATCATTTGACCAAGTGATGACATGAAGGGGAGGGGGCCTCTGGAGGTGATTAGGGGAGGTCCTTTTTTAAAAACAGGCATCAGCTGTCAAGAAACCCTCCACAAATCTACCAACCATTCATGAGTGGGGGGTTTGTGATTAATAGCTTGTCACGTTGACAAACTACAAACCACAACAAACCACCATTTTGGTGGTTCATCTCCATCTCTAGTCAGCACCCATGAGTCCTTTCAATTCCCCCCTTACCAGAAAGGAACAAGGGACACTCACAACATACCACAACACTTATGTTTTTTCTTTTTCTTTTTGTCTGATATTCTGTATGATACTGTTCTAACTGAAGTTGAGAATACAATAAAGCTGCCTGGAAGAGTTTATTTGCCACTGTAGCATAATAACAGTTTTGTTATTTTGTTTTTTTTTTAAGCCAGTGATATTGTTCCCTATTAGTTTTCCTTTAAACATATTTAAGCAATAATTTTTTCCTACTGCAAAGCTACCATTACCTCAAATAAAAGTATGGGATGTGCGGTAAAAGAAAATGAAAACTCAATAATACTGGTCATCAAAAGAACTCAAGGGGAATTCTGTGTGAAATTAAATTGGTTTGATTATAATTACCAAGAGTCTTCCTCTTTATATAGATATTTGCAGGAAATAAAATAAAATAAAAAGGATATGAGAATTGCTTATGTAAATAAGAGGAAAAAAGAGGGAACAAAAGATTTTTCATTTATATTTAAATGCAGTAAGCAAAATGAGTTAGAAAGTATCTTGTGAGCAATACTATTTGACAAGAAAACTCAGTGCCAGTTTTTCGAAGGAGCAGGGCAGCAATACTAAGATTTTAAAATATGACTTGAAACAACAACGTATCCTGACAGAAATTGGATGTACCCATGGTCATTACAACTTGGGATACAACCAATCTATGCAACCAAGGATAGTGTGCATCCTCCAAACCAATATTTAAGATTCTTCAGCCAAAAGAATTCATTTATTTTGTCTTCAGAAATGAGCTATGACAAAATGTAATCATTTCTCATTGCTTGATGGAAGTACAGTACAGTAGTGCCTCGTAAGATGAATTTAATTCATCCTGCAAGTCAATTCATCTTATGAAAAATTCATCTTACAAGGCATGGTTTCCCATTCGAATGCATTACAAACCGATTAATCCATTCCAGGGGGACATTCCCTCCCTATTAATCCATTCCCAGCCAGAGCACTCATGGTGGGACATTTTAAAATGCATTTTCTCCTTGCCTAGGAGGTTTGCAATGCAAGCAGTGTTAGCACATCACCAATGCCACTTGCCTTGCAAACCTCCCGGGCTGGGATTAATAGGGAGAGAATGTCCCTCTGGAATGGATTAATTGGTTTTCAATGCATTTATATGGGAAATTGTACCTCGTAAGATGAATTTTTCTAAAGACGAATTGACTTATAAAATGAATTAAATTCATCTTATGAGGCACTACTGTACTGTGGCCAGAGTGCTCATGAAGGGACATTTTAAAATGCATTTGCTTCCTGCCTGGGAGGATCGTAAGGCAAGTGGCGGCAGCACATTGCCAACACCACTTGCCTTGCAAACCTCCCAGGCAGGGAGAAAATGCATTTTAAAATGTCCTGCCATGAGTGCTCCAGCTTGAGCCAGAATGCTCATGGCGGGACATGCATTTTCTCCCTGCCCGGGAGGTTTGCAAAGCAAGCAGCATAGGTGATCACCAACACCGCTTGCCTTCCAACCCTCCCAGGCTAGGCAAAGATCCATGAGTTCATGCTCATGGACCCATGGATCTTCTCCCAGCCTGTGCTGCTTGGAAGGCAAGCAGCGGTGGCTGATCACCACCACTTCTTCCCTTCCAAGCAGCATGGTCTGGGCAAAGGACAGTGAATCCCTGCTGTACCCACCAAATTGGTGGGCAGAGCAGGGACCCACTGATCCTCACCCAGTCCTGGGCTATTCCCTTCCAAACAGCCCAGGCTGGGTGAGAATGAATGGTACTTCATAAGACGAACGTGAAGGGGAAGGAAAAATCATCTTATGAGTTTTTCCTATCCCCAGAAATTAAATTCATCTTACGAGTTTTTTTGTCTTAAGGGGCATTTGTCTCACGAGGTATTACTTTATTTTTGTTTCCTGAATTTTATGTCCATTTTTTAAAAAATTGCCTAAACCTGAAGTGGATGCCCAGTCATGTGAGCATCCCTCTATTCTTTTGAGCTTCTTATTATTAGAGATGGGCACGACTCAGTGAAATTTTCGTTTTGTTTTCGTTTTTCGTTTTCATTACGCAACGAAAACAAAAACAAAAATTTTCCAGAAAACAAAACGAAAACGAAAATGAAACGAAAATTTTTGCCGTGTTTTTCGTTTTCGTTATGACAGACACATCACAATGAAAAGAATGCTAACAAAAATGAAAAAATTTCGTTTTCGTTTTGTTTTTTTATTTCATTTCGCAACGGAAGCGAAAACGAAAAATGTGCAAAAAACCCCAAAAAACAAAAATGAACCGAAACGGGCCCCTTAACGAAAAACGAAAAATTATTTTTTTCTGAGTCGTGCCCATCTCTACTTATTATGCAACCACCTGCACATCTCTGAATCAATGTATGATAGACAACCTGAAGAAGCAAGAAGATGCTAACATGATTGCCATTATAGGCTTTATATCTGCTTTTGTCAATATTACATGGGCCTATATGTTTTATAATAGCTTTGTCTTTATTAATTTTCCTTAGGGCTTCTTCACTGATAATTGTTTCAATCCAAGAAATTCCTAGTGTCCTGTGACAAATCTATATTTCAAATGCTTTTTTACTGTGGCCCTCTTCCCAGTCTGGATGGGTCCGCCCTCCAGCTGGCGCAAAGAGTGAGGAATCTGGGCGTCATCCTGGATCCGGGCCTGACCCTGGAGCTCCAGGTGTCAGCCGTGACCAGGTCGGCCTTTTATCATCTAAGGTTAATCGCCCAGATTCGCCCGTACCTTGACGAGAGCTCCCTGAGGACTGTGGTACAGGCATTGGTCATGTCGAGGCTGGATTATTGCAACGCTCTCTACATGGGGCTCCCCTTGAACCTTGTTCGGAGATTGCAGCGGGTCCAGAACGCGGCGGCCAGGCTGGTGGTTGGTGCGCGTCGTTTCGACCGCATCACTCCCATCCTGGTCCGCCTCCACTGGTTGCCCGTTGCCTCCCGAATAAGGTTCAAGGTGTTGGTTTTGGCTTACAAAACCCTCCATGGCTTGGCCCCTGTTTATCTGGCAGAGCGGCTTCACCGACAATCAGATCGAGCCCGACCCACCCGTTCATCTTTGGCCATCTCGCTGCAGACGATCCCCCCGAGGGAGGCCCGCAAGACAAGTACCCGTGGGCGGGCCTTCTCGGTGGCGGTGCCACCTATGTGGAACAACTTACCCAGCGAGTTGAGGCAGGCTCCAATGCTGGCGTCCTTTAGGAAAGGTTTGAAGACCCTCCTTTTCAGGGATAAGGAGCGGTATAAAAGTTTAAAAATAAATAATAATAAATAATAAATTTTTATATAGTGTGTGCTATGACTTATAGTAACCTTAGTAGAGTTTTCTAGGAAAGTGGGGTGTTTAAGCAGTGGTTTTACCCATACCAAACACACAGGTGTGCATATGCACACATGCACGTGTGCACACATACAGGTGACTTTCCACTTCTGAATGGAGATTCAAAACAACAACTCTTGAGTCCTAGGGTACCACTCTATCCACTACACCAAATTGGAAAACAAAATTATTTTAACAACTTGGTTTAAAGTGCATATTTCTATGCCATATAACAGAACTAAGATTAAATATTCTAAAAAGTGTATTCTCAAAGTTGATGCTAGCATTTTGAATCACAAATCTGAGTAAGTTAAGCTTCTTAATTGCTGCTGCATATTTTCCATTTGGGTATAAGGCACAAGTATAGACCTCAAGCTTTAAGAAAGCAGAAGGACTAGAGACAGAATGGCAACATCAGTGAATAATGGCTGCAATAAAACATTTGCCCCAAAGCTGGGGAGAGAGACTTCACAGTCACTACTGTGGTAATTTTATACTATAAATATACTTGATGTAGAGGTTTGTATCAACATGCAGGGTAAGAGATGGGTTGATTCACAGTTGTAGGTTGCACATTTGTCAGGAGTGACACTTGAAATAGTTGAGACATGGAAGAATATTTATTAATGGAACTCTTTTTAGGATAGAGAGGTGATGTTGAGTATTTAAAGGGGTATGAGTGAGGGGGTTGGATAGAGTTTTGAGTTGCATGTAGTAAGAGCTGTTTGTTCATGGTGTTAGTTACAGCTGAAAGAAGTTGTGTAAATTCAGGTACCACCCAAGAGAGAGAGAGAGAGAGAGAGAGATTCTGAACTTCTCTAGATTGGCTGTTTTGATGAGGGCTAAATCAGATTACAAAGGATTTAGTGCAGAATTTGAAAAGCACAAAAGTACCAGCATCTATTAATGCATCATTTAGTTTCTATA
>JAHTLZ010000007.1:5390867-5410271 GCA_023846285.1 Phrynocephalus versicolor | reverse complement strand
GGACCCTCTGGTACTGACTTGGCCAGGTTTCAAGGGGTCCAGTGATTGATAGCTCAGCAGGAGCCCTCTGAAAACAGTCAGGTAGGCAGTTCCACGTGATTGCGCTTCCTACCCAACTGTTTTCTGAGGGCTCCTGCTGAGCTGTCAGTGGCTGGACCCCTTTAAACCAGGCACAGTCAGTACCAGGGGATCCCCTTGGTGTCGACTGGGCCAGTTTTAATGGGGTCCAGCTGATAACAGCTCAGCAGGAGCCATTTAAAAATGGCTCCCGGAGTCCGAGGCACCAAATCTGGTGCCTCTAAGACCCAGGGGAGTCGTTTCATTTTGTTTCACATGATTTTTTAAATCAAAATGAAACAAAATGAAACATTATTTTCCCCTTTCATGCCTATCCCTAGTGGTCACCTCAAGATTTGGAAATACCCTATAAATCAGGTTGAAACATTGACTTTTTAACAAAATATTTTTGTCTGCTTTTCTAATAAAAGAATATCACCAAAGTGGTATGAGAACAAAAGAAAGAGCCCCAGTGGGCAGCAAAACCTTTCCTGGGAACTCAACCTCACTGGGCTCTATTTATTTCTCATCCACTGAACAAAGCAAGCCATTTAGTTTCCAGTAGAGATGGGCACGAAATGACAATGTTTTTCTTTTTTTATTGTTTCCTTTCATTAGGAATGAAATAATTTTTTTAAAAAAATTCATTTTGTTTTTCATTTGTTTCATTTTCCATTTTTCCATTTTTCCATTTTTTTATTTTTTATTTTAAATCTCATGCCGACCAGCTAGCCCGCAGGCCTGGCTGGCGGGTTTTTTATTTTTTAAAAAAATATTTTATTAATTGTGTGCCAACCAGCTAGCCTGCAGGCCGGGTCAGCATGGTTTATTTTTTAAAATTATTTTTCATTTTTTAAATCTCATGCCAACCAGGTGGCCCACTTGCTGGGTTGGCATGCTTTTATGTATTTTTATTTATTTATTTATTTATTTATTTATTTATTTATTTATTTTTGAATTTATACCCCGCCCATCTTCCCACGGGAACTCTAGGCGGCTTACAGAGCTGAAACAAGTCAGCAAGTACACACCAATCAAAATATAGAACAAAACAATAGAACAACAGAACAATCACAACATATAATTAAAAGCGCAGCATAGACTTAGGCGCCCTTGTTATGATCTAACCTTGCTGCTAGGTCAGTACATTCATAATAAAAGAATCAATGGCGAGGGAGGGGGAAAAAACTGCTATTTGGCTAGGTCACCAAAGGCCTCGCAAAATAGGATGGTTTTAATCGCTCTGCGAAAGGCCAGCAGGGACTCTGCAGAGCGCACTTCGCTGGAGAGGCTGTTCCAAAGACAGGGGGCAGCTGCCGAGAAGGCCCGGTTCCATGTAAGGGAACGCCTGGCCATTCGGGGGGTGGGAACCCGCAGCGAGTGCACCCACGACTGCCGAACCGGTCGGGCCGAAGTTGATCGCTGGGCGATCCGCTCTGCCAGGTAGTCAGGTCCCAAGCCATGGAGGGTTTTATAAACTAAAACCAGGACCTTGAATCTGATCCGGGAGGCAACGGGTAGCCAATGCAACCGAGCCAAGACCGGGGTGATGCAGTCATAGCGACGCGCACCCACCACCAGTCTGGCTGCTGCATTTTGCACCCGCTGCAGTCGCCGGAGGAGAGTCAAGGGCAACCCCATCTAGAGAGCGTTGCAGTAGTCCAGCCTCGAGATCACCAGCGCCTGCACCACTGTTCTCAAGGAGTCGCCGTCTAGGTAGGGGCGAATCTGGGCAATCTGGCGGAGATGGTAAAATGCGGTCCTGGCCACGGCCGCCACCTGGGCCTCCAGGGACAAAGCCGGGTCCAGGATCACGCCCAGATTACGAACCCTCTCCGCCAGCTGGAGGGAAACTCCCTCCAAGCTGGGGAGAGGGCCTCCGTAGCCAGACGGGGAACTCCCAAAGAACATCACCTCGGTCTTCTCAGGGTTGAGTTTGAGCCTGTTGGCCCTGGTCCAAGCCATAACCGCCTCCAGGCACTGGTCGAGAGTCCGGACAGCTTCCACTGCAGAGGTGGAAAAGGAGAGATAGAGCTGCATGTCATCAGCGTACTGATGACAGCAGACTCCAAATCTCCTAATGACCCCAGCCAGCGGTCTTACATAGATGTTGAACAGCATGGGGGAGAGAGACGACCCCCTGCGGAACTCCACAAGGGAGTGTCCACGGGGTCGACAACTCTCCACCATGCTGCACATACTGGAGCCGACCCTCCAGGAAGGACCGGAGCCAACTGCGAACAGTGCCTCCGATACCCACCTCAGAGAGCCGGTCCAGTAAGATACCGTGGTCGACGGTATCGAAGGCCGCTGACAAATCCAGGAGGACCAACAGGGTAGAGCAACCCCTGTCGGCCGCCCGGATTAGGTCATCTTGCAGCGCGACCAGAGCTGTCTCGGTTCCCCGGCCAGGCCTGAAACCGGATTGGCAAGGATCAAGGCACCGTTGTTCCTCCAGATGGGATTGAATGCGCACCGCAGCCACCCTTTCGATGACCTTGCCCATGAAAGGAACATTGGCGATCGGACGGTAGTTGGCCAATTGGTCTGACGCCAGGCCTGTTTTTTTCAAAATGGGCTTGACCACCGTCTCCTTCAAACGAGAGGGGAAAAAACCCTCGCAGAAGGAGGCAGTGGCGATGGCAGCGGCCCACTCGGGCATGCTCCCTCCGGCAGATTTGATAAGCCAGGATGGGCAAGGGTCGAAAGGAGTGGTCGCGGGACGGCAATGGGCAATAGCCCTGGAGGCTTCCAGAGGGGAAACAGGCCCAAACTCAACCAGTTGAGGAGAGCGGGGGGGGGTGAAGGGGCTGGGGATGGCGAGGGAGGGCTAGTGCTACTGGATTCAAAGCTGGCACGGATGGCCTCTATTTTAGATCTAAAAAAGACCGCAAAATTCTCACTACTGAAATCAGTAGGAGGAGGCCTAGCCAGACTAGGATTGGTGAGGTCCCGGAACACCCGGAAGAGTTCTGCCTGGCGGTTCGAGGCCTCACCAATTCTCAGGGAGTAGAAAGATCTTATCTTTGATCTTACCCGATCAGGTGGGGGAAAAGGGCAGGCTTTTAAAACTTTTTTTCTTGCTGAAGCCCCATGCTTCTGCTTATCGTTGATGGCTTTAGCAGGATAAAAAAGCCCACCATTTCCCACACCGATTGGGTGCTTTGAGGGGGGGTAGCCACTAGCTTTTCCCCATAGGAATGCATTGAAGCAATGCATTCCTATGGGAAAGCGAAAAAAATTCTTTAATGGGTCTGTTTTTTATTTGTTTCATTCCATAACAAAATGAATAATGAATAATGAATAACAAAGCGAATAAAAAATTCATTTTGTGCCCATCTCTAGTTTCCAGACATGTCAAGATTGCATACAACACTTTACGAAAATGCATTCTCAATGTTTCTTTCACCCAGCTACACTGAATCCTCATTACAGTTAAGACTGAGGATATATGACTATGGGATGGATAACTGTCTTTTCTGTGCAAAACCTTCTGTTTTTCTGCAAACCATAGCTCTCCTTCTATGCAAAGCTTCCCGGAGCTATAAACCAGAACATAATTTAAAGCAAAACTTGCCTAGTTTTTAAAAAACCTGCTGCCTCCAGTCTTTGACCACAGACTGGGGAGAAGTCCAAAAGCCTCCTTGTTCCAGTGAGGAAACTCCATGGGCAGCATTAGGCTTGTATACTAGTAATTCCCTTCTCTTGTGTATATGATTGACATGGAATTGGTTTCCTCTTTGGTCACAGATCACTGGGAAGCCAACACTCTATGCAAATGGACAGTGCAGCTGGTATTTGTCTTTCATATAAGATGGCAGCTGTGTCAAATACTCACAAAGCTAAATGCTTTCCATATGGCCCTGTCATATTTAAATTGGATCACAGATATTAATCAAGGTAAGGATTATAAGCATTCTTTGTGGCTCTACTCCCTGGCTTTTACAGGAGCCAGGCATACAAATCAAAAAGACATTAAGCATGCATTTAGATTTTCAAACAACATCCACACGCCAGAAAACTTCTTGTTGACATTTCCTTTTTAAAGACACTGTGTACACTCCAACATCATAAAAATGGACTTCACCTGGACATTGTGCTCTTCTCCTCCTTCCTCTGCTGCATACAACCACAACCACCACCACCACCCCGGAAAATTCACTCCATGGAAATAGGAGACCCACTGGAGAATATTTGAGAAAAGCATTAGAAGAGATAACCTCTTTCCCCACTGTGCTGATGAAAGACATGCTGTCAGATGATTGGGTTCTAGCCACAGGAGAAACACTGGCAGGAAAAGTGGAAAGCCTGACTAAGGCGCTGGACAGTAGTGGACCCAATAGTTGCCCATCATTTGTCCTTTTCCAGGCTGATCCTGATTACTATTTGGCTGCATTTTCCTGATTCCCCCTGTTGATCCTATGCAACTGGTATGAGCAAAGGCCTTTGTGCTGTCCTTTTCCAAAAGTAATTTCAAATTGTTCAGCTCATATTCTTTCTCTTTCTGTTTTATTCCCTTGATGGAATTATTTCTGTCCTCTTGTGACTTCCCAAATGCCATGTTCCAATTTTCACAGATGCAACCGTTCCCCTCACTCAATAGACATTATGCTCTCATCTCCATCTTTACAACTAGTCTAAGGCCAAGGACTCTTACAATTCATCTACAGCCAAGGGGTATATATCATTTTTCTTACCTGTAATATGCATTCGACTTCAAAATAGTTAGCAATTGTTCTTATGTGCTATCATCTGACTTAGGCCAAAATTAATAGGGTTTTTTAAAATATGTGAAGCATATAAGGAATTGTTTTACCACTTACACCACCATAACCTAGTGAGCCAAGCAGGAATTTGAAGGTCTCCTGAATGTTAGTCTGATCCTCTATAAATTATACCTGAGGATATAGGATTAAGTAGTACTATTTAACCTTAATGGTTCTCCTCAAACTAATTCTTCCTACTTCAAGCAAGTGTCCCCCCACACACATTTTGAAGACACAATACATGAATTATAATATATGCACATAAGGAATTTTTTAATGAACTACAAATCACATAATTCTCCATCCTGGTATTTCTAAGTGACAGACAACTTATCTAAATGTGGCCAACCTGGGAGAATGGCCAGAATGGGAAGGCTCTGAAGTCTAGCTAGGCTTCATCTAACTTCCTGTTCAGAAAGAAAGCTTTCAACTAGCAATAAGAAGGAACACCTAGCCTTAAAACCTTCTCGTTCAGGCCTTTCTGCAAAGATGGGAGCATGGTTATGCATGGACTAATATCTTAGTTTTCTGCTCTCCAAGATATCTTTTTAAAAAAATTCTGACTATAACCACAGTAAAAGAATGGCTTTCATCCCTAAAAATGGTTTGAATAGTCTTTGTAATAAATGGGATATCCACTTATGCATTGCTGTGCCGAAGCAGAAAATGTTTCTACTAGTACAAAGTTACTACTGCAGAGTGGCAAACTATTGGCATTCCAGGTGTTTGGAGTACAACTCTCAGAATATCTATCTTGTATTGCCAGGGGAAAGGGGCTTTGAGAGTTGTAGTCCCAAAATATCTGGCATGGCTAAAGTTCATCACTCTTGTACTAGTGGATGCCATTGCCTTGCAGCATCAGCAGCATCCATGCATACTGGGGTGTTTGACTGAGGATTATTCTTTCAGTCTTGTAGTATTGGATGACCTTATTGTCACTTCAGAAAAACATATGTATGTGACTTCATCCAAAGGCCAATGGTACTGGTTTTAGAGTGCAAGAAAATCACACAGAGATCACCTTCATCCATACAGATCTTTCTGCAACAACCTCCAGCTTTCTGCTTTGCAACACAATATTTGCTGGATAGCAGATGCTGAATGCTGATACATGACAATTTGACACACAGGAGGGGCCCTTCCTATTCTGTAGAAGATGAGAGAGGCCTTCCATATCTTTCCTAGCATACTGCTATGATGCTGCTCCCAAACCTTGGAACTCCCTCCCGCAGAAGGCCAGGACTGCCACATCTCTGCTGCCTTTCCAGAAACAGGCAAAGACCTTCTTCTTCAAGCAAGCTTTCCTGAATGATGGACTGCCTATTATGTGACTTTTAGATGGATGATCATACTTGATTGCATTGACTGAACTCCTAAGAACATCAGTGTTTTCCATGCTAGTTTCCATCCCTCAGGGTGGAACTTTTTTTTCTTTTTGTATGTTCTTGGTAGCTTTAATGTTTAATGTTACCTTTTAATGTTGTAAGATGCCTCTTCTCATTCCCTATTCTTAACTTGAATATATTTTGAATGATCTGGGCTGCGTATTATCCCTCATTATGTATGCCACATTGGGTTCTTTTCCAAGGAGAAAGGTGGGGCAAAAATATTCAAACAATAAAATAAAATTAGCATTCTTCCTCCCTAGAAACAACCTAACCATATTGTTTTCTAGTTCATTTGTAACATCCAAATAAAAAAATCCTGTTTCCTGCTCCTTGTGCTTGAGCCAGTGTACCAGATTTAAACCTCACTAGTTATAAGTAAATAATACAGTCAAGAACTTTGTCTTTGTGTGTGTGTTTATTTCCATGAGTTGTAGTGTTGTTTGCATTAGTTCATACTCACAGATGTAACTGACTTTATGTTATTCTTCCCAAGATCTTGTGTTCTGCCCTCTATATATGCTTGCAACTTTTTCTTAAATCAGAGCACACTGAGAAATGACAATGTTAGTGTTCTCAGCACCACACTGGATCTGAGCACCATCCTGTCTCCATCTTTCCTTTGCCATTTCTAGCTTGCAGCAGCGGCTGTTTTCCAGGCCAGCTTCTTTCCTCCCTGTGGCTCCACTTCCCCAAAACTCTGGATGACAAAATTATCCATCTCTTTTGTGGCCTGCCTGAAAATCCAGAGTAATGTCACAAGAACCTTGGGGGCCATTGCACGGCGGTGGCAGCGGCCGCAACAGCAGCAGCAGGTAGAAGCTGAAGATGTCAAGGCAGACATTGCAGGCGTGCTTGGCTTTATAATAGCAGCTTCCTCCTCCTGGATTTGTCAATTTTTATTTTGCAGTTCAGTCAGCAATGGCATGTCCTGTTTGCCTCCTGTCTGTTCTGCAAAATAAAAGGAGTCATTTTCTCTTCCAGGTGACACGTTTGAAAAAGAAGCCTCTCCACAGCTTCCCAAATGGCTCTGTGCTAAAACTGCAGCCTCTGCTCTTGTGGAACAGCCTTGAGGGAGCAAAAACTTTCAGGAATATTCCAAGCACAACTGATGTCAGCACCTGGCATCTTTGGGCAGAGGCCAAGGCCCCAAGGCCCTGGCAGGTCCCACTGGTGAAACTATGCCTTCCTGGAGTAGAATAGGGGGGTATGGACCTCCCTGAATTCATTGATTTGTTGTTCCTGAATTGGCAGGCTGAAAAGTGGCAAGAGGATGGAGTTAGACACTCTGTCCCATAGAGTCCCCAACTAGTCTTACTGTGGAGACTTATGAGAAATTAGAGTGGCAGAAACAAATACCTCAGCACCACTTGCGGCACTGTTTTACTGCACTGTTTACCAATGTAGAAACATGACATTCTCCATTTCAGCCTGCATTTTATTCCTGCCCTGGGTTTTCATCAGGTTGTGAGACTTCATTTTTCCCTCCCTTAGCATGGAAATACTGTATGTGGTTATGTTAATATATGCTTATCCTAATGTAGACAGTTTTCTCAAAGTAAGCTGAAATTGGCCACACCAAGAGAGGCCAAAATGGTGATGACAAGGAACTGGGCCTTTTCAGTGAAGGCCCCCAGTCTCTGAAATACATTACCAACTGAGATAAGCAAGACTTCTCCCCACCCCCTTATGTTCAGGAAACTGGTGAAAACATAATTGTTCAAAGTTGTCTCAAACAACTGAGTCTAGTGGTGCTATTAATTTTACTTTTTGACTTATTTCTTTTTTTTTTTTGTCCTTTCCTTTCTCTTTTCATATGAATTTTAGACCTCTATTTGTGAATCACCATATTGTTGAATGTATTTTGTTATGTAAGAACTTCTGGGATTTTATGTTTTAATCTATAAACAACCCAGTGCTTTCACCTATGAGGTGGGTAGTAAGTAAGTAAGCAAGCAAGCAAGCAAGCAAGCAAGCAAGCAAGCAAGCAAGCAAGCAAGCAATTTCCCATTTTCCTGATTATTCTATATATTAAAGTATTGGTCACATATGAAACCTTGAAATTTCTGAATTACAATGGTCTAACTGATAATAGGGGGCTATCCTTGTTGCTAGTTCTGGAATGTATACATTGTTAGTCTCTGAAATGCTCATCAGAGATCTGAAACTGAATCCATTGCTTCTTCAGACTTTTGATGGAGAAGATTTGAATACTTTAATTATGCAGTACAGGAATGAAATATACTCATCTAGGGTTTCATGTAGAAGTACAAAACACAGCTTTTCTTATAAAGAAGATATTGTCCATGACCTGGCAGATGCAGAAATGCATAGTTTGTAGTGAGGCAATACAAAGGGTATTTCAAGGCCCATATCTATTTTGTAGTTAATACTGAAAAAAGAATTATGTTGACTTGAATCTGAATACTACAAAAGCAAAATCTGTACAGTTACACGGCCAACACTATAAAAATGCAAATACACCTTGAAGCATATCTTATTCATGAATCCCTTAAAGTGTTTCAATACTTTTAAAAACTGCAAAGCTAAAGTAAGCACCTCAGTCTGGAAAAAAAGCTGCAACATATATATATTTAAAAGGATAAATTATACATAAACATTGTTCATAATTTATTGCCTATAAAAGTTTTATCAAAGGCAGTGGAAGAGTTGGTCATATACAAATACACTAAGCAAAAAATAAACATTTTGATAAGCCAAGCAGCAAAAATATATTTGGTATATAATGTTATGTTCAGGGAGATATAAAATTAGAAAATGCTGCCTAAGAGAAAATATTGGTTGATAGTGGTGCCCAACCATTTTTCTTTATTTAAGTATTGGTAATATACCACAATTCAAACCAGAGTGCAGACAATACCAGTGCTATCTCCATTCAACCAAGTTTTCTTAACAGCAACAGTCATTTAATACACTTCTGGCTTGCTACTGCAGAGTTCTTAATTTTATTATCTGAATACTTGGGTCATATGTTACTTACCAATATATTTGGCGACAATATCTATGTCTACAAAACATACCAGAACCCAACGATCCAGCGGCATCGGTATGCACCTGTAGATTATTCTTCAACAACAGTTAAGATCTCCGAAAGGAGATACCATTAAATTCAGATTAAAAGACCAACCAGACCTTCAAATCCTCCCTAATGTCCTCTGAAACCGACCTCCTGTGATGTGGCTTCTTCAAACCCACAGTAGCTTCACACCACCTTCATAAAAAGGCTCTTCCAGGTGCAATGACTTTGCAAGCAAAGTTCAAATTATCAAAACCTGTAATTCCCTCAAAGTCACTTTACTCTGTCATAACACTCTCTCAAGCATGAACTGGAAATCCCTAATCTTTTGCCCTGGGAATTCACCTGCCAACTCATAAAATACCTGCATCAGCCAACCACAATACCCCATCCCAGGCCTCCCGCAAAACAAGTAGTCATCCAAATAATTTACTACACAGTTGGAGCCCACTCCTTTTAACCACCCACTCCAAAAACATGCTACATATTTCAAACAAGACACAGGAAATAGCACATTCCATTGGGAGTGCCCTATCACAGTAAAACTCCCCATTAAAAGCAGACCCTAACAACTCAAAATCCCCAGGGAAAACTGGCAATAAACAGAAAGCAGCCAGCTTACTGTCACACTTCCCTAACTCAGCCCCTGGCCCACAACTCCTTACCATTCGACAGCTGCATCAAATGACATATAACACACACTGCACAACTCTTGTGGGATAATGTCATTGACTGATTCAACCTCTGGAAATGACAGATGATGATTCAGTCAATTCCCCTGGTACCTTCTTAGGCACCACACCCAAAGGTGAAACCCTAACATTCCTCATAGGTGGCCCAGGAGAGGGTCCCAAGACCCTCCCTTCCTTCACCTCCTTATCTATTTTAGTCCACACCACACCCTCAAAGCCATTAACAGACTTGAGATTCCTGGCCAACCTAGCTGTCCACATACCACAAGCTGGGATATGAAAACCATAAACAAAACCATTCAACAAAAACTTTTATCAGGGTACTCTTCTAAACACCATTCTAAAGCCTCTAGTTTTGCAAGTGTAATGTTACCAGGGGGCTGCTTCCTTCCACCTGCATCCCTTCCTCCTGAACCCCAGGCTTTGCCCTGTTGAATGAGGGCACAGTGTGCACACATCCATAGTTCAAGCAAATATGCTTGTACTGACATTGCTTTCTTCCACAAAATCCTTGGAGATGAAATCCCAACAAATCAGATGGAGATGAACCATCTGGCCCGCACCCATGTGGGCAAAACCAGGCTGCACTGACCTATGCACCAGGTGACCACAATCAAACCTATCACCCTGCGTCAGATGCACTGGAGCCATGATTTGCATAGAAAGAGCATCGTGGGGCATGTCCCATCTCAGGCTCAGGCAGCGTGTCACCCTCATTTGAAACCCCTCATTGTACCTCAGCCAACCTGAGCCCAGGAAGTCAACATATGCCCTATAAATCATGTCCATATACTGCATTAAAGAATATGTCCTCTCTGGATGTGCCTTTATCACCACCCCCACATAAATGAAAACAGCTGGCAACCAATTTGCCCAACATCTATCTAGTTTGCACCTTCTCCACCTCTCCTTTTCTTTATCTTCCAACTTATCAAAATGAGTTGACTCTATTTCCCTATTTAATAAATCAAAAACCCCACATACAGTATTTGCCCTGCAAAATTGAAAAAAATCATTTCAGGGGATAAATGGACTCCAAGTGGCAGTGATTCATCTCCTTCTAGCAATTCCAGTATGGACACGGGTAGATCACCCCCCTGCATTGACACCTCTTTATCAGCCTTGTTATCCTTTTCAGTTTGCACTGTAACACTTACCTTATTCACTGGCAATGTCTGCACCTCACATGCTTGTGTAGCTGGCACCAGAAGTGCCTGAGTGGACTCTAAACTGGGAGCAGGAAGCAAGGCCGGTGGGACCAACACCTGATGGCTCTCAGTATCCCATGGTCAAGCCCCTGTTATTGGTGTGCTAACTCATGGTGCAGAGGACTCACCTGTCACCAAATGCCAAACATCTGGGCCTGTGCTGTCACTCTCACCTCATAGAATGTTAGTCAAGACTCAGGCTTGACCACTATTGACAGCAGACTGGGCTGCCCCGCCCATTTCTGAACCAGGTTCTGAAGTTCAAGCCTGCCCTTCATTGCCAGCCTGGACCACTGATGCTGTAGAAACCCTTGGAACTGCCACAGACTCTGCACCTCTGGAAGCATCCTCCAGCTCCTCCAAACATGTAATACAAGGCATCACAAGATCCCCCATCATTGTAAATTCTGTTATTTTCCTGGCTTTAGCACCTCTACAAGACTGCCTCCCTCCTTAGGTTTTACTCATACCCTGGGCCTGGGCCCAATTTTTTCTAAACTGCTCAGCTTCTCCCAAATGGCCCCATAGTCCAGCCACTATTCCTCATCTGTCAAAGAATGTTCAGAGGGAGTTAACTCTGGTGGGTGGCACCTCCTAGCTGGCTGCTTCCCTTGTTCTTACCCTTACCTTTTGGAGAAGCCATTCCAGGCCACAGCACCACAGCGAGACCACAGCCACACCTAAAAGCAAGCCTCCCTGATGACACTTTCACATACAGTGCAGCCAGGAATAACTATACTTTGACTCAGCTGGGGCTCTGCTAAATGATCCATTAAGAGGGGGAGAGGGAAAGCAGAGATGAGACCCTTATCAAGGTATATTTTTAAATCAAGACATACTAAACTGAAGAGAAAAAAGAATTTTATAAATGTTCTTTATGCCTTGACATAGAGGCATGCAGCAACTGTCACCATATGATGAGCCTGTAAATGTATGATACATCCAAATTAGCCACTTAAAGCCACATACTTTTTTTATAACAAGGAAGAAAAAATGCTGTCAACACCACCTATGTGATGTTTTCTGTGAGCTTTCTCATAGCAGACATGCGCTCAGAATTCCAGAAAGTTTTCTTCAACTTTGGGTCCCTTCTTCTAAAGACTAATGAACATCCATTTACTTCAACTCTAAAATGCTCTTTTTTTAATGTGACAGTTGAACCTTTTATTCTTATAGCACTTTCTCATACCTGTTGAAACAACTCTTTTAAATAAATGTCTTTCAATAAAATGGTTCTTTTTGTCTCTATGGGAATTTTTAGAACTTAGCAATGGGGAGGAAGTTAGCATGATCTTTTAGGTTTTTATTCATAAAGGTAGTTCAGATTCTAGTTCCAAAACATCTTCCAAAAATATCCTGCAATAGGTAATTGGTCACTCAGAACTATTCATGGTTCTTTGACCTTTGCCTGATTTAATTATACCCCACAGGCTTCTGCTCAAAGTCAGGTCTGAACATATATGAGAATTCATTAACAACCAGAGACTAAGATATGCATTGCAGAGAACCCACCATTGGACCTGTATTCACGACATATGAATGATTGTGAAACAAAGCATATACTTATGTCCCAAGAACTAATTATAAAACAAAGAAAGCTAATTTGCAAAGTATGGGAGGTGGGGAAAGCTCCTCTTGTGACAGTCATACTCTATCAGATATATATTATCATATATGCTGCAGTCATAGCACACCACAGTGCCTACCACTCCGCTACTAATCTTTATCAACTTCTCATGGTCTCCCAATGAGACATAGGGTGCACTGGCTTCAGGGAGTGAGCTAGTTGGACTAATAATCAAGCCTGACTATACTAAAGCCAATATCATGATATGTCTTAATAAGTTAAACACTTTCAGATGCTAACAAATCAATCACTTCTGCTCAATGAGAAAATTGAGAAAACAATGCTCATTTGAAGCAATCCAAATTGTTTCAAATAAACAGAAGAATCCAACTGGAGATCAGTCTGGAAAGGATTGGTCTGCATTAGGGGCAGTTTGGAATACTCTAACAAAAATGTTCTGTTGTCAATGTTTTTAGAATGACTCCAGCTGTTCCATCAGAAGCTACAGAATGTGATACGCTTCTATCCAGCTGACTTCTAACTGTGGTCAGTAACCTCTATCTGTTGTCATGCAGAGAGATAATTTGAAGTACTGGCTGGCATCTCTGAGTCCTTCTCCAGATGCTGTTAGACACCCATCTTAAGAACAGTGTAAGTAGATAGGATGTGCTCAACTTTTTGCAACTCAGCACTCCAAATGTTCTTCAGGTTTACTCTAATGAAAAATGTAGCATGACTGTTCTTCAGTCTATTAAGAAAATTATGTCTATAATTAGAAGCCTAATGGACTGTATCTCTAGTTCTGATGCACTCAAGATTAGTTATTAACTGGAAGAAATTACTTACATGTATACTGCAGCTTATCTACTTGAATCCATGCATCCAATCCATATATCACAAAGAAGTGGGGAAATAATTATCAACAAAGGGGTAAATAAGTGGAGCTATTAACAAAGATCATTGAGAAGAAAAAATATTTAGTGCACTACTTTAATTCTTTGTAAACATAGTACAATTTTACAAGACTCCAAGATAAACACAAGTTTAAACAATGGCTATAGAAATTGAGATTTCATGTGTGTGTGTGTGTGTGTGTGTGTGTGTGTGTGTGTGTACACACACATACATATATATGTGTATGCTGCATATTTGCAGAGGCATGCAGAGGGTAGAAGTCTGAAGATAGAAGCAAGAAATCAAAATCTTAGTGAGGTGTTTTCAGTCACACATAGGCACAGGCCTTAAAGAGCCTCTTCAACAATTTCTATTTTGAATGTGGAGAAGGAGGAAGCTGAGAGTGACTAAGCTTTAAGGGAGTTACAACAGGTTATGGCAGTGGTTCTCAAACTGGGTGCGGTGGCACCCTGGGGTGCCACAGCAATACTATTTAAATTTTCACTAAGATTTAGCAATTTAGCAGTAGAATCCATTTTTATAACATGAAAACACCATTATCTCCTTGTCCATGCTATGTCTCCACTTGTTTCGAGTGGAACCGGATTGTTGTAATCTCACACACTAATCCAGTGGATTTGACAGTAAATTTGTATTCTTTTATTTTAAGAGACTGATTATTTAGAGAATATAATGTTTACTGTATGGCTAGAGACTGTGTACTTGCTTATATTTTCATCATAGTTCTATAAAATTAAAAATGTTTCAACAAGAGGTTAGTTTTAAAGTTACAAGACAGACAAATTTGCAATGCATCACATGTACTAACTCACCAGATGTAATCAAAATCAGCCACAAAAACATGATACTGTTTTGGGAGGGACCTGCAATGGAATGAAAACATTTATTGATTTGAGTCCCTACTTTTATTGCAGAATTATGGCAAATTGGCTAAAAACTGGGTCTTTAAAATGGAAAGGTGGTGAACTTACGGAAGCTTCTGAAGCAACTGATTAAATGACAACCAGCATCATCAAAGGAGACAAAATCTCCCAGCAGACACCTGTTAGTCTAAGCCATCCAAGTTTGTCTGCCTCAGTTTGAGGAAGAGCAACTCATGACCAAAAGGAAATCTGAAGAAAAATAAGAAAATAAGATCCTGATACCTCACGTTGTTTAGCTTTGTTCCCGTTGGGAACGAACAGGCACCGGAAGGGCAATGTGATAGCTGTCATAAAATTGTTGCTAATGGCTGCTTGGTTCCATCCAAATTAAAAATACATCTGGAATGCAATCATTCTGATTCAGTACATAAATGTAATCTTCAAATGCTGCACTTTATCTCTTCAGGCAGGGTCATCCATGATGGAGAGAATTTCTAAAAATCAAAATGAAAATACAACTGAAGTTTCATTTCTTTTCAGGTGCATTTCTTTTCAGGTGCATTTCTTTTCAGGTGCATAACTTTACCCTTATTCCTGATTATTGCCCTTCTGTTGTTTTTAGCCCAGCCCTCAAGCCTATCAAGATCATTTTGAATTTTGTTTCTGTCTTTCAGGATATTAACTAGTCCACCCAGTTTTGTGTCATCTGAAAATCTGATTAGTATTCCTTGCACTTACTTTTCGAAGTAATTAAGAAAAATATTGACGAATACTGGGTGCAGAGAGGAGCCCTTGGGTACTCCAGTTGTTACTTCCACTTTGAGAAGGAGCCATTGATAAGCACTCTCTGCATACAATCTTGTAACCAACTTTATATCCATCTAACAGTTGTTTTATTCAGCTCACATCTAGTGAGCCTGCTAATCAGAATGTCATGGAGCACTTTGTCAAAGGCTTTGCTGAATTCAATGATAAATTACATCTATAGCATTCCCACCATCTATCATGAAATTTACTTGATAAAAATGAGAGAAGAAATAAGATAATCAACAAATCAAAGATTACTAAAATGTAATCAATTCATTTTTGTTGGGTCTCAATTAGTACTAATATGAATGTACAAATTAGTGATTTTAAAATAGTTTTTGCAATTCATTTTGTTTTGTTTTGTTTAAATTTGTGCCCGTCTCTAGTGATATCCTCCCTTTTCATGACCAAAGCAATGAAGGCACATGCCTTGAAACATAACTCATGTCTAGACCTCCAAATAGACATATCAGTCGAATTGGTGGACGTTTGTAAAGCTTGACACACCCTCGCGTGAAAAAAATGTATATTTTCTTTTGACAAATGTGAAATGCAACCTCATGTTTCCAAAGAAATAGCAGGACACAGAAAAGACCCCAGAGACAATAACAGAGCAGTGTGGCATATGTTAAATCTTGCACTCAGTTATTTATGTAATTAGAAATGGGAAAAAGAAAAGAAAAACTCAGGATGATGCTGAGTTGCCAGCAATGGAGACGAACAGTGTGTGCTTAGCTTAAAAAAACATTCCTATTTCAAATTAGTCGTGTTACAGCCAGTCTCTTCTCTGGCTGTAACATGACTAATTTCAGATCCGAGGAAGACAAAGGCTACAGAAAAGACAAGAACAAATTCCCAAAATTTCTATTTTTAGAAGAAATAGAAAAAAAGCATACCTTTTGAAGTCCCTCATTCAGTCCCTTCCTGATAAATATCATACAAAGCCAATAGATGGTTGGGGGCGGGGATGAAAAAGGAAAATAAAACAGCATGATCGATTCTGAAGACAGACTCTGCAGAATTTTGAACAGCAAAATATTTCACTCTAACAAGAAAAGAAATCCAGTTGCCAGCTTACGGATAACCTCACCTGGATGACTGAGAATCTTCACAAACACTCTGCAGACAGGTGTTGCCTGGCCAAAACCCTTTGACCTGACTGTATCATTCATTACATGACCTTTCCCTTGCATTTGTATATCCCTATTGATGGAAATTACCCCCCCCCCCAAAAAAAACAGGAATACACAAATAACAGCACAGACTGGAGCAAGGATTACGTCAGAGTGACTTTATGAGGAATACATTGCTGAGCATTGATCTATGTGTCCATGTTTGGTCATGAAGCAGCTGGATTTTAGGGGCTGGACACACATACTTAGTACAAATGGATCCCTGTTTCTTCTACAGCTGTAAATTGCAGAATAAATATCATCCCAAAGGCTCACCATCATGTAGCAATTGGATACAGTGGCCACCCTATTAGTTGCTTGGTCAAGAAGAAAGTCTCCATGACCCAAAATGCAAATCCATAAAAGAATGGCTAGATCCAAAAGTTCAACAGTTATTACAACTAGTTATATGGAACACTCAATGTTTAACAACAGTTGTTGTTTTTTTTAATTCATGTTGGCACTGTAAATCTGCCCTTGAGCTTAGAGCCAAATTGATTTTTTTACAGTGATTCTCAGTCATTATGATAAGTAATTTCAACATTTGTAGTCTAGATGCTGTTGGTTTGAGAAGGGCAGAGTGAGATCCTGCTGTGTTCTACTTGAAATTTCTGTCTTTATCTCTTTCTTTCTTTCTTTTAAAAAAGGGAGAAAATCACTATCTCAGAAGCTGTCATGGACTCATCTAGCCAAAGTACCCTGTTCTTAAAAGAGTATTTCACATCACAGACTCCTCATTGTGAGTCTCTTCAGTGGAACCTGCTGAGTGCTTCAAAATATCTGAGGACATTATTCTGCCTCATATTCAGGCCTAGCCATTTGATAAATAGGGTATCTGTCTATGGCAATGGATATGTCTGACACGTTTTATTTGGACAAGACAGAAGTGATGGTTCTCTCCTTTGTAGTCTCTAGGCAATGTTGGAGAAGAGGAAAGGTATCAGTTGGGAGTGGCAAACTGTCTTCTTCCCAAATCATTTCAAGATCCATTAGGAAGCATTTTATGCTAGTTCATACATGCATGTACATAATTTGCAAAACTTTCAAACTAGGAAATTATAAAGCAGCCTTATACTGAATTATACTATTTTAGGCCCATCTAGCCCAGTATTGCAATCAGTAGCAAACTAGGAACTGATGTCTAGGTTTCTGGAAAGCTTCTTCCCTAGCCATGCTTGGAGAGCTTAGAGTTCAAATTCGGACCCTCTGTGTGCAGTAGAGGCACTCTGCTGCTGAGCCATGATTGGTTAGTTATTTCATTTCAGATGTGGCTGCATAGTTAGAATGAAGCAATTATCTCAGGCAACTGATACACTCACAAAGCCATGCCTGCTCTTAACTGTGCTTCCTGAGCCCCTGACTATTCTCTCCCCCTCACCCACCCCCACACACATCATTAAATGGCAAAGTTGTGTGTGCCTGGGCCCTTAAACTTACCAGCTGAAGTGAGTGCAGCGGTGGGCATTACCCAGTCAAATTCAACAACTTTTCCAATTATTTTTTGTACGTCAAATGGAGAATGGCCTCATCTCATTCTCCACTACAGGGAGTAAAATATCTTGGATTGATACTGTTTCATACAGTAATGATATTATCCTGCCAAACAGAACAAGAAGGACTGGAACACATTCCTTACCATCTGAGGCTGGCCTCTTCACTCTTGAACAACAGCGCCTAAGAGGTGACCTGATTGAAGTTTAAAAAGTCATACACAATATGGACAAAGTAGATAAGGAAACATAAAGATAAGGAAAAACTGTTTTCCCCATCGCACAGCACTAGAACTAGGGGGCACCCCATGAAACTTTTGGGTGCTAGATCTCAAACAAATAAGAGAAACTACTTTTTCACCCAGAGGATCACTGGTCTGTGGAACTCCCAGCCTTGACAGCTTTAAGAAAGGATTGGACAAGTTCATGGAAAACAGGGGTATCAATGGCTATCATTATGGATGCCTGAGCAGAACCTCCGGGTAGGAGAGATAGGAAGGATATCTCTCAATACCATTTGCAGAGAATCATAAGCAGGTGAAGACATCTGCTTGGGGATACCCTGAAGCAAATGGTGAGCCACTGTGTGAGACAGAATGCTGGACTGGATGGGCTGTGGCCTGTTCCAGCATGGCTGTTCTTATGTTCTTATGTTATGTAAGAAGACTGTGAGATAATTCAAATGTGAAGAAAAATATGTACAGTTATGTTAAAATGTAAAACAATGTACTGTTGACCTAAGAATATAGAGCATATGTGGAATTCAGTTTTAATATGAATTCTGAGAAATTCACACATGTCTTTATATTCAGAGTGAAAGCATCCTACTATGAGAGAGAACAAGACTGAAGAATTTGCCCACCAAGCCACAAGACATTCCATGTATAATTCTTACAGGGCTGAATCCTTAAGCGAATGAGTGCTGAATTATACAACTGACCCAATACCTCTGTGTTCTGAGAGGCTTCTCATATTTAACACTTATAGGTAGTGTAAAACTCTGGTAGAATATGGTCTTTTCCATGCTCGAAGTACAGTAAATGTACACATTGATTAGGCCAATTCAGATGGATGAAACTTTCATTCCATTTCATATTGGAAGAAGTTATCACAAATTGACAAACCACAAACCTGGGATCCAAAGAAATGATGGTATATAACATTTGAATCTATAGGAGAAAATGATACTAACAGGCTTTTTCCTGCAAAAATGCCATACCTTCATTTGGATCATGAAGATTAAGTGCAAGAAAATATGTATATTCTTCTTTGTAAGCTACAGCTGTAGAAATGTTACAATAGTAAGTGATAATTAAATAGATCATCACTGAAAAACGGTGCTTTATATTAGCTGGGAACCAAGTGAAACAATGCTGACATCTCCAAAATCTCTATTTACTGGAAAAATAATATAGATGTTCCTGTGAGCGGAGAAAGGTGAAGGA